>CM050205.1:29167500-29317500 GCA_027475355.1 Coilia nasus | reverse complement strand
GGCCACACAAACTGGGCTAGGCAGACCATGCCTATGTGCCTTTCAGCGCTTGCTGCTGGCTAGAAGATTAATATTAATGCAACAGGGGCAGGAGTGACTTATGGGGAAGGAGAGGAGCCATTCCTCACTGAGTGACCTCCACAAAGAGACTTCTTGCCCTTGTGTGGCTCCCCCTTTGGGAACATTCCTTGCCCCATAAATATTCAGGACCCCCCCCTCCATCCCTTGCCAAAGGGATTACCAGCATGGCCTTCACGGGGATGGCGTAGTGCATGTTGTTATAATGGGGTCTCCAGAAGGAGGTATCACATTAATCAAAGGCAAAAGCCAACACAGGTCTGATTGCTCCCTTCATAATCTTTAGTGAATAATATTTATTCCCCAGGATGCATGTCTGGGGTTCTAAAAGTTCGTATTATATAGGGAATTGAAAATAGGGACTTTTGAAGAGATACTACATTAAAGACCCGATACATCCTTTCACAGGTGACATGTAAATATTTACCCTGCTGACCTTCATGCATTCTCTATTGGGGCGTCTTCAGGAAAAATAGCCCTGTGATGCATTCAACACATGGGTTGTAACTAGGGTTACAAATCCCTTGCGTGGGGATGTGAGAAGGGGTTAAGAATGTCGTAAGAACATTATTATGTTATGTGGTGTGAAGCTACCCTGCAACATGCATTAATTATAGTAGCACCATTGTGATAATAGTTAACATGTGTATAATGTGTATAGCAATGTATAAACTTCTTAAAGGTCAGTCTCTGTAAATTTGCAATATCACTGTGTTTATATATGGTATAAATATTCTCCTTTTTTATGCTGTTATTGGTTAATGTCTGCATTCTTGCTCTATTTGTTTGTGTAAGACCTTTATTCAAACATTTATCACAAAAATATATTAAGCAATACCTAGACCGGATAGGTGCCATATTAATAAGCAATGCTACTTCAGCGATAAGGAATAATTATATACTGTTTATTACTGGCATGTAGTGATAAAATCCAGAAGAATAAAGCATGATAAATAGACTATAAAGGTAAACGTGCCTGTTTAAACCTCTGGGTCTCTCTAAAGCAATCTGTTGTTCTCATTTTTCAGCTAAATAAAAGCATTTATCCAAAAGTGATACATATGGTTATATTCTGAAAGACCTTGGAAATAGCAGTGTGAATGTAAAGAAATTATTTTTTTCTGTAAAATTCTATAAACACAACCCTACAAACTTACAAAAGTCCCTCCTGAGGGACTTCAACCTCAGAGGGTTAACACATTATTGCAGGCTAATGTAAACAAGTGCAGTACCCACATTAAATGTGCCTGTCCCCATGTCTACACAATGCATGCCTAAGTACATGTACACTACATCTGATATTAGTTGCCATTTTGTTAAGGTGAAGACAATGTTGTCTGCCTGCAGGCAGAATGTGGCCAGAAGCAGCCACGATACTGGTAAGGTCATTTTTAAAAATGATAACACTAAATTCACTTGCATCTTCAGCAGACCTACTAACTATAAAGTCACTCAGATGAGTGACTGTCAAAGTTTGTGATATTTGTCAAGGTTATGACAAACAAATGAACATAAAAACATAGTAGCCTTGGCTAGTTGCATTTTCAAATTTTGTTTGAGATATTTGATCATTCATACTCAATTGTGATATTTTCCAAGCAATCATGTATGAAATGTTACTCTGAATAAAACAGGCTAGCCTCCATTATGACCACCGTTTGTACATTTATGGGGCAGCTGTATCCTAGTGGTTAGAGAGTTGGTCTTGCGTTTGAAAGATTGCTGGCTCGAATCCCATTCCAGTAGGAAGGGTGGGGGAGTAAACAACTAGTGCTCTCCTGCACCCTCATCCATGGCTGAAATGCCCTTGAGCAGGACATCTAGCTCCACATTACTATAGGGACTGTAACTGACACCCTGTGTCTCACTGTAAGTTGCTCTGAATAAAAGTGTCAGCTAAGTGTAATGTACGTTAGGGTTGTGCCATTAGACGATATCATCGTCCATCGTCATCGCCAACCCAACCATCCATCGCGATGACACGCCCCTTTTTGTCAGACGCGTGCTCTAACTTTATTTATGCCTCACTGACCCAAAGATTTAGCAGGGATTGCAGATAAATGATCAAATCACCAATGTTATTCTATTCTTATAGAATATAGCATATAGAATTAGTAGTGCCCTTCTTGCCAACCAGCTCCTGCGCCATGGTAGGCCAGCTGTTCTAATGAAATGAGCCTTTCTAACAGAATGGAAGCTTTTAACCGTTAATTCGAAGGGAATGGAATGACAGCTCATTATCACGCGCAGCGCCAAAGCCTGGGAAGAATTAGATGAGTTTAAAAGGAAATATCGTTTTTTAAATATATTACCAATTAAATTTATTACTAGATTATTATGTTATAATGCATATTAAATAATAATATGATGCTTACATTTTCAGGGCACGAGGCATAAAAATGTAATTTTATTTTTTAGGCTCACCTCCCCCCCACCCCCGCCCGACGATATCATCGTCCATCGTGATGTTTTACAGTGAACATCGTCATCAGCTTATGGCAACATTGTCCAACCCTAATGTACGTTTAACATTTTATTCTGCCTGAAAGTTGGTTCCAGGCTGATATAATTTAATGATTCTTGCAGATAAGGATATGTGAATCAGTATTTGTCTCGCCTAATAAGGAAATTCTCAATTGGTGCATTTGTATTCGTGGGTTCTAGTTTTAGTTTTAAAACTGAAAAAGAATTTGGCTTTCCTTGAGCTCAGGGCTTGTTACAGGCATAGTGGATGATGCCATAATACTTAAAACACACACACAGACACACACACACACACACACACACACACGGACACACAATGACCTACAAACACACACACACCACACTAAAACCACATAAAAGATTTTCATTTATTAAAAAAAATATTAAAATACATCTGCTCTGTATCTACGGTTTCTTTGTGCTTTAGGAGAGATGTCATAATTGCAAAGTGTGCAACTACATGGCGTCTGTAATTTGTTTGCAAATCATTTTTCAGTTTGCAGGACGGTCAATGCTGAATATGCAGACTTCCCATCTAAGGTTGTTAGCATCAGTGGTAAAGTGGTAATGACTAATGCAATGTTACAGAATATAAATGTAAATGTGTATAAGACATCCACAGGAGAAAGAAGACATTGTAAATTGGCTTGTAACCCACAATTTTTTCCTACATTAACAAAAATCTACAATGGTTTATTTTTTCATTTGCATGGAGATGAGCTTGTTAAATGGTGTTCAGATGATTCAGGGACACATTTTTCTAACACATAAATGACTACGATAAGACCAACTAATCTTGTGCTTCTCTACAAATGCTAACTTTTTTTCCATTCTATCATGGCCTTGTTTACTGTGTGGTGAATTGATGACAAACGACTTGCGGTTCAACTCGCCTCAGAAATCCATTACATCATGCCTCACTGTGGTTTGTCTGATTGTTGTTTTCCTTCATTTTGCCGCCTGTTCTGGGCTCAGCGACGGGGATGAGCACTAAACCTCATTAATCAATCCGCAGACCCAGATTAGCGTTTGCCACCAAATCACAAACTTTGCCTTTGATAGCACAGAATAGGAAACTAATAATTGAAATCTTCACAGCTGCATGTGTTTAGATGCCAGCAAGTGTGACTCTTCTTTTGTGACTAAACTTTTTTGTAGTTTACTTTTAAAATAGGTCATAACAGTTTATTTGTAATATAACTGACCTTTAAAGTTTCCAATATAAACTTTCCACTGACCTTCAAGTCTGAAATATTGGTCCCAAAATGACTGTAAGGATAAACCCCAAATAGACATCTGCAGTGGCAATAAAAGTAAAATAAACATTTGGAGCGATGCCAAGAAAACAGTTTCTTGCAAAAAAAAAAAAAAAAAAAAAAACGGTTGCCTAGACACCTGTGCAATTCCATATTGATCAGGTATCATAACTTGGTCTGGCAAAATGAGTCACAAAACTGAAATGTTGGTATCAATGGAAAGGGGGCCATAGTTAGACAAGCACATACAAACCATTTGTAACCATTTGATGTATTGCCTTTTTTTGTCAACAGGTTTTCATAGTGCAGGAAGTGCACCAGGAAGGAGACCACAATTGAAATGGGGAAAATACAGTTTCTTTTTAGTGTAACTGGCCACTAGTTCAGAGTGATGGCCTGTGGCCTCTGACTCACTTCATTGATCTGCTCACATATGACATACAGAAAAAAAAACACAAAATATTTCTCATATTCCTCTTCTCACAGCACACAGAATTTCTTTTAAATCTACAATTGTATTTTAATGTTATTGTACGTTTTTTTATATGGTTAACATAACAATATCCTAGACTTCACTTAGCAAGCTGTACATAAATATCAAATAGGGACATAATCCTACATCAGTAAATCCTACATCTCAATGGTCATGATTCTGAGCATTTACTACCTTATTTAAGAATGGCACTTTCAGTTACAATCACATTATTATACAAATTCTTTTTATCCTGCACCACCATTTCACTTTTTTTTTAACAAACAAAAAATGGATACATACCCCAAAGGAAAGGGAAACGTTTTCTACTATGTGTGTAGTTTTTGTGCTGGGTAGCGTACGTTTCTGTATGTGCATGCGTGTGCGCATGTATGTCAATTTTTTTGTGTATGTTAAAATTTTATAAGCACTTTTGTTTTTTTTATTTTCTAATAATAACCTTAATAAGTAATTGCTTGCTTTACACATTTCCCCATGTCTGGGGGACCTTAAGCAGGTTAGAGAAAAACATATTGGCCGAAATTTCCCAGTTAAGAGCCTTCTTATAGAGTTGAGATAGCTCTTAAGAAGAGGTCCGCCAAGAGGGAACGTTAAGATAAGTGTGTTTCCCAGACACCTTCTTAACCCCCTTCTTAACCAATGTCTTAACATCCTTCTTGACTAGAGCACAATGAGCAATCGATCCGAGAGTAGCTGATTGGACAACATAGTCACCACAGCAATATGCCCCCAACTGCTGGTGGCATCCAACTCAGCGCATCAATAAAATAACCGCTTAAATGAAGACATGTGTCATCACGCACGCGCGCAGGAAAATGTCTGAAAACAAACTGACCAAATAATAATTACCAAAAACACACAAAAACCAGGAAAATAAAAATTAAAGCACAAAATGAAATCAATATTACATCATGTACACCTCATGTAATGTCACACGATGTAATTTCATGTATACATTCCTATACGTCTGCTATAAACATGCATATGACACACGCAGTGTACTCTGTCACTCTCAGGCAAGTGACAGCTGATATGATGCTTGCCACACTGCATGGTGGAGGGGGCTTCTTGTATATTATGATGTGTTAGGGGTGTTAGCGGGGTGGGGGGTACGCGCTCAGTGGACTGCTTGGTGGAGGGGGCTTCTTGTATATTATGATGTGTTAGGGGTGTTAGGGGGGTGGGGGGTACGCGCTCAGTGGACTGCTTGGTGGAGGGGGCTTCTTGTATATTATGATGTGTTAGGGGTGTTAGTGGGGTGGGGGGTACGCGCTCAGTGGACTGCTTGGTGACTGAAGTGAAAAGGTGGGGAAGTACGGAAGTCAGAAGTCAAAATAGGTTCATTATCCCCTGTCTGGCCTGGCCTGGAATTACTAAAGCTGATAATGTAAGGAAAAATAAGGTAAGAGAAAATAATGTAAGCTCATTTTTAGTTATGTGCAAAAGTCAAAGCTGTAAGGGGTTTGGGGGGAAAATGTGCTGGGGCAGAAATAAATTGGCTCTTGAGTTTTCATCCATCAACACCCTACCAATCAAATCAACCCTGATGTGTCATTTCCATAACTACTGTCAATTATCCCATTAAGACCAATATAGTTGTTAGCTGTTTAAAAATCACTCACTCACTGACACACACACACACACACACACACATAGGCGGTTTTTGCATTGGGCAAACATGGGCATTTGCCCGAGGCCTCGTCCAATCAGGGGCCTCGTCGTCACTGCTAGTAATAAAAGCAATATTAGTATTATGCATCATTCGGGTTGAGAGCAGGCATATTATATTATATTCTCAATGCGTGTACTCTCACACACGACTGTCCGGCTTCGCCCTGGCTCTGGCGTCTGCGTTGTCATTGCAGAAGGTGTTCTGTCCCAGCTTGAGGGGCATGATCAGAAGCGCAATGATTCACTTTAAACATGTATGTTGATTTTAGCAATGTGCGTTCTAGTTTAGATGGGTCGGATGCAGCGACAGTTGCCCTATTTAGATGCAGCGACAGTTGCCCTATTTAAAAAGCATAACGTGAAAAGCGTTTGTTGGGCTGAACTAGCGATGTATACAAAAAACATCCTGTAGTTCAATGTCAGAAGGTAGAAACAGTTGCATTACACATAGCCTACACTGCAGACGATTTTTACCCCTAAGTTCACAACAACCTGTTTGTAAAAGTTTGACGCTGTTGTCAGATGTCACGTCGTTAAATTGACCCATTTAAGCGATATGGGGAGCAGAACATGAAAAAATAGAAGGAGCTGCAAATAAACTTGAGACAACTGCGCAATTATTCGCTTAAAACATGTCATATGTTGATTTTAGCAATGCGTGTTGTTACTGAGGGGAGCTGAAGGCAGCGACAGTTGCTCTTTAATTAATTAAGAATAATGAAAGCCTACAAGAAGTATTTGTAGCCTACTAGCCACACAGACAGTTTAATGGCAAAGGATAGAGACAATTGCACAACAGCCAGCCTACAGTACAAGCTAATCAAATCACAATTTATTCGACAGCAACCAGTTTGTAAAAGTTTGAAGTTGTTGTTAGTCTATGTGCAGCGCAAGGTGAATGGGCGACGACGTCATCGTTTTCAAAAGGATGCGCTTTGCCTGTCCACACGAGAACAAAACGGCAGCGTTG
This sequence comes from Coilia nasus, assembly GCA_027475355.1. Classification (NCBI taxonomy): domain Eukaryota; kingdom Metazoa; phylum Chordata; class Actinopteri; order Clupeiformes; family Engraulidae; genus Coilia; species Coilia nasus. The sequence continues at coordinate 29,310,548 of CM050205.1, read as the reverse complement.
TCAGACTTTCTCACTTTGGAACCCGTTCTCAAAAAGTATCGTTTTCGGTCACCCAAAACGCCGGCTGGGTAGGGCCTCAAAACTGTTCTTTGCCCAGGGCCTCAGAATCCCTAAAACCGCCCCTGCACACACACACACACACACACACACACACACACACACACACACACACACACACCCACACCCACGCACACACGCACACACCCACACACACACACACAGTTTCTCTAGAAAAAAATCTTTTCAAAAGGATGTGAAGAACTGACTAAAATAACATTACATGGACTTTACAAAGGCTGTGCCATTTAAACGCTATCAGTGACTAAATGAAGTAAATAAAATGTCAGTTCAACCACTTTAATTGTATATAAAAAATGTTGCAGAAAAGATGTTAATAAGGTTTAGTTGTCATGGGTGACTTCTCCTCCCTTTCACTACACTAACACAACCTTTTTTTCCTCTCTTCCCCCTTTTCTCTGTCTCTCTTCCTCTGTCTCTTTCTCTCTCTCTCTCTCTCTCTCTCTCTCTCTCTCTCACACACACACACACTTCACTTTATTATTTATTTTATTTATTTATCTTTTTTTTCTTTGAGGAGCAAAAAAACACAAAGAGTTGTACTGTCTTATACAAGTATAATGAGATGTAATAACAAAATAATCTTAAATCTTGACTCTTGAATCTTATGTTCTGTATAGGTCTATTTATGGTTTGACAGACAGTTAAAGCACACAAAGGCTTGCGCTAAGATGTCAGGTGTGACTGTGAGTGATGGCTTATGTGGGTCAGAGGTCATTTAGAGCCCCAGGTGGGTCACAATTTACTTTTAGAAGACGACACATCCTAAAAGTGAAAAGTGAAAGTCAGTCCCATTGGTCATTGTGATCACACAGTACATCACAGCACACAGTGCACACAACGAAATTCAACCTCTGCATTTATTTAGTTGTCATGTATTTAAAACCGTACATGAACATCCCTTTTCTGTAACTATCCTTTATTTTGCAAACACTGGTCTTTTTTGGTACAGTTGTCTGCATATAAAATACTGAAAAATACTTTCAGCCTTAGTGTATTTTCTGTTGCTTAGCTATTTGTTCGGCGCCTTCGGTGATGACTTCTGGTAGCCCTATACACTTATAAGTTAGATGCCAACAGATATAAGTAACATACTGTAGAGCTGATGTGCTAGCTCACAGAGTCTCTTCATTCTCCATGTAGTCTGTTTTGGCTAACCTAGCTAGGCAGTGTAACTGTTGGTGAGCTGTGGCCTAATAGTTAGGGAGTTGTTCTTGGGATTGAAGGGTGGCAGATTTTAATCCTGTAGCAGTAGAAATAATGCGGGTAAGGGAGTGAATAACCATAGTGCCATTTATCAATCACACATATGAGCAGGGGGCAGCCATGACAACGACGCCTGGAAAGCAGTGTGTGGGGACGGTACCATACTTGGGGTACCTCAGTGGCACTACTGGCAGTAGGTGGATTCGAATCTGCGATCCTGTGGTCACAAGTCTATTGTCTTAACCACCAGCCCACCACTGCCCCTCATCCTAAAAGGGGCCTAATGATGAAATAGAATGGGGAAGTCTATTAAATCCCAAACAATGAAATACTAAGTGCCTCTAAGCACATGTGGTGTGAAGACAGTAAATAGAGATGAAAAGAGCAAATAAAGATTTATAAGTTGAAATATGCTCCTTATCCCAATAATACAAAATTATTAAACTACTTTTTGTTTCATTATTTATTTCCATATAGTATGTGCTGCTTTATGCACTGATGAAAGGAACAGCGATTTATTTCCTGTCATGGGTTAACACACAAGTATGATTAACAAGGATATCATTTAATAAATATTTTTAGATTTTTAGATCATATTATCCTTAACAAAACGTTTTGGCCCAGACAAACTGAATGTCAATAAATACATCATGGTTAACTTTTAATACTGTGAGATGAGATTCTTCTCTAGCTTAACGCAATAAATATATTTTTTGTAACCTCAAATTGCCTTATTCACCTTGGAGGACTTTTTAAAGTGAAAACAAAGAGGGCAAAACTCAAGCAAACAGGAAAGGATTTAACAATATAATCATATTGATTTGTTTGTTCTGGAGCAAAGCAGAGAGAGAAAGTGCACGATTGCACCCCACCTTTCACCGGGGCCTTGCATAGAGAAGCAGGTCACATTATTGAAATGAATGAGAGCAAAAATCATCTAGGACATCATACAGATAGCCATCTAAACCCAATCAATAAACACACCAGAGTGCAATTTTCTTAAGCTGGGCGAGAGAGAATAGAGGTTTGATTTTAATAAACGCAGTCAATAGAGCCGGCTGTACAAGAGCAGACTGGTACCATTATGAAAATGTAAATTTCAAACTTGTGTACAAAGAAAAGACACTAATGAGATTGACTTGTTTGTAAGTAGGGCATACATCACTGTCACCGATGGGTTGTAGCCACTGTACTGCAGTGACTGGTTCTCTGCCAGCCATTACAGAGCAAAGTCAGAGAAGCCTCACAGAATATGTGCAGCTGAACATGGTTTAAAGAAAATGGCTTCTTATATTAATAATAGAAATAAAAATGTTATTTGTTGTGAACTGTTGAAAGAAATATGTATTTATTCAAACCTAAAGCCACTGGTGGCATTTAAATTTTTACACAGTACATACCAAGTCTTACAAAGATTTTATAGTCCTATGTTATTCAAATGTATTAATGTGTAAAAAACTAAAATTACTGAGTATCTGACACATGATGAGATAATCATTTAAAAATTTGCTTTAGCCCTAATGCTGACATTCTTTTAATATGTACTAACAAAAAATGGCATATCCGACTATTTATACCAACTATTCATACCAACCCTCAAAAACAGTATACATTTAAGGGCAAGTAGCTGCCATGGCACAAAGAAAAAAACATTTTGATTTGGTTTGCTTGTCACACTTCTGATGTCAATATCAGGTATGGCATCTTTTGCCCAGCAGTTAGCTTTGTGGACTTGTAAGCTGCTTAGTTCAACTCTTGAGTAATTAAGGGTGTCTTAAACTGTTTTCAGAACATCTGAGTTATTATTACCTTCGCCAAGGAGGTTATGTTTTTGTTGGTGTTTATCTATCTCTCTGTCTGTCACTCAAAAAGTTAGGAATGTGTCAGTCTGAAATTTTAACAGTATTTTGTTATTGTCACTCCCTTGACATCTTTTTCTTTGTGTGTGAAAATCAGTTTAATGATTACCTCACAAATTTTGGAAAATTAACATGGGAACACTTAACACTGAACTGCTTGGTGGAGGTCTGCACTTTCCGAGTGTTTTTCTAGTTGTGTAATGTATCTTTTTTACTGACTTTACATGTGTGACATACACAGCAGTCATAGTGAAAATATTTTGGTAACACTTAACCCAGTCTTCATAAGACCCTATACACACATAAAGAGTTATAATGCATTCATAAAGCTGTATAATGATTGACATTGGCATTCACAACTATTTATACTGTACATACTCACGATTGTACTCTTAGGCATTGTATGCTGTCTTGTCAGCCTTTTCAACTTTAAGTGACACAGTGCATTATAAACCTTCTTTGACCTTTTTCCATTATCAAGAAGTCAAAATAGCTTTATATTTTATTTTCAGTGATAACTCTACTTTAAGTGTATTTTTCCATTTGAGTGTCTGAATACAGTACATTTCTATCAACATTAATGTAATTGGGCTGATTTTGAACTGAAACCAAACTGTTTTCAGTATCAAAATGTCTGAAAAGTTTTGCTGGTGGTGAACAGTTGTACAGAGTTTTGCTGGCAGTGACTGAGGGAGGTACTCATGAAGTTTTGGAGGAAAGTGTGATTGTATGTATATATGTTAAAGCAATGCAAAAATATAAATGGTTTAGCTCACAGAGCTTAATCATATGATTGCTTTTAGTAGACATGGTATGGAGACAGTTAAAATGATTTAAAAAAAGACAACAACGCTGTGTAACAAGTATCTGTCTGGTGTATGTACTGCAACAGCATTAAGTCTGATGCTACCCACACACTGCTCCATATGCTAATGACAAAAAGAGTCATTGTGTAATGTGGTGTTAACTTCTTGTGGAGATATCCTGGAGCGTATTGGCTAAAATGAGTGACAGGTGACTGTACACCTGTCAAACGTGGCGCCATGTCTCCTCCACCCACATACCACATACACATTCTTCCACACCTTTCCTTCATTCACCAGCTGCTCTCTCTCTCTCTTTCTTTCTCGCATTTTCTTCTCTTTCTGGCTGTCTCTCTTTCACACACGTGATCTTTCTCTTTCTCTCTCTCTCTCTCTCTCTCTCTCTCTCTCTCTCTCTCTCTCTCTCTCTCTCTCTCTCTCTCTCTCTCTCTCTCTCTCCCCCTCCCTCTATGTGTGTTAATGAAGCCGCAATAGGAATGATGAACCGAGGTGTTGGTCTTCATGTGGTGACTCAGTCTTGCATGTCTTGTCTAATGAGCCTGTGTGCTTTGGCTTTTGCTCAGAATAGAGGGATAATGTGACTGCACAAGCACATGTGTGGAGTGATGCTTCCAGCAGTGTCACAGATAATTGTGACATGCAAGAAACTGCCGTGGCTATTATGCTAAACACTTGGCTTGAAATTATACAGCATGCAGAGTCCATCAGATTCCTATCTGTCTCACAAAAAGGTAGGGATATTTGGCTTTTGTGTGAAATTTATGGAAAATGTCGAAAGTTCACACTACAGTGTTATTATATCATGAAAGTACTCTAGGGCATTTAAGTAGAAGCATGCAGTGGTGATTTCCTCATCTCAAACAATTAATTGAAAGAAAAGCCAACAACAGTGGTGGGTATATAACAACAAAAAATGTCAATGTCCCAATAACTTGTCATTTGTTAGGTGTCATCTTGGTCTCTTGATGTCAAAATGTGAACAGCATGATGAGGAGGACTGTTTAAAGTCCGAGTTAATTGAACAAGGAAATGTTTTGGTGGATTCATGGATTTATTGGTTGATTCAAACAAACCTGTTATGAATTTTGACTTCTGAGTTCACTTTGCCTCCTTCCATGGGCTATAATCGCACTAAGTAAGTTTGGAGGAGTGGGCCGTCTCTCTCTGTAGTTCGAAGGAGAGACAGTTCTGCTTCCAACCTGTAGGGCGACCGAAGACTAAAACTACTTAGTGTTGCTTTAACATTTCTAAATGCACACTTTCTTTCTTTTTCATTCCCAAGTTTATAAGTAGGGCCTAGAGAAACTTCTTTGAGAATAGGCAATATACATTCAGAACAACAGGCTTAAAAGCTGCAGGCATGAAATCATTTAAGAAAGTGATACCTCATACACACTCCCAGAGATAAGGACATGAAGGAAAGTTTTTTTCTTACAAATCTGTCATAAGGTCTGAAATAAATAGTGTTTGTTTTGCATAAACCAAGAAGTCAGGAGGCTGCCCCATCAAAATGAATACTGAGTAAGAGTCATCAATCACCATCTGAGTACATACTTTATCTGCCCCACTGGCAGCCCCGGCTGAATTACAACGAAGACTTGCCACAGTCTCAGGCAACAACCTTCAAAGATTTTTGAGTTCAAACTCTGACACAAGGCTACATTTTTGGAAAAGATTAATTTTCTCCCGACTCAACGGTTTCACAGTTGATGCACAGACATGACATTTAGAAGAGCGTTTAAAATTACAGAGACAGGGGGGGACTCTTCGCCTGACTAATTTGTCCTCCTTTATTGTTATTCAAACGCAGCAGAGACCAAAAAATCCAAAGTTCACTTCAAAGGCAAAATGAAAAATAAGAGTAAAATGTTGTAAAATGAGTTTTAAACTGTTGGCTTAAATGGATTCATCCCCTCAGTCTTTTCATTAAAAAAGAAATGGATGAATAAATAATACTAGCCTTGCTTTGTATGGTTCTTTCAAAGAGATTTTAAATGGAAAAAAAAAACATTTTTTTAAGGCAATAATGAGATAATCAAACATTATTGCTGTCCACATGAAATAACATTATAGCTGCTCACCTGCATTTCTACCTCGATTAAATTCCATCTAATGTCAGGGTCTACTCCCGGTACTATTTTCATAAATGTTACCTGAACTTGGACACAGACTGACTCAAATAGCTCGAAATTAAGGTGAGGTGAGTAGAGAGATGTAGATCTTCCCTGAAGTTCACCCTGAATATTAACAAGACATTTCAATCCTGTAAGTGTGTAAACAGGTCAGAGCTGACAGCACCCTCATGTTTCACTACAGATATAAACACACCTCTATTTATTTCGTGTTTCAAAATCCCTTATCGGGACACTATCAGCCCGCTCCTACTCACCCAAAATAACACATCTCACAAAATGTGATAGAGGCTGTGATTTTAATCATGGCTTCTGGAAAGATTAAACACACAACCCATTGGAGTCCTAGATGGTGTTTTAACAAGCTTGTCAATCAGTTTTCCACCTGGTCTACACCTTGCCTAAATGTCTGGCAGTTCTGACACATTTGTGTAAATTATGGATTTGGTTCGCCTTGTAATCTTTGACAGCTATGAAACAGATCAGGAAAAACAAAGCATAACACAAAAATAACCAGAAAACATAGTTCGGTGGAGGGTAAATGATCTGTCACTGTCTGTGACTTTCTGTGGACAAAAGCAATGTTTGCAAAGCTCAGAAATTGTCTACTAGTTTAATTAAGACATTTAAAAAGAAACAGGCCAAATCTACAGGGTTATCAAGGGTATTGCCTCACAAAACATCTCATCTTCTGACAGCAAAACTGTGGGTTTTGCAGACAACATTTGAAGAAGCCATCTCTGCCCAACTACCAGAGCTATTATCAGTGAATAAGATCTGAAAAACAGGCTGTTTTCTGATTATATTTCTATTTGTTGCTCTTACTGCTGCTATGGCAACTATTTTTTTCTTGACTGTGACTACTACTGCCGTGTGAAGGTTAAGGGTTGTACTGCATAAGGCAGAAGACAGCATACACCCCATAGGCCCTTATACCTACAGCCTACTACACAGGGTCAAATGTCAGTGTAAATAGAGCAAGGCATCCCTGATTCTCGTTCTCTCTCTCTCACACACACAGACACACACACACAAACACATTTCATTTCTCTCTCCAGGAGCATGTGTGTGTCTGCACGCAGTGTGTTATGGAGCTGCGCTGAGTGGTGGTGGGTTTGGGCCAGGGGTATGTCAGTGCATGAGTAGACTATTCAGTAGCTGTCTGCCGTAGACAAGACAAGATGAAATGTTAGCAGGGAGAGAGGGCAGGGCAAAAACACAGAGGGCATTTTGGTTCAGCACTGTGGAAGGATAAAGACTCATACCTCTCACTTCATCAGTCAATCAGAGTGTTGATTGCCTTCTAATCCCCCCACCTCCCCTCAACGCCTCCCTGTACTCCCCCTCCCTCCATTCTCCTGATCTCCCACTGGAAGATTATTAACAGCAATGAGCGTAGAGGTTTTCCCAATGACAATCATTAATTCCTCCCCGCAAACAATGATTGGCATTGGAGAAACATCTCAGTGTTTTGTCGCTCTTTTGAGGAGAGCCACTGAATCACTGATTGATTCCCTTTAAGGCACGCTGAATCAACCCACATGACCGAAGATGAGCAAATATTTGGATCTATTAAAATCTTTCTTTAACTGAAGGTCAGCCAGCCTCACCACTCTGCCATCCAAATAATGACCTTGCTCAGTGCTCAACTCGGAGCCCAATCTCTTTGCGTCAGCCAACTCAATGCCCAAATGTTCTGCCAAATAGTGATCCTACTTCATTCCCAAGCTGTCTACTAAATATTGACCCTAGCCAATGCTCCTTACCTCTCTGCCAAGGAGTGAGCCCATTCAATGCCTGACAGTGACCTTATGTGATGGGATGTGCGCTGGCATCTGTACCGCTTCCATGAGTGTGTGTTGATTACCAGGCAGGTGAGGCGCGTATTTAAAGGGGTGTACCCTGACGCAGGCGTATGCCTGTTTCTGTTTGGGAAGAGGGGTGCGGGTGTCACCGTGGAAGGTGGCGTGGAAGGCCAGGAGCTATTGTATGGTAAGTGGAAGTCTGTTAAAATGGTTACTGTGTGTTCGTAGCAGCTTTTCTTAGCGCGCAAATGTTTGTGTCGTAGTGTGGTCGGATCTCGCTTGGTGCCACTGCAGACAGTGTCGAAGCTATTGGCGACCAGCTAGCTTTGGTGGTGGCTAGCTAGGTGAGCGTGTCAAGGAAAGCAGGTAAGCTACCGTATCATAGGACTCGGTTGGGGCTTGAAGTTTGTCTGATTCTTATCTAACACACTTCCTGGTTTTGGTTCGGTAGCAGAAGTGGGAAATTTGAAGCGCGCGGCTCATAACTGATGGCGGCCTTGTATGAACAGCTTCCATATTAAGGGTAGGTATTGTGCTGTCTGTGACCTCACTGTTAATGTGGGCCATTTCATCATTTATCACTGAAGTAGTAAATAACGTAGTGGGATTTTCTTGTCAATTTAACAGATTAGCTGACATCTGGAAAGTGTGATTCCTGCACCCCATGGCTTCAGTGGCTGCCGGTGAATCTGCGTGCAAAAACATATGTCAGCTAATTTAACAAGTCAGTGTAACCTTGTGTAGAAGCAACGTTAGCCAACCAACCCTCCTCAAACTCCTCTTGTTTTTTTGACACTGTGAATGCATGCATCCCAAAAAGTTTATTCATAGCTGTGTTCTCTATCGTGACTATGCAAGAGTCTTTACATAAACAGGGCACCTTTCAGCCAGTGCACCCAAGCCCACTGCCTTACCATTCCAAAGTATCCCAAATTCATTTTAACACAGAGATTAATTGCATACACATATTTAACCAAAAAACACAAATGTAATAGAAAGAAAACAGGCATTTCTTTCTCTCCCTTTCTGTATTTTGGCACCCCACTGGCTTGGCACGCCTATTATCTAATCCAGTCAGTGTACACAACATGTTATAAATAGCCGCTAGTGATAAGAATGTTATCAGTTGTCAGTCACATGTCTGATTCATTTTAAACAGAAGGAGTGAATTATTTATTATGTTCCCATGTCCTTTTAGAACTTTATGTTAACATTGTAGCTTTGTAGAACTTTGCCTTGAGTACAATAAAAAACACCAAAATGTTACAAAATGATTATGTTTTTATACTAACAAGTTCATCTATTTTTTGACCTTATTGACTTTGTACTTGTTTATTTATATAATATGTTACACATTAGATGCACAACCTGAGTTTTCTGTAAACGTTTTCCTCCTTCATGTCAAAAGAAAAAGGTGTAAAATATATAAAAATTGAAAAGGTTATGCATTATATACATCTATATGTCTACATTTGTCACTCAAAACAGCATGGAGGTGGGACTCATGAAGGTTAACAACTTGGAGAGGCACACACAATCCACCAAAGGTAGTTTTGGCAGACATGATTTGTAACATCTGCCAGTGAACTAGTTTTGGCCATGGTGTTTGTAGGCACTTTCAAAAGAGTTCAGTTCTGAAAACAGAGGTATATATGCTTCAGTTGAAGTTTACCAAACATCTGTGTGTTAGACAGTATGAACAACAACAAAAAAAAGCTGTGTGTGTGAGTGAGTGAGTGAGTGAGCGAAGAATCTAGTGTGATAGGTAGAAGATGTCATGCTAATGAAAGTGTGGTAGGTTAAAACCCATGAAATGTCCCTACTTTATTATCCTGAGTTATAGTGACTTTGGCCACAGGTTTAATTGCTGTGATACTGAAGGCAAATTAGCTGGTTAAAGTTTAAAATGAGGCTTATGTAATATTATGCATGCAGTATGCAATGGTTTGCTGTCTCATTAGCTTACAACAGGAATAAAACAGGCAGGTGAACATAATGACTTGTTAAGGTGGACTAACCTTTTCTGTAGAGCATGCTGGGCTCTCTTACACATTGTTAGGCTGCTTTATTAAAACCATTATAGTTAATACTGTGGAAAGCTTATTATATCAGGCCATGCATTTTATTAAGCCAAATGGCATTGGTGGATTTGATCTAGTACTATTGTCATGCCCTGTGTACAAAAACACATTTTATGGCACACATGGCAAAGAAAGATTTTTAAGTCGGATGTTTTTAATATTTTCTTTGAAAAATGATATGTGCTCATGTCTTTCAGTCTACAGAGAGGGGATCAGTGAATTGGCGTGTCAAAAAGAAAATGGTCCAATACCCTTCCATAATTCGAAGATTGCCTCTAACTGGAGTGAAGACCTCTCCAGGCAAGAGATCATAATCCAGCTAACATGATAGAGGTGAGTAAGTGACTGGCAGAAGAGCAGAGGTGTCTTTGTGCTTCCCAGTGCAGTGCCTTCCGTCATTAACAGTCTGACAGGGTTTCATGCGGCGACCATGTTGTAATGAAAAGCTCGCAGCAAGCGCTGAGGTGGTAATCAGAATGCCCCAGCTCTCTGCCGGTAACCAGGGCAACTGAATATCAAAACACAGAACCGACCAGAACAACCACCCCTACAGACACACACACACACATGCAAACACACACACACACACACGCACGCACGCACACACACACGCACACACAGTCCAAGATATGCACTCATATTCTCACACTATGTAGGGTAGCTTTATAGCCTAGCCTCATTTACAGTTATGTGTGTAGAGCCCATATATGTCTGACCCAGGGTTGGACTGGCCATATGGCATACTAGGCATTTTCCCAGTGAGCCGATGTGCTATTGGGCCAGCAATTCTGACCCTTTTTTCTTAATTTATAGATCTGTCCGGCCCATAAAACCAGTAGATCAGCAACCCAACTGACACTGGGCTGGTCCAGTCTCATTTCGCTTTGGTCCAACCTGCATAATACATTCAACAAAATAAAAGTCAGCAAAAGAGTTTTTTTCCTAACCACGTTGTTTGTTTTCACTAGTTATTCTTCTATTGGTTATTTTCTTCACAAAGCTAGCTCAACTATATCACAAAACAAATCCTGCCTTTGGCTCGGTGGCACTGCAATGTACTGTAGGATGAATGCAGTGTTGTCTGTTAGGATGGAGAGATCTGAGATGGAGAGAGAGCACAAGGGGGGAGAAACTGTGAGAAAAAGGAAACTTGCTCTTCAAACATCGCCAACTATGCGAAAATCACATGCTTACCACGGCAGGGCCTTCATCAGCTCCCGTGGCTGCTGAAAGTGGGAGTGGTGGTGATGGCGTTTCTGGCTGTGGCACTCACAGTGCCAGTTTCATTTTTTATATATTTTACACCTTTTTCTTTTGACATGAAGGAGGAAAACGTTTACAGAAAACTCAGGTTGTGCATCTAATGTGTAACATATTATATAAATAAACAAGTACAAATACTGGTAACAACTACTGGTGATAATTACTACTAAACAAAGAATTACTAATAATTACGTTTACATAAACATGAATATCCTTGATAAATTATGCCTGGGGAGCTGACCTAGCCCTGGCTAAACTTTAAACTTAAAATGCTTTAGTGTTGGGAGTTGGGATAAAGCAGAATTAATTTGCCATGCTAAGCCATGTGTTACGGGTGCAAGGCTCAAGGCAAACGCAACATGGAAGGGGAGACCACACGGGAGTACAATAATCAAAAGATACATTCATTAAATGAATTAAAGTAAGTAAATATGGTGAGTGCAGTCAGTATAGATGAAAGCTTAAAGGAGAACTTCGGTGTAAAATTATAATTGGCATGTTAAAACATCATACCAAGTTGATATGTTTGCTGAGGAGCAAAATTGAGTTAGCCTGTTGCATTCAGAACTTAACTATTTTTTACCGTTTGTCCCAGAAGGCTAATAATGGAAGTGGTAGGTGCCCTCAGACGAAGCATGAAGATTACGCTATTATTAAACCATTAAAACAGCTCGAATAAACTCCACACTCCATCATTAGCACAACAAAGGCCACAACATTCAAAACGAGGCACTGAGAACTTTGTAAGTGTACACAACATTTATTAATAAAACACTTTTGACAGGCAGTACCTTGCTGTAGTTTCTCGTCGCCGCCATGATAAAAAGTCCGCACGAGTCGATTGAGGAACACAAACCAGCAGGAAGAATAGGAGGAGAGAGAGTACAATCGACTTGTTTGGACTTTCATCATGGCGGTGACGAGGAACAACTGCAAACTACTGCATGTAAGAACAGTTTTTTAAATAAACGTTGTGTACATTTACAAAGTTCTCAGTGCCTTGTTTTGAATGCCAGGGCCTTTGTTGTACTACCGATGGAGTGTGGTGTTTCTTCGAGCTGTTTTAATGGTTTAATAATAGCGTAATCTTCATGCTTCGTCTGAGGGCACCTACCACTTCCATTGTTAGCCTTCTGGGACAAACGGTAAAAAATAGTTAAGTTCTGAATGCAACAGGCTAACTCAGTTTTGCTCCTCAGCAAACATACCAACTCGGTATGATGTTTTAACATGCCAATTTTCATTTTAAACCGAAGTTCTCCTTTAAGAACTAAAAATGTAGAGAAATCAGTCAAAGTGTTTAAAAACAACAAAACAAAAGAACGTCTGGAGAGCTGGGGAAACGCAGGTGCCCGTGGTCAAGGCAAAAGGAGGCCACACCAGGACTGGAGAACTGCCCCCTTATAAAGGAACACCGGGACCAGGCAATAATTGGAATTGAATTCCATTCACCTGCAGCACTCAGGGCCTACAGTACAAGAGACAGGTGACAAACAAGAGGCAGACCGCCGGCAGCCTCCAGCAACCAGGCAGGCTCCTGACACCATGTCATCACCTTGGGAAAACATAGATGTATTTTGAAACCTCTTACTTACAACTCTTACCCACAAGATACATTTTTTGGAAATAAAAGGTTGATATCTTCCAAAAAGCATTAAGGCTATTATTGCCAAATGTTCAGGAGAGAGGAAAGTTGAGCAAATGGAACCTAGTCTCTCCATTAAGTATCCACTGATCCTTTAAACCACTTTGAAGAATAAAAATAAATAAGTATATTAAACTGGTCTAGACTCTTCTGTAAGCAAGGGCTATTAATTCACCTGAGTCAGGGGAATAAGTGTTGGGGCTGAATCAGATCATGTCTAATAAATGTGGTCATTAGAAATAAGACCAGCATGACTTTCGCATCTGGGATTCCTTGTGGGTGTTCATCTGTTCCCCGTGATGGATTAAGTGTGGGCCGTACCCTCCTGTTGGCTTCCTGGAGCAGCAAGCACAGCACACCTGGGAGATACACAATGCTGCCATTTTGCAAGTCTTCCAGGGTGAGGATTGTTGGATTCTTGGGTATAGCTGTGATCTCGTCTGCGTTGTGAATACCCAGATTGTTACACCGGCCACTGTACCATTTCACACCACCATTCCACAAGTCATTCAGCTTTTGGTGTCCACATTAATTGTGTAGAACTCTCTGTTTAATAAAACCATAAGACCATGATGGTTTCCAAAGTATAAAAGGAGAACATTTGCATATTTTGAACAAATCAGCAGGCTGACGGAGCACAGGTGAGAAACCAAGGTTTCAGGAAGCAAATGTCCCACCATGCATTGGTTCTATCTTTGCAAAAAAGCTTTTCATTTACCTGTCTGAATAATGGTGCTTTTTACAGGCTGGTTTGGGGAATGACTGAAATAGATATGTGGTAGGGCTATAATATTGTAAAGTTGGGTGTCCTATCTATGTCAGTTGGTCAACTCAGATATCCACTGAGAAGACCAACGGTAGGTTGTAGTCATAGTGTAGATTTACGTAGGCCACAGCAAGCCAATAACATTTTAATAAACTACTCTTGGTTACAACCTAAGAAAGCCAGAGAACACTACTGCCACAGAACTGGGGGTTTCCCCGTTTTTATGTTATACTTTTATTTAACAAATACGCTAACATTTGCCCAGTGTTTTTAGTGAAAAGGCTTAGAAATGAGGACCAACATTCTATTCTCATTTTTTCAGATGGACTATTCCCCACAGCTTAACATTATACCCAAAGTCCAGAGGAAGGCTTATGTATCTGAATTGTTATTCTCTGAATGTGAATGACCTGAACATGCAAAGACAATGTGAAAAGGGCCCTCCAGTAAAATCTTTACTTGACTTTCAAGAGATACTTCAGCTAGAACCACAAAAGTGACATATATCATCACAAACTAACTGTACAGCCCCTAAGTCTGGGCTGCCATCGCAAAATATCTGTCAGATGAAAACGTTTAGCAGCACCCTTCCGCGAGCACACAGTGGTGTATCATCTTCACCTCAGCATTTCCCAAGCTCATCTCATATATGAAGTAAAAGCTCTGATTATTCCCATGGCGAACACCTGGGGGGACGAGTAGCACACATCAGACTGGTCCCCAGCAATTAATCTTGTCAAACACACTAATGCCGCTTCACATGCTACATCTAGCACCATCGCTAGCAGGGCACAAAGATAATTGGCAGTGACACCCTGCTGCACCAGCAGCTATTCATTAAGGCATTTTAACTTCCTGTAACTCATACTTTACAGACAGACAAAGCAGTGCATGGGGCAGATAATAAAAGAGGCATTCTTAATAGCAAAAGATATTAAAAAATATGGAAAATGGAAATGTGGCATTATGGAGCAAACAGCTGCTTATTATTGTCATGTACTGTAGATATTTCCCTGCATAATTAATGCACACTGAAAAAGAAATATAATGATCAGGGTCATTGCCACCATTTTGTAGATAACCAGGGTGAAATTCCATGAACTTGTTCCTAATAGTGTTTACTTGAGCGGGTCGTTTTTTCAACCATGCATTTCATACCATATGCAGTCAAACAGGTGTAAGTGTGACAGTCCATGTGGGTTAGTCACACCAAAAAACTGTGGATCTGACCAGGGAATTGTAATGCACAAAAATATATATTTATAAAAAAAAAAAAAAAAAAAAAAACAAGCAACACAAGTCCAAAAAGTTAAGGAAAAAAGAGAAATAGCAAGATAACAAAACAATTCAAAATTATTTACAATTCAAAAAAGGTTCCTCAGATGTACAAAACAGTATGCACTTAAACAATGCTAGAGATGCCATACAATTGGCAGAGAGTTCTTACATCAAATTCAGGACAGAGACAAGACAACACTGACTTAACAGACCAAGAAAGGGGAAACAAGTACCTGGTGGCCAGCACCATTTACAGACAGGTAGACCCTAATCAACCAATGAACACTTAAAAGAGTAGACACTCTGACAAGCAATCTTAAGACAGTCTTTAGAGATCAGTAAGAGCAACAACTAACATCATTCAGCCTGCTGACATTTTAGCTGAACTAACTAGCCCACATAACTAATGTTAATAAAATGGGCAAACAAATATCTTGTCTGGTGTCTTAATTTCAGCCTGTTGTGTTTCTAGTAAAACAAAAAAAAACAAAAAAAACATTTATGTTCAGCTGTCCATTGGTGCCGTTTGAGTTGTGTACCAGTTCATACCACTCTATACTCGATAGCAGTTCCACTAACAAAATCAATAATGGTGTGAACTTGATATGAAAATAGGTCCAGGTTATCAGTGTAATGAATCCATGTAGTACATCTATGCAAGTTTGTGTATGCATGTGTTGCGTGTTGTTGCTGGCAGGGAGGACAAACTTGTGCCAGCAGGGCACGGATTCTGACCAACCATACCTTGACCAACGCAATGAGTATTGATGCTTGTTTTAAATTATCATTCCTAAACAGACATACTTACATAAAAAAAAAAAAAACTATTTTAGGAACATACAAATGAATGAAATGGAAATGAAAATTCCTCATACTGAAAAGGCTGGAAACATCAAACACCATATGTTGACAGAAAAAAAAGAATGGGAAGGGGACAGAAGGAAACAGAAGGTGTAACAAACTCTAAAATGGCTGAACCCCATCACTAGCATAGTAGCGAAGATACAGCAGGAGTAGCTGCTAACTGCTTACATATTTGTCCCATGTCATCAGAAGTGTGCGACTGTCTCAAAGAGACTATGAGTTTTCCATTCAAAGCAAAGGTGCTGTCCCTTTCTGCTGTGTGACTTCTCCCTCTCTCCAGTATAAAATCAGTGGGGAGGTATGATTATGCCACAGAGCCCACAACAGCTGGCCAGCCCTAACAAACTGGCCCAGAGCCAAAGTGATGGGTAGCTGACAGGCATATTGATGACAGTGTGTGTGTGTGTGTGTGTGTGTGTGTGTGTGTGTGTGTGTGTGTGTGTGTGTGTGTGTGTGTGTGTGTGTGTGAACGTAAGTGTGTAAGCATGCATGTGTGCGTGTGTTTGTCTGTCTGTCTGGCTGTAGTTGTGTCTGTCTCTTAGTCTGGGTGTGCATGTGTGTGTGTGTTTGTGTTTGAAGGGGTTGGGTTTTTATTCAACTCATTCAGACTCGCCATTCATGTTCATTTGGTTAAATAAAATGTGCATCAGTGATTGCAACTGTATAAGCATTGGTAGACTGCATATGAATTGCAAGTATTTCCAGCTAGTATTTCTCATTAGAAAGGTCAAAATGCATATACTATAAAGGACAATTTCACAAACATGCAGCTCTATTGCTCAAGCTGTTCGAGACTTGGCAATACCAAATACCAAAGATGCAAGACATTTTGGTCCAAAATTCTACTTTTTGGACCAGAATTGTACTTTACGAAGTTCGAATGGAAACCTGTTTACAGTAATGTCAGTGCACAGATCTGAGGAGGGCTAGCACACCAACCTAACCAGAATTCCTAAATGGAAGGAGTTTGAGATGAGCATGCTTCATCTAACAGCCAGCTACCTGACCAGAGGAAATAATCTAAAACACTTGGGAAGGAAGATGGTCAAGACCTTGATTGGCATTTTTGCTGAGCTGGGGGAAATTTCCAGAAGGGCAACCATTATCTCAGCACCAGATTGGGCTTTATGGCAGACTGGTCTGGTGAAGGACGCTGTCTAAACCATTCAGTGTCTCCTAAATGCACTGACCATTCAGAAAGCTACCATTAGTAGACCAAAGTCAGCATGCCACAAACCACAAGCTTAAGCTAGCCTTATTTACTGGTTCATAGTCATTGTCAGTTAAAACAGTATTGCTCACTCAATTTTACATCAGAGCTAGTGAAATACATGAAAGAGCTGCACAGCTCAAATTGTCATAAACTTCTATAAGGGAGCTCTTTGGTGTGTGGATCATATCTGAAAAAAAAAAAAAATATCGACACACCACTTTATTATCTTTTCTTGGACAAAGAACCACGGAGCTGTTTGCAGAGAAAGGGTATGGATTTCCACAGCTTCAGCTCAACACAACCTATTATGTCTTGTGTGGCACAGCATACTGTAATCATTAAAATGAACAATGAAATATAATTTTGTTTTTTACTGTGGCACATTCTCTTCAAGTCACTCTGTAAAAAGCAGTATCTCCTGTGAAATGCATTTCCAAATTGCAGTTTGTGCATGCTGTACAGTAAGGCAATGCATTGTGGCAATTATTTTTTGCCCACCATTCTAGTGATTCTGGCATTTTTGGTTAATCATCAGTCCATGCCAACGTCACTGTGGTAAGGTCAATTGACAAAAGGGTAGGGAATTGACAAGAGGTGAGGTGCTGTCAGATCAAAAAGCACATTTCAGTAAATCTGAAAGGATTTAAGTGAACTTGCCAAGACACTGACAAGGCATCACCTTCACCCTAGGTGTATGTACGTTTAACTTTTGGAGAAAAGATTTAACAACTCTGACATTTAGATTTGCCCTATTTAAAAAAAAAAAAAAAACAGAAATGGGAAAAAGCTTATGTCTGAGTTAATTTAATTAACCTTACACAGTTGGTTAAGTGACCAAAGCAGTTAAATCATCATTTATGCAAAAACACATGTGTAATAAGCACAAACACAACACCCACAATGCAACATCATAGCCTCATCATACTTCTCGTGTCATTCCCCGAGAAACCGTTTAGTACTTGCTCTTTTTGAAATAGGATAGGTCACTCCGAGTTGTATATGCATGCTGCATGTGAAAATGTTCTCCTACCCCAATTGCCTCCATTAGTCAATGAAAGAAAATAGGCAGCAAAACGAGCGAATGTGAAAAGGGCAAACAAAGTGACATAAGTTCGTTCATTAGAAAAAAGCCAAGCTATAGTTGTGATTACTGGAGTCTTGTTGCAGCACGCATTCACCTAGCAAAATATAGTTAAGTAGGTGTGTTTGTTCAGAACATTTAAATATTCTATTTGGTGTGCTATGACCGAATGGGCTTTGAATGATGGTAGCCTGTGACTAGCATAGCCAAGAACCTGTCATTCTCCCTCCAACTTCTCCACCAAACTACAACAGCCTGAAACAGGAGCACTAAAGCAGTTTTTTTTAACCAAAAATGGTTCATTAATACTACAGACCACTGCAAAATTAATGAAAAAATGATGCAATGACATAAATGACATAAACAAGCTAAACCACAGACTTGGAATCCAATCTGCCTTGCCTCTGTATGAACTTCCCTCCATATATCTGAATGTATAGAGTGGCCAAAGCTCCCACAGCTTCTAATTTTGTCACGGTTTCACTCTGGACTTGGGTTTATTCATGTGTGTTTTTTCGCTGTTACTCACCTGTTAGTTAATTAGGTTCACTCCCCGGGTTATCTGCTAGTTCACGGCACCTGTACTCCCTTGTTTAGATCCTCATTAGATTATCTCTCTCACTTGTCCTCCCCGCTTCACGATCGTTGTAATCATCCGTCTCACCTGCACTTCCTGGTTTGTAACAATCACGAGTGATTCAATCATTCTATTCACCTGTACTCCTCGTTCACGCTCGTTTAGTTCCCGGGGTTTCCACTACTTATACTCGCCTCTCTCACTCACTCCTTGTCAGTCCGTCTGCGAACCACGGTGTATTCCATCGGCAAGCTATTTGACTCCTGACTTCTCTGCGTCTGTTTGGCTGTGTATTCCTGGTGTTGCTCGTCTCCCGTCTGTTCCTGTGTTTGCCCCTGTCTGTCTGTCAGAATCTCCTGTCCTCCGGTACCGACTCCTGCCTGCCTGACTCCGCCTGACTCTCCAGCCCTTGGCTTCGACCCCGGTCCGTCCCTGGCTCTCCCTGGCTCTTCAGCTCCCTGGTGAACGACTCCTGCCTGCCCTCGACTCCGCCCTGCTCTACTGCCCTGGTGAACGACTCCTGCCTGCCCTCGACTCTACTCTGCTCCACTGCCCTGGTGAACGACTCCTGCCTGCCCTCGACTCTGCTCTGCTCCACTGCCCTGGTGAACGACTCCTGCCTGCCCTCGACTCTGCTCTGCTCCACTGCCCTGGTAACGACTCCTGCTCGGCTGACTCACCTGCTCCTGGTCTCGACCTCCGCATGCCCTCGACTCAGCTCTGCTCTACTGCCCCCGGTATCAACCATCGCCTGCCTACGACTCTTCGCCTGCTTCCGGGTGTGGGTTCTCATCACCCGTCTGCCTGGGTGTTTCGCCGCGTCTTGGTGGATACCTACCGGCTCTCCGGAGCTGTTGACTTTGTCCCTTTTCCCCCAACCCTTAATAAACTATATTTGAGGTTACGCATTTGGGTTCATCTGTCTGTCTGTCCGGTCCCCTTGACAGTACGGACTGACCAAAGAATGGACCCAGCGGACCTCACTATGGACCAGGGCCAGCCTCCTGAGCCCCTGTCCGCCTTACCAAGGCTGGAACTTTCCGACAGGGAGCTGGACCGCGTCTCAAGTGACGTGGCCTCATTGATGTCCACCACCGACCTCTTACGTCAGCTGGTGTTGCTGCTTCAACAACAGGGGTCTGACCAGGCTCAACAGCTCGCCCGGATCTCTGCCCGAGTCACGTCCTCGGGAGTCAGCGATCCTTTGGCTCCCTCTGCAGGACAGTCTGCCCCGTCATCTGCTCTGGCAGGCCTGCCCGTTGCCACTGGCTGCCCCGAGCCCAGGATTGGGCTACCGGAGCGGTTCGGGGGGGAACCCGAGGAGGTCATTGCGTTTATCACTAACTGCCAGCTCACCTTTGACCTCCAGCCGCGGAACTTTTCATCGGAGGCGGCACGGGTGGCATTTACCATAAATCTACTGACTGGGCGGGCCAGACTATGGGGAACTGCTGAGTATCAGCGTCGTTCGCTGAGCTGCAGGTCTTTTGATTCCTTCGCAGCGGAATTAAAGAAGGTTTTTGGTGCTGGTTCTCCTGCGGCTGACGCTTCCCGGGAGTTACTGGAGATACATCAGGGTGATCGGACAGTGACTGATTTTTCTATCGACTTTCGAACGCTCGCCAGTATGAGCCATTGGAACGAAGAGGCTTTGGTCGACGCATTCCTTCACAGTTTGGCAGATTATATGAAGGAGGAGCTAGTTTCTCACGAGGCTCCCACTACCCTGGATGAGACGATTGCACTCGCTATTCGCATTGATCGGCGAGTACAGGCTCGCCGCCGGGAGAAGGGTCGTTCCAGTCAGCCCTCTCGTCGTTCCACTGTTGGCGAAGCCGCTTACCCCAGTCATTTTACCACGCCCATGGAGGTCGATTACACATCCCTCTCTCCTTCTGAACGACAACGGCGTCTGGTGGGGGGACTTTGCCTGTACTGCGGGGGAGAGGGTCATCGCGTCACTACCTGTCCAGTTAAAGGAGCTAGCTCTCCAGAAGTAGGGGACGTGCGGTTGACTTCAGCCTCCACGAACGCTCCCAGGGGGGACAGACCCCTCCTGCAGGTCGTTCTTCAGCTCCCTTCTCTGTCTCGCTCACTCACTGCCCTCGTTGATTCAGGCTCGGAGGCCAACATCCTGGATATTACTCTGGCCCAGCAGATGGGGTTAGAGGTCCTTCGCCTACCGTCTCCAGTTCCTGCTCGAGCCCTGGATGGTCATTTGTTGGGCCCGATAACCCACATCACCGAGGCAGTGGGAATGTTGACTTCTGGAAACCACCAAGAGAGGATTCGTTTCCACCTTCTCTCATCCCCCCGTGAGCCAGTCGTCCTTGGTTTACCTTGGCTCCGTCTTCATAACCCCCGCATCGACTGGCGGACTGGAACGGTACTAGAGTGGGGGTCGGATTGCCATCAGTCCTGTCTTCGGTCGGCTGCCCCCTCTACTTCGCCAGTTCCCTCTACTACACCTCCGGACATCTCCCGGGTTCCGGATTGTTACCACGACCTGCATGAGGTGTTTAGCAAGGCCAAGGCCACCTCTCTGCCGCCTCATCGCCCCTACGACTGCGCCATCGACCTGGTGTCTGGAGCTACTCCTCCCCGTGGTCGCCTCTACTCCCTCTCTGGTCCGGAAAGGCGAGCGATGGAGGAGTACATTGCGGACTCCCTGGCGGCAGGCATCATCCGTCCTTCTTCCTCACCGGCAGGTGCAGGATTTTTTTTCGTGGGGAAGAAGGACGGCTCCCTCCGTCCCTGCATCGACTACCGGGGGTTGAATGACATGACTGTTAAAAATAGGTACCCTCTGCCACTACTCGCCTCTGCATTTGAATCCCTCCAGGGGGCCACGGTGTTCACTAAGCTTGATCTCCGTAATGCTTACCACCTTGTTCGCATCCGGGAGGGCGACGAGTGGAAGACGGCGTTCAATACCCCCAACGGACACTATGAGTACTTGGTCATGCCGTTTGGACTTACCAATGCCCCCGCCGTCTTCCAAGGACTAGTCAATGACGTGCTGAGAGACATGTTGGATAGATTTGTGTTTGTTTACCTGGACGACATTTTAATATTCTCCAAAGACCTGGAAGAACATAAGCAGCACGTCAGACTAGTCCTCCGTCGCCTCCTGGAGAACTCGCTTTTTGTGAAGGCTGAAAAGTGCGAGTTCCACGCCAAGACCGTGGCCTTCCTGGGGTACATCGTGGCAGAGGGTGCCATTCAGATGGACCCTACCAAGGTGTCTGCTGTCACCTCCTGGCCAGTCCCCGAAAACCGTAAGCAACTGCAACAGTTCCTAGGCTTCGCAAATTTCTACAGGCGATTCATCCGCAATTACAGTTCTGTTGCCGCACCCTTGACGGCCCTCACCAGTACTAAACTGTCATTTTTGTGGACTACCGCGGCAGAAGAAGCCTTCCGCAATCTGAAGGATCGGTTCACGTCCGCCCCCATCCTTCAGGTCCCCGATCCAGAGAGACAGTTCGTGGTGGAGGTGGATGCGTCCGACGTTGGCGTCGGTGCTGTATTGTCGCAGCAGCGCCCTGAGGACAACAAACTGCATCCCTGCGCCTACTTTTCCCGCCGCCTATCCCCTGCTGAACGAAACTATGACATCGGGGACCGGGAACTCCTCGCCGTAAAGTTGGCCCTGGAGGAATGGCGGCACTGGTTGGAGGGGGCGTCCGTGCCATTTATAGTCTGGACAGATCATAAAAACCTTGAATACATCAGATCCGCCAAAAGACTCAATCCCCGGCAAGCCCGGTGGTCACTGTTTTTCTCACGGTTTAATTTTTGTCTGTCTTTTCGCCCAGGTTCCCGTAACACCAAGCCGGACGCCCTCTCCCGTCAATTCCTGAAAGATGGCGACTGTCTCCTTGGCCCTGCCTCCATCCTGCCTGAGTCCCGGGTCGTGGCGGCACTTTCCTGGGACATCGAGGGGCAGGTACAGAGGGCCCTCCAGGACCAACCCGGTCCCAGCGCCTGTCCTGAGGGAAGGCTCTTCGTGCCTGAGGCCCTCCGCGCCCAGGTCCTGCAGTGGGGGCACGACTCCCTCCTGGCTTGTCATCCCGGAGCTACCCGCACCAGCCTCCACATCGCTCGGCGTTTCTGGTGGCCCCGTCTGGAGAGGGAGGTCCGGGAGTATGTTCAAGCCTGTCCGGTGTGCAACCGAAACAAGACCTCCAACCGACCACCCGCTGGCCTTCTCCAGCCTCTGCCCGTTCCCTCTCGTCCCTGGTCCCACATCAGCCTGGACTTTGTTACTGGACTGCCTGCTTCGGAGGGAAAGACTGTTATCCTGACGGTGGTGGACAGGTTCAGCAAGATGGCCCACTTTATACCACTCCCCAAACTCCCGTCAGCTAAGGAAACCGCGCAGGCAGTCCAGCAGCACGTCTTCCGCCTCCATGGCATCCCATCTGATGTGGTCTCCGACCGTGGCCCCCAGTTCACCTCTACCTTCTGGAAGGAGTTCTGCCACCTTCTGGGGGCCACGGTCAGCCTCACATCTGGCTTCCACCCTCAGGCGAATGGACAATCGGAACGGGCCAACCAAGAGCTGGAGAAGGCCCTGCGTTGTGTGGCCTCCCGGGACCCCCTCTCCTGGGCCAGTCGGCTGGTGTGGGTCGAATATGCCCATAACTCCCTCACCAGTTCTGCTACTGGCATGTCTCCGTTTCAGTGCGTGTATGGGTACCAACCTCCCTTGTTCCCTAGCCAGGAGGGAGAAGCATCCTGTCCCTCTGCCCTCGCCAACGCCCGTCGCTGCAGGAGGACCTGGGCTCGGGCTCGGGCAGCACTCCTGAGAGCCGTCGCCTCGTACTCGGCCGGAGCCAACCGCCGCCGGACTCCGGCTCCTGTATATCGCGTTGGGCAGAGGGTCTGGCTGTCCACCAAAGACCTTCCTGTCCGGGTGGAGTCCCGGAAACTGGCGGCGCGCTTCCTGGGTCCCTTTATGGTGGAGCGGGTTATCAGTCCCACGGCAGTCCGACTCCGACTCCCCACTACCATGAGGGTCCACCCTACGTTTCATGTCTCCCGGATAAAACCTGTACGGGTGAGCCCTCATACACCTGCGGAGCCTCCACCACCCGCTCCACGACTGCTTGATGGGGACCCCATCGACACGGTGCGTCGCCTTCTCCGGTCCCGACGGAGAGGCCGGGGCATACATTACCTGGTGGACTGGGAGGGGTACGGTCCTGAGGAGAGGTCTTGGGTCCCGGCGAGCAGGATTCTGGACCGTTCCCTCATTGACGACTTCCATCGAGAGCATCCCGACCAGCCGACTCTCCGTCGGGGCCGTCCCAGGGGCCCCTCCCAGCCTGTCCGGGCTCCTCCGCCTCTGGCTGCTGCTCCGCCCGTCAGGGGGGCCCGGGATACTGCGGAGGATGCTGCGCTGCTGTCGGACCGGTCCGAGGAATTCTGATCCCTTGTCTCTCCCTTCCCCCCCACCCGGATGGTGTTTTCCTTTTTGGGACTTCTGGGGCCGTCCCTTGGGGGGGGGGTTCTGTCACGGTTTCACTCTGGACTTGGGTTTATTCATGTGTGTTTTTTCGCTGTTACTCACCTGTTAGTTAATTAGGTTCACTCCCCGGGTTATCTGCTAGTTCACGGCACCTGTACTCCCTTGTTTAGATCCTCATTAGATTATCTCTCTCACTTGTCCTCCCCGCTTCACGATCGTTGTAATCATCCGTCTCACCTGCACTTCCTGGTTTGTAACAATCACGAGTGATTCAATCATTCTATTCACCTGTACTCCTCGTTCACGCTCGTTTAGTTCCCGGGGTTTCCACTACTTATACTCGCCTCTCTCACTCACTCCTTGTCAGTCCGTCTGCGAACCACGGTGTATTCCCTCGGCAAGCTATTTGACTCCTGACTTCTCTGTGTCTGTTTGGCTGTGTATTCCTGGTGTTGCTCGTCTCCCGTCTGTTCCTGTGTTTGCCCCTGTCTGTCTGTCAGAATCTCCTGTCCTCCGGTACCGACTCCTGCCTGCCTGACTCCGCCTGACTCTCCAGCCCTTGGCTTCGACCCCGGTCCGTCCCTGGCTCTCCCTGGCTCTTCAGCTCCCTGGTGAACGACTCCTGCCTGCCCTCGACTCCGCCCTGCTCTACTGCCCTGGTGAACGACTCCTGCCTGCCCTCGACTCTACTCTGCTCCACTGCCCTGGTGAACGACTCCTGCCTGCCCTCGACTCTGCTCTGCTCCACTGCCCTGGTGAACGACTCCTGCCTGCCCTCGACTCTGCTCTGCTCCACTGCCCTGGTAACGACTCCTGCTCGGCTGACTCACCTGCTCCTGGTCTCGACCTCCGCATGCCCTCGACTCAGCTCTGCTCTACTGCCCCCGGTATCGACCATCGCCTGCCTACGACTCTTCGCCTGCTTCCGGGTGTGGGTTCTCACCACCCGTCTGCCTGGGTGTTTCGCCGCGTCTTGGTGGATACCTACCGGCTCTCCGGAGCTGTTGACTTTGTCCCTTTTCCCCCAACCCTTAATAAACTATATTTGAGGTTACGCATTTGGGTTCATCTGTCTGTCTGTCCGGTCCCCTTGACAAATTTCATAACTGTAGGAAACCTCATTTTAATTAATCATGAGCACCACTTTGGAAAATATCACTGTCTTGTTTACCTGCTTGTTTTGGTTTATGTTATATTTAGGAAGCTGTATCTATGTTTTTTTTCTGGGTTAACTGGAACTTGTAGTTAGGGAGCAACCTTGCCCATACAGTACATTGCAACCCGCAAGTACTGTATGTAGGACATGGTGCCTTTCCAGAAAGGGAACAAATTGCATGACACAGCCCAAGTGGTAATTACCCAGAGCCTCCTGTGTGGTGCAGCCTGTCTTCCATTTATCCCTGTAACAGCAAAACAAACAGGCCAGGTCCTCTATGGCTGAAGGATTTATGCCACATATACTGAAGATGTATCTTCTACTCTGTCATTGGACAACTAAGTTGTAATGTCCTCAGGAAGGGTAACAGTTTGACAGGCCCAGAATTAACATGGTCTTTCTGACCGTCTAACACAAAAAATGTGATTAAAATCCAGAATCAAATTACCACCATGCTATTTTTAACAGCATTTATATAACTAAATCTTAAGTGGATTCACTATCCTGCAGCAAAACCCTAAAATTCATGAAAATGTCAGATAGACCTGATGAACTGCTCGTTCTGGGGTTACTGCTCTTGGGACTAAGAGCTTGTACTAGCGATGCTGGTTTTGTAGGGGGTGGTTTAATCTAAGTATTGATATTGTATTTGTCTCAGCTGCCATTGGATGCTGCTTCTGCAGAGTTTGACATTTGACATGTAGTGCCATCTTAAAAGCAGGTCCACTTACAGTGGCCCTACAGAGGACATACATAAGGTGAAGATTTCTGATGTTTGATGACTTTTTAGCTTTTTCCATCAGCACATTCTTTGATGTCAAGTACCAGAGAGCAGGCCGGCGAAAATGAAACCCAGGGGCATTTGAATTCAGAATATTTGGTTTTGTCATGCTCCATTTCACTGCAAGCACCAGAGGGTGGGGTAGTCTTTCAGAGTGTCCCTGACAGATGGGCTCAGGTTTAAGAATGATCATCGCCAGGCCTGTTTCCTCAGCGCACGGCTGCAGCTGTACCAGCACCTGAAATTGGAGTTACCCCAGAGGGAAATATTACTTCTTGGAACAGTCTTATCTTTGTCTCTTAGAAATAAATAACATCGTATTGACTGCTGATCTGTGTTTTCAAAAACCCATTAGGAGAAAAAGAACAGTATTAGACTATTTTAAGATCTTTAGGTGAAATTAGATGTGAATTGTATTGGGCTACACTCAATTATTACACTCAACTGTATTATTACTCAATACTCAATACTAATATTATTTATTCTAAAAAAAGAGACAAATCAGCTAAATAGATATTATTTATTTCTGCAAGACAAGTCAAGAAGCAATGAGTGCAACCATCAGCATGCAGCCACACAGCTGAAGAAATGAAAAATTGTGTACGATGTTGGCATGTCCACTCAAATCCATTTTTTTCTGTATCCTTCTCACTCCGTAACTGTCACAGAAGATGGTGTGACATTGCTGCTCACAATTCTGGTCTCTCACATGGAATTAATGGAATGTTGATGTCCTTCTATTTATTTGTTGATTATTTAGCACCCTAATCCAGAGGAATTTACAGTGAATCAGGTTAAGATGCCTTGCTCCTTAACCATTAGGTCACAGCTGCTCCTGACAAACACATCTCAAGCAAGGAGTGATCAGTATCAGTTATTATTTTTTGGGATGCAGACAATGCAAAAGCCATCAATGTCATTGTTTGTGAAATAAAAGTAGTATACAGAGCCAGAGTATGCAGTGCTTTTATTTTGTTTTTAAATTCATGCCAGTAGCTAGTACCTCAAAAGCATTCCTTGGTGTGTGTTTTTTTCAACATGAAATGTGTCATGTCATGTTTATAAAGGGCACAGGTCACAATTATGTAGACATCTTCAAATAGTTTTACTGTTTTTCTTTTCCTCATATGTGATGGCTTATGTGATGCTTCTGTACAAAATACCTAGTGCCAACCAGGACCACTACCCCTACCTTGTGCTGCAGACTCATTACATAATGTACAACACTTTATGGACGCAAGCCAAGACAATAAACTACTGTAGGCTATTACAGCTGTATACATCACCAAGACTAAAATCATACATAGCCAAGGTACTCACTCAAGAACCCAACCACACAACAACCATACCCTGAAAAAGAATCCACACCATATTGTTGTTTAAGTTAACATACAGTAAGCACACGAAGGCTTCACACACACACACCTTTAATGCCTGTAATAATTTTACTCTAATGCTGTAATACTATTGCTGTGAACAACAAAAAATATAACATAGCCAACATTCACTAGAATCAACTTATTACTGTCCTGGTATCCAAGACTGAGAGCTGACTTTCCTTTCCACTTATTAAAATGCATTTCCATTTCCATTTAAATAAGACATTACTGGATTTAAAACTGAGACAAAATCTTTTAATAAGAAGAAAATTATCAATTCTTTACAGGGGGTGGTTTAATGTAAGTACTGTAAGGGTAATGGAAACAAATTAGTCTGTATAAGCTTGCATTTTTACAATTTTATTAGTTGTTTATGTTAACAATATCCTGACGACCTTATGTATTGATACCACAGCTGCTCATAATGTCCTCGATGATTTGAAGCGTGTCCATTTTGAATTTGCATAGCTCGACAGAAGGGAATGCTCATCTGTCATCTATCAACTGCCACCTATGCTCTTTAGGAGCTACAGTACAGGAACTTTTATTCACATGGTCTGGGACTGCCCTGGTGTAAGAGACTTTTGAAAAATGGTCTCCAGTAAGATGTCCATAGTACTCCAGCATACCATCCCCTGTTCTCCAAGGATTCTTTTGTTGAATGACTTCACTGGGATACACTTTTCTTTGATGCACCAATGTTGGCTTTTGATAGGCCTTACAGCTGCTAAGAAACTTATAATGCAGAGATGGAAAGCCCCTCATGATCTGTCCTATTAACACTGGTTAAACACAGTGTTAGATATGGCTAGGCTAGAGAAGTCTGTGGCTAGTATGCATGGTGCTCAGGCTAAGTGGTGCTCAGTCCTCTTTTATTGACAGAGTGTCAGAAAAATGGCATTATGCCATGGGTGTCCTTGTCTTTCTACTTACCTTCTTTATATATATATATATTTTTTTTGCCTCATAAATTAGACAACTTGGCTGAGATGTTTTTTGCCTGGGGGGTATGGGGAGCAAGAGCCAAGGGAGGAGGTGGTGGGGGCTGGAGGGGGGGGTGAATGTTGTCTTGTTTTTTTTGTTTTGTCTGTTTGTTTGTTGTATGATTTAAAAACTCAATAAAAAATGATCACAAAAAAGAAGGGAACGCTCACAAAGTCACTGTTAATTTTCTAAGCTAAATGTTCTGGAATGCCCTTAACATGAGTCGGACTGAGACTCAGCTGCTGTTCTATTCTAATTAAGTTTCTTCAGTTAGTGCGGGATAAAATGGGATGGGGTGAAGACTTGGTCTCTCCTCAGAAAGAAAAAAAATGGAGAGGTAGGTAAGACTTACCTAGCTTAGTCTTTTCAGTGTTGTGCCCTGTGGTGTGCCCGGAAGGGTCTATTCTTAATCGGCTCCACAGTGTATGTGATTGACTCCCCAAGCCATTTAAGGAGGTCGTGTTTGACTTCTTGTTTGCCGTATAAAGTCAAGTCCTCAATGTCTCCCAGCCAAATCACTTAGACAGAACCTTAAGTGCTAAAGCTCTGAGGTTATGGTTATACTGGCAGCCGCTGATTCATGAAAGCTTGTTATTAAAAAATATATATATATAGGCTATATATAACCACAAGATGTTGAAAGAAGAGGCTTTCAGTAGGATCTCAAGTGTCAGTCAAGAAATGTTGTAGGCTAAGACACAGTGTTTTGCACCCTGGTAATGGATTCCTTCTCTTATGAAAACCAGTGAAGAGCTGTACCAAAATCACAATATTGATGGCAGACTACCAAACTTGCACTACTCTCTTCACTCTGGGTTACAGTAAATCAGATAATCTGAGTGGAAAAGAACATTGATGCATTCATACACAGGTTAGGTTGCTAAGTTGTAAGTTATAAGTTACACTTATTTACAGTTACACAAACTTTGTTTGTGTTTTATATATACTGACCGCCAACATTTCATTTCTGTGTGCGTGTGTGTGTGTGTGTGTGTGTGTGTGTGTGCGTGTGCGCACAATGTAATACGTACTGTACCAATGAGACAGAGAGAATACAATATAAGTACCGCTGCAGTAAGTTTTAAAAAGCCTACAGAGACAAAGGGCCTAAGTCTGGCTTGGTGAATAATACACTCCCAACTATCTGAAACCCAGAAACAAAATAAATAAATAAATAAATAAAAAGCCCTTACCATGCTTGCCCCCCACTGTGACAAACTACACCACATTTCCTCTAGTCCTCTTCCAAAGCGAATTGCACATTATGCACAACGGGAAATTTATGAAAACAATTGTGGGAGAGGAGGGCATATTTCCAAAGAAGCCAAGCTCGGCTGTGTGCGTCTATTTAAAGAATCTGAGATTGAAATTAACCTGTGCGACCCGACTGCTTCTCGTCTTTGCATAAAATACTGGTTGTGGAGAGGGGACGAAAGCAAACCGAGACAAAGGGGTGAGAGATAGAAAAAGAAAGTGAGAACACTTCTCCTCTGCTGGCATTATTTACTGGGATATCTTCACGGCTCATTACCCTTCGGGGGGGAGGGGGGGGGCTGAAAATAGCCTGGTTTGTGTGAATATTTCAAGCGGCTGAACAAAACCGCACAGCAGCAGTCGTGGCGGTGGAGTGATTGTGGTGGAGGACGTATGGGCTTTGAAATTTAAAGTCCAGAACTAACCCCATTGCACCTTCTCACATTACCTCATCCGGGGTCAGAGAAGACGAGAGAAAATGGAGAAGGACAAACAGTCACACATCTAAGCACAGACAGACAGACAGACAGACACACACACACACACACACACACACACACACACACACACACACACACACACACACACACACACTATCTCTTTCTCCCTCTCTCTCTCTGTTGAGAAACAGATTGTAAAACAAGAATCAGAATACAATGATAGTTTTTTTAATCACATTTCATACTGATAACTTTTAGGTCTATCAGTGATCATTCTGTCAGTATTATGAGCTACTTTACATCACATTACAGTGACGTGAAAATGGGAAAGAGCTTAAACGGGACAAGCAGCGACTGGTTAAGTACATTTGTTTGTTTTTTGCAATGAATTTGTTTGTATTTTGTTTACTTGTAATCACTTGTAATGGCTTCACTGATTTGTCAAGTTCTTGTTCATCTAAGGCCAGCACTTGTAGTAGTGGTACAGTCAGACATTTTTAGCCTATTAAACAATACATTATTGCCCCTAGCCCTATTACTATTACAAATAATATTACAGTAATTGTGCCCTGTAAAGCTCTGGTGTCCTTTAACACTTCAGAGGTAGTTAATCTGTCTGATGAATCAGGCCATTGGGCCTGTGGCCACTCCCCTTCTCCCTGATCAACAGCATTGTGCTGTAAAGATAGAGTCATGATTACCAGCAGGTAAGTGTCCTGACTGCCTGTTTAGCCCTGTTTAGACCTGTCCTGCCTGGCAAACCAGCCCCTCATACTTCATTTCATTTTGTATCTAGCTGTGCTGCCACTGACATTGCAGTATTAGGTACTAGCCAATCCCAGCCAATCAGCGAATAGAGGGAGTGTTCGTGAGTGATGACACTGACTTTGTGTGCTACATTTGAATTGTAGTGCGTAGGCAGGCTAATTGCATACGTGATGACCAGATGTTAGCGATTAGGCAAAGGCAAGAGCCACTGGTTTTAAACTTCAGCAGAGTCCCCACCTCCGGGAAGAAATTGTTTCTCAATACAGCACTGCCAGACCCTCTGTACAAAATGAAATGAAGTATGAGGGGCTGGTTTACCAGGCTAGCGCCGGCCATGCCTCAGAGGTCAGTTATGAGCCCCGACTGTAATTATGCGCCATGACAATCTTTTGTTTTTATTTCTCCTTGGTGACCTGGTGAAAGTAGGCTGGGTGCACTGATGTCCTTGCCAGCGGCAGGCCTGCTCGTCTTCCTTGGTCTCCCATTTAATTTGATATACAATATCTTTTAAATTATCTTTATTAATCTTACAGCTATATTAATCTAACATTATATACTTAAAACAAGCACCTGCTACACATGCAACACATGATTAAACACTAAGAAGATGTCTTTAAAATGTTATAGCTTATAAAGATGGGAATCCCATACATAAAGCACTGATCTAGCATTGCAGGCATTGCCTTTTAGAGTGATGTAATCTTGTAATGCAGACTCTACGATATCTGCTGTGCTTGAAAGCTCTACAAGGCAGCTACAGTAAGTGGTTAATGCATGATCTTATCCACCCACTCATAAAGATAGACAAGCAGAGAAAGACAGTGAGTGAAGAAAAAAGGGAAGACAGAGAGAAGAAGATAGAGAGAAACAGAAAGACGGAGAGAGCGAGAAGCTTGTTTTTTAGACAGTGCATGAAATCAGTTAAGAATTTTTGCAACAAACAAGCATGTTCTTCCTCATCATTCTATATATACTGTGCAGTGATCACAGAGAACCTTCACATCATACAGTACAGCTTTGTGTGCTCATCAAAGCTGCAACACAAAACTGCCCGCAACATCTCAATCAAGCTGGGAAGGTCAAAAAATGCATCGATATGGATGTGCAACTGAACAATGGGTCGTTAGAGGAATATTACAGTGAGTTCTGTGAGAGAGTGATTCCTGAGAGAGCAGCTCTGATGAGGAAATAGGAAGAAATAACGGCCAGAGCTGTATGCTCAGAGTGACTCAGCACATTCTCAGGAGACGAGGACCTTGGCTGCAGATCTTGAGTGTAACTGTAATCACTCATTGTTGTGGGCGAGGGTTTTAAATTACAATGTGGCAAAATGAGACATTGCAGGTCTTGTAGTTAAACAGACCTTTTTGAAAACACATAAGTCAAAACAGGGAGCCAGTGTACTGCTACACTGTTGCATTTAAATGTACCCATTTATCAAGGGCTTTTAGGCAAAGAGAGTAACAGTTTATTGCAAATGTGCAGCAAGGTTTATTAGTAAGTATAATTCCTCATTGTCCTCTGGCTATTGTATTGTTAGCACCATAGTTTACCCATACAGATGCAGGAGCAGGATGTAAGGCCAGATGTTTCCTACATACAGTGTGAACCACTGAAGAGTTTCAAGGCTTTTCTGTATGCTTGTGGTGGTGCAAAACCTTCTGGATGTTTGGAGAACATCAAGTACATATGGACATAATGTTGCATCTATTGTTCCCTCTGTGTATCCAACACTGAAGTTGTCATAGTTTGGTCAAAAAAAGTTGTTTTTTATTTTTCAAAATGAATGCAGGAATTTAGCAAACACTTTTTGACACATGGAAATATTCACAGGAGGCAACGGTTGATGACACTGTAGGGCCTTTATTTCTAGGAAACAGAAGAGAATAATTCAACTCCCTGCCATGAGAAGCCTGCTGGTTAGGGAATAGCCTAGCTTTACAGGCTGGATAGATTTCTCTCTGAATTAGAAAAGACTGACTGTGCCTCCCACCAGTGCTGTGCTGGGTCAGGTGGCAAAGATACATGGAGAGAGCTGAGAAATCTGGGCTGATTGTCGTGTTCCTTCTAAAACTTCAGTGAATGCATTAATATTTTACTACACACTAAAAAACCTTTTTCTCTGTTTTACTGGGTGTTACCTGTTTTTAGAGTTTACAGTTGTTCAGAAACTCCAGCTGATGTACTAATGTGTAAAATCGAGCCATCAGCCACCGTACTGCTGGATTTTGTTGAGCATATGCTTTCCACAAAGGAATGATTACATACTGCAGCATTAAAAATGATCAGCCATAGCTCTGCTGTCTGATGAAGCAGAACAAAAAGCAAAAAGCATTGCATTTGACAGTGTTGGGGCTTTTCTGTCTGGATCAGTTTCAACGAAGTACACTACATCATCTGAAAACCTTATCCTGGAGACTAAACACCTTAGCAAACACATTTTTGGTTCTCTGTTCTGTTCCATTCACATTTTTTTTTCTGCAGTTGGCAAATTACAGATCCAAGTGTCCCCATTACACCAACGCAGTCTGCTCTTCCTCATTCAAATTCACATTGCTATGCTACCTTGACTGTTTTATATCTTGTTTGGATCATGAAAGTCTGGATAAGTAGTACAGTATGTATTCATGGCATCATTATTGAGGAAGCACTCCTCTGTGAGTGCATAGTTTACATATAAGACCCTTGCTGAGTCCTCACCGGATAGTTCCCTCAGAGCTCAAAGCTTCAGCTGTAAGTCAGGCTGACATGAAATAGGGTTACCAAACGTCCTGTTTTCCCAGGACATGCCCTGTTTTCACATACTGTCCTGGCCATCCTGGTTGTTTTTCATAAAGTGAAGAAAATGTCCTGTTTTTTTTTCATTACTATCATTAGTATTATGCATGCACCTGAAACAAGATCTCATGACTATTAATAGAAAGCTATAACTTCTGTTAACATTTGTTAGGCCATTGTTTTGATAGTAAACAGACAGACAGCAGTAGCTTATTGAAAATGTTTGACTGTGTTAAGCATAAAATTAGAAATCCATTAACTGGAAGAGGTGCATTGTTGATGTGTTGTCCTATTCTCAGTGTATAACGAATTGGGTATAATGCTCGGAGAGGGGGAGCTCGGCCAGGACACCAAACATACAGTAGATAGTAGATATAGATAGTATTTTGTAATATAACAGTTTTCTATTTTCTATCCATACAGAGGTGGCATACTTTAAATGTATTAAAATTATAAGGCATCTTTCAGTAAACTTCAAGTATCATTTCAGTACCTCATTGCAGGCTGAGTGCCCTCGTTTTCAGTAATCAAAATATGGTCACCCTAACATGAAACAACATTCCTGCAAATATACTGAGTTTTCATTAGGGTCTAGCCAACATCTGGGCTGCAGTGCAGTAGATAATTGGTTTATTTTTTTAACAATCCTGCTACCTGCTAACATTTTACCTGAGGCTACCACCATAACACTGACATAACTATAAACATGGCATAGCAAATAATAGTGTTCTGACTACCACCAGCCTCTGATCAAGACCGATCTGACAGACCTTATCTCACACTGTGACAGCTTATTGGGTTGTGAAGATGTAGGCTGTTAGGATGCCCAACAGAGGCATGGAGAGGCATTCACATTACTCATGTTGATACAACACCAGCATAATACTCATATCACATCACATATCACATCAGTAAAGATAAACTGACAGGACAAGTAATGGCTTTACATGGCATCTGTCATGACAAGATTATGGTCTTGCTATGTCAAAGAAATAACAGCCTATGTGCTTGCTATGCCTATAATGGAGAGAATCGGAGTTACCCCTTCAGAGCTGTGCCCTGCTACAAGCACTGTTTTGACAGCAGGGGTTTGTTCAGTGAGAAGCTGTTTGACTCATCTGAAAGAAATATTCAGAATATCCATAGCCATCCAATAGACATTGATATCTTAGCACAGTGTATTGGTCTGTCGACATAAATGGTATTATCTCTTTCATTTGTTTAAATAGGAACTTATAGTGGCTCGGCCTTCTGCAGCAAGAGGCAGGTGACCACATTGTGCCTCTCCACTGTTTACCTCACAGGTTAGACTAGATAATGAGGTATGACTGACACCCTAATGTCATAGTGTGTGTTTTTCCTTTATATAGCAGATTAGAATTTTGCAATGTTGTCAAAGAGGGACAAACCAGTGATGGGGCACTTGTACGACCTTCTACATTTAATTTGGAAGATGTATTATTTCAGCCCAAAATCAATGAAAGAGCTCAGGGTCGCAGGATCACTGGGGCTCAGGGTGACTGGGGTGAAGGGGACAAGGTTGGCTCCCACGTGTGTCAAGTGCCCTGGAGATATTTCTTAAACCAGGACAGTTCACTGCTGTGCACTATTATGGAACATTTGGCAGGCTCCTCTGCCAATGCAGGCACTGCAGGCCAGTACATTCTATCAGAAAATCCCTTTCATTACATTCACTTACCCCACTGTTATTGGTTTTACTTTAAGCATCCTTGTGCTCACGTTATGTATGAAATCATGAGCATGATTTACTAAAGCATGGCCAGGTATTATAAAACATGCTACAGTAGCATTACTAAAATGTATTTGTTCTTAAAATAACAGAGAGTGCTTCTGAGTCTGACACAACCACGACTGCCAAATGTTTTTTTAATCATGATAGCTGGCCAGAGAACCTAGAGGGCTTAGTGGACCGTGGTGCTGACGACCTTGCATTTCTCTTGAATCACTTCTCCACCGTCCTGAGATGGTAGCTGGTGGATAACTACAACATTATTTGTGCTGGTAGTACAGTAGGTATTAGCTGTGTAATCATTTTTAGAAATGGTGCAAACACTGAGCTTGCAAAAGAAGAGTTTGTAAGCTTGCAGCTGTTAGTTGCCAGGATGTTCAAAGACAAGAACTACCTCAGCCTTTGGTAGCTCATGTTGACCAGAGAGCCCTATTGCTCAAAGTACAAGGTCAGTTTTTGTTAAGATTAAGATGTTCTTTCTTAAGATTACATCAGTTTTACTATCTAACACACATTTCTTAAATAAATCTCTTCAATGTATTTTTTCCCAGAAAACCCTGCACCTTGAACACCTTATGTTGGTCCTCCCTGTCTCAGCTGCAGTTTGTGAGAGAGGGCTCTCTGCACAGAAAAGGATCAAATCAGACACTAGAGCATCGCCCCATGTAGACCAGTGGAATATCTAATAAGAATGAGTGTAGAGGGGCCAAGTCTGGAGGATATTGATGCTAGGGAGAGTGTGGCAGCTTTGTTTAGCCAAGGCCAGAGATCTAGAAAGCCAAACTACAGAAGGTGGCCTTCCGAGGGGCATGTGGCTACAATGGAGGATAGTCCACAAGATATTGTGCCATGAAATGTTCATGTTAATGATTTTTTTATTTAGATTTTCTTTTATTTCATTTATCTTCAGATATTTTTAAGTTCAGATTTTGGCTTACCGGTATTGAAACACCTTGAACACTTTTTAAGTAAGTTAACTGTGCAATTCTGCTTCAACTAAAAAATGTTATGTTTACCAGATTTTAAGTTAATCATTTAGAAATCAATACTGCCTATATGGACAGTAATTTAAAAAGAGTGAGCCTGTAAAATTGTGATGTTAAATGCGATGAGGTTGAACATTTGGGTGCACCTAAGAAAAAACGTTAGGTGCAAAAAGTTTGTGTAGAGCCCTGCGTACTTAAACCCATTGAATCTGGCCTAGGCCATAACATACCCAAGGTATAATCTAGTCTAAGCCGCTTTAACCCTGGGTATAGTCTGAACTAGGGGTTTTACCTGTTATATTGACATTCATAAGAAGATGCTTAGGAGGCAAGTGTACCTGGTGTACCAGGTGTGGGCATTTACTTATGTTTCTGCTGAGTCAGCGAAGATGCAAACTCCCTACTGAAATACCCTGGGGCAGTGGTGGCCTACCGTTTAAGGTATCGGCTTTATTGTCATGGCTGCCCCCTGCTCATGAGTGTGATGGGTTAAATGCAGAAGTTGAATTTTGTTGTGTGCACTGTGGGCTGTGATGTACCCTGTAATCACAATGACCAATGGGACTGACTTTCACTTTCGACTTTCACTGATACAGATCCTTCAGTTGCCATGTACAACTTTCACTGTTTTGGTTCTACTTGCCCCACAAATACTGTCCTCCCTCCTTCTCACCTCTCATGCTGAAAATGCTTTCTCATTCACACCCCCCCCCCCCCCCCCCCCCCCCCCCCCACAGCTTGGAGAGGAATTAAAGCACTACATTTTCTTAATACACTGCATTCTGGTGACCAGACATTATTGAGTACTGCTGTGTTGTGTTCTTTTACTTACAGGGCGTATCACTCTGTCACAGCCACTTTTTCATCCCAGTGTTTATCTCAGTCTATTTCAGAATTAATCACTCTCTGCCTGTCTTCCTTAATGGGGTTGGCCTTTCTGCCTATCTTATCTCATCTCACCCCAGCTCTATATACGTGTTCCTGGGAGGCAGGTTCAAGCTGAAGCAATAAGCCCTATCTGTGACCTCTCCTCTGGGCCTCTAGAGTCCCTGCATGAGGAAATAAGTCACACACAGGCCAGACAGACCCTGTGCTGGCTCATGAAGACCACGATTAAAAATACATGATTGAATGAGTTAGCGGGGGTTTTATTTGACCGGGCTGGGAGCAAAACTTTCCGCCGAGCAATAATTGAATGTTTTGGTTTCGATACTGAAAGAGCTGTTCACTTTGTTTGCTAATTAGTTCCAAAGCTTCTGCAACCACTTCCACAGCTTCATGGAGTAGTTTTATGTTTTAAATAAAAAGAAGAGTGTGTACTACACACATATTTAAAATGTAGTCATCATTTGTTGTGCTTTTTTAGTTGCTTGTTAGTTTTGTTTTAGTTTTTTTTTACTAATTAGATGGTGTGGGAGGTCTCTAAAGCAGAAAAGGCAACACTTCTAGGCAACACAGCTGCTAAAACATTTAAACAAATACTGCAAAGTTACGCAAGTGTGTGCAATCACATGCCCGAGGCACAGACCGTTAACATGATGGTTATATTATTACCTCCGCCAAGCAGGTTATGTTCTTGCCGGCGTTTATCTGTTTGTCTGTCGGTTTGTTTGTTTGTTAGCAAAATGACTCAAAATATCATGAACGTATCGCTCTGAAATTTTGACAGTGTGTCGGCATTGTCACTGTCTCAAAGTGATTCTTTTTTTGGTGGAAATCAGTTCTTTTGTTACCTCACAAAAAAATTGGATCATGGGAAACATGGGAAATCCCACTGACCAAAAAAAAGGGGGGTGGGGTATAAACTGCTGCTTGGCGAAGGTCTGCGTTGTGCTTTTCTAGTTGTACTAGAGGTTTGAACCATTTTCTCTGACTTCACTCATCTTCTCTTTCTCTTTCTCTATTTCCCCTCTCGCTGTCTGTCTGACATACGTCCTCACTGTCCTACACACAGACACCCTTGTGCTTACATGGTTACTGAAGCCCAATACCCTTTGCCTCATGCCAGTGCATGGCCCCTTTGGTTTACGTTTCCGGTCTGCTCTAGCCTGTAATTGACAGGCACTGTTCAGCTTATTCTCCACTTTTGCTCAGTAACTGCAGTTGACGCTGCGTTTCCTGTATCTCTTCCTCCCCCGCACATTCTCCTCTCTGCACGAACTCTCCAGTGCTTACATAAGAAACACATCTCTGCTAAAGCAGGTATTAACGTCACCTAGATGAGCTTTAGTTTTATCACAGCTTCATTTGCGTTCAAGAGTGTTTTTTCCCCTCTTTTTGGACTTCAAAGACTCATCGCGTTCTTGTCTGACGCAGCAAACCTAATCACTTATTTGGAGACAATGGTTTTAATATGTCAAACTTTTGTCACGAGTTGTGTGCAAGATGTAGTTCTTTCTTGCCCTGTGTGATATTCAGCACTGCCTGCTCTGGGTGAGGGGAAGTCAGAAATTTAATGCAGGGTTATCGGGTTGTGCAGGTGAGCAGCCACAGGTTATATGTAGCCACTGCTAGCTCTTTAACCCACAAGGTAAGGCACGTAAATTGTTGGGAGTATATTTGGCCAAGAGCAAACAAATAGAAAGAGCTATGCTTCCTACACACATTGCAGCTTAAAGATTTAAACTTCAGCATGACTCTCACACACATAATTCACTGTGCTAACTGTAAAACAAATGTATTTTAAACATAATAAACTATTACATTTAAGTAAGTACTAATCTTACAAAAACAAAATTATATCCTGAAAAATGGAGTACCATAGTCAAACAAAATGGGTGGGTGTTGTGGTTCATTCCTGTGCCTCTTAGCAAGACTGCTTCATTAGCTGCCACAAAACAATTCACTGCCCCTCTGATATTTAAATAACTAGATAAGAGATGCACAGTCCTGTAATTTGTTTCGTGTTACTTAATTTGCTCAGCCCACATAGGTTTGGAATGTTAATGCCAAGCCTAAATAGAGCTGTGAAAATAATTAGGTCAATAACACTGGTGCTCACTGGCACACCAATGCGTGTACCCGACCACAGTAACAGCCATTTATGAAGTATGCGTCTGTCACCATCTTTCCTCACTCTGGCAAATAGGCTACAGTATAGGCAAGTTAATGATCCCACTTCATTTTACATAAGGATGGAAGGAATCCCTAATGGTCTGCAGCTGTTGTGCAAACCAGGAGATCAGGAGGACATGACATTTTCTTGAGTATTCCCAAAGTATTCAGGTTACAGAGATGTACAGAGAGTTTCCCATCTTTGGTGTCCTCCCTGGTAAACGTAAAGTAAGTACTGATTGAGTTGATGTGTTTAGTGAAGGCCTCCACTTCCTGGCATTTTATCTTGCACCAAGTGTTTTGGCTGGGTGTTACTCCTTTGAATGAGGTAAACACTTGAGGTCAGCAACACCCAGCTGGCCATTACCATGTCTGGACTGTGAGGTACTTGTTGAGAATGATGGAGGTCTACAGGAGACCCACACACACACTGACCAGTACCTACTGTACTCTCTGACTCTCATCACCCATTGGAACACAAACTGGGCATCACCAGGACCCTACAACACCGAGCAGACGGCATCCCATCCAAAAAAGAAAAAGAACATACACACATCAAACAGGCACTAAGAACCTGTGGTTAGCCCAACTGTAATAACTACCAATACTACCACAACCAATACCACCAATGCTACCATAACCAATAAACACTCAGCTGCGGTAAAGCAATGACTGAAGAGCTCAAGTGGCAAAGATTTAAGAGCAGCTGAAAAAGATAGTCTTTAGATTTAGCTGCGCGTAAATATTATTCAGGTCTCGTATAATCCACCGTTCAGTCAATGCAGAATGAGCAGAAGCTGATTTAGTCCACAAATAAGAAATCACCTGAAAGTAAGTAATTCTCAAGTATCAACACATCATTCTTAAGTATCAATGTCATCATAAACTCTCCCTGTCCTTCTTAGCAAGCCTGAGGGAAAGGCCTTGTTGCCCCAACAGACCTTGGCCAGTTCCTAAGAAAGAGTCATCTGAAGAGGACCTTGGGTGCTTATTTTCATTGTCAATAATTTGTCATTTTGGGGGGTATACAAAAAAAAACAGATTAACAAGGTTCAATGAGCCAAAACACATTGCTGTGTTTTTCATATGCTACATCTCTATTCAGTGTGAAATATATGTAGAAAAAAACAGAAACGCATACTGTTAAGATAAGCAAGAGTTTGACACACAAAACATTCCACATGCATGCACACCAGCAATTGTTGGTTAGTACAAGGTAGTAATATAAACAAAACATTAATAAAATTCATTCATGGGAACCTAAATATTCTTAAGAGACAGCTCTGCTAGTTATGTGAGTGGACATGTTTCTGGAAGAAACATAGAACTCTAATAGGTCCTTTGCAGTTGTGAGGAAGTGTGCAGAGCATGACTGAGTTTATTTTAAGCACTTTCAGTGGCAGGCAGCTTTGGCATTTGGCTTGACAGCAGGTGTTTGCTGGTTTTCAGAGGTTTGGGAGGTGCTACCTATGTGATACACACACACGCACGCACACACACACACACTCAGATGGTTAAACTAGCACTGGCAGCCATTGTCGCCCATAGTTGTTCACCTTCATCTGTACTTCCGGA
This sequence comes from Coilia nasus, assembly GCA_027475355.1. NCBI lineage: Eukaryota > Metazoa > Chordata > Actinopteri > Clupeiformes > Engraulidae > Coilia > Coilia nasus. The sequence continues at coordinate 29,269,498 of CM050205.1, read as the reverse complement.
GCCAAGGCATCTGTCCTTTAAACTGCAATGCCTGCAAAGGTCACGCCATCAGTCTGTGAACATACCCACCAAAAGTGTGCTTCCTTCTCGCTTCACAAGCTCGCTTGACCTTTCACAGAAACTCAACCTATCACCACATTTGCCTGGGCTGTTGAAACAGTTCTCTGTAACGCCTGTCATGTTCATCTGTTTCCAAAATGCCTGGCATTCTCAGATGGACAAGAACAACACCACCTCTGACTGTTGATATACAGCTCGTCCTTAAATATATGCACTGTCCTTACAGTACAAAAAAATGTTGTGCAGTAACTTTATCAGGGCACTTATTACACCACCTACAAGATCATTTACACTACCTATAGAACTAACTATAAGAATATGCTTATAAAGGATTCATGAATGGTTTATAATTCATTCAAAGGATTACAGTACACAGTATTGCATGAACACAGCTGAACTCAACCTTAAACTTAAGACGTACAGAATGAATGAATTACTTTCCAATGCAACTTACATTTCAGATCATACAAGTTCCGGTTGTTGAAACAGTGTTGTGTTGGGTAAGGTTGGGCAATAAGCATATGTCTTACCTGCTGTAATATATTTGAAATTAATCAAATTATATTTTTGCTCTTAAAACAGAAGGCTCAAAGATCATGTCAAAATGCACAGCTCAGCAATAAATCTGACTATGATCCACACTAAAAACTTCACCCAGCACAGCAGGGCAAGGCAAATAACACATCTGCTGAGAATGAAGATGAATTCAGAAACTTTGCAGACTCAAAGTTTTTAATGAAAAAAGAAAAAAGGGCTTATTAAAGACAACAACCACAGCTCAGATCAATACCTAAATCAAAAAAAAAAAATACTGCTTGTTATCCACGACCTCTTGTGCATCACTGAAAAAACATGACTGCAGCAGGCTGGCAGGAAATGTGGGCTTGCAGTTCTCCAATCAGGTCCAGGGACTACAGAGTCTGTCTGTACTTATGGGTGGTACCAGTCATACTATTAGGTCACATTAACAGATGTTTGTTAAAACTAAAGTTAGGGACAGGCACCAACTCTTAGAGATGGAGGTAGTCAGGACTTACATCAGGCATTCGTACTGAATTTCCTTACAAATACTGAATCCTCTAAAAAGGTTGAAGACGTCTAGAAGATTAATAGTATCATGGATCTGATAGTAATAGAAAAAAACAACTAATACTAAACTAATAAATACAATTAATCAGATTCGAATACTGCTGAATATAGTCCAGTATCTTTACATTACATTACACTTACCAGACGCTTTCCAAATCCAAAGTGACTTACAATAGAGTACACAAAGTTACAGTTAGCGAAGATATCATGTATGTATGTCATATCTGTCAAACGATGTCAAACTCCTTGCACTTTGACCAATGTACTGGCAGAGGAACTGGCTCTGTTGCCATGAAGATAAATACCTCCTTTGTGCTGATAGGCATTATGTCAGGCAGTGGGCGTGAAAAACCATTGGTTTAGGCAGTTCACTTCTTTACTCTGAGAGTGCGGAGAGAGACAAGAGCCGATAAAGAGGTCTTCTTTATTTTTTTATGTAAACAACGTCAAACTGTACGCTGTACTTGCGTCACACACACACACACACACACACACATACACACACACACACACACACACACACACACACACACACACACACAGAAACACTGACAGTCAGGCAAACATTCCATAATTTGTAGATAGACCATTTTCTCAGAGCCCTACTAACAAATATGATCTTTCCCCATGTTTGTTTGTTTTTTTCTATTTCTCTCTGTCTATCTCTCTCTTTGTCTCTGTCTCTCTTTGTCTCTGTCTCTCTCTCTCTCTCTCTCTCTCTTCATCCTTCACACTTCACCTCCTTTTTAAAGGACATCCTTAGGGTGGCTGCCTCATCTAAACCCAATGCCATGTCAATATGCGAAATATGTAGTGGTTCAGAGGCGTAGCCTAGAAAAAAGTTTTTCTGTTTTCTTCAAAGACAAGCTCCCTAATCTCCCTGTCTGAGCTGAGTGGAAGGTTGTGTCTATCGGAAGCCTGCAAGGCGTCTGCCTTGACTGCCTCTTAACAGGATTGCATGGATACAACGGGCAGGTTTGTTCCACGGTAGGGGCAACACTTGTCTCTGGGGTGCCGGAGGCAGCGGAGGACTCGGGGACTTGTTGTTGTGCTGCCGTGCCAACACAGAGCTGCCAGTGCCTCTGCTGCCAGGATGACCTTGAGACTGGCAAGGGTGTGAAGCTGGTTTGCCAGTGCATAAGGGTGTGGAACAAAACGTGTGCCTTTCTGTTGGCAGTGGCGGCATCGACTGAAGAACCCTGCCCGTGATGCCTTCTTTGTAGTCTTTGTTGTAAAAGGTGTTTATAATCTACCGAAGTGGCTCTTACAGATTCTATTGACATCTCAGGTATAAACATAAAACTGTTATGTGCCATTAGGTCGGTGCTGTTCAGTAATCATTTGTTTTCATGTACTGTAGGTACGTGTCTGTACGTGTAGACGTTGTAAACTGTTAACTTTTGTTGCTCAGCCGCACAAAATTGTGTTCATAAGTGCAACCACTCCACAACCCACACATGCATCAATAACACAATAGATGATTACACAGCACATTCAGATGAAAGCCAGAAATGGGTGTGATACAGTTGATATGAAATGCATACCCTTTCATATGCCCTTCAATCAGACACTTTCTACCTCTTGCACAGTAACCTTGAATGACCCTGTGATCTTCCACATTATAGCAATTAAATGGCTACCAGCCTTTCAGCAAACTGCTGTACATTCAAAGGGACCAAAGTGGGTTGAGGAATCCATATATTATTCAAAATGCGTAGATTAACTAGTCTCTGGGTAAATATTATTGTGTGCCCAAAGGCAGTCGCTGTTTGTCTAAATGCCTTGCAGCCAGAATCAATATTGAGGTGTTTAACATATTAATAGGGAAGCAATCTCATCAAGGCACCATTAGCACACCAGCCCCACTGTGAGCTACGAGACAAACAAGAAAATAAACATGACTTTGGCTGTGTTTATACAGACCTAATAAAAATTATTTATTTACAGAGCCAAGGACATCTTGATTGGTAAGTAATGTTGTGAGCCTGAAACAAGGATCCCTTTGGACATGATCATGTGGTTTGGTTTAAAGAGCCAGCAGGTCAACTGAATAAATAATTCATTTGGATTTGAGAATCATATCTATTGGTATTGATTCAATGGCGTGATAGCATCTAACATGCATTTCATTCTTTCAAGTGGACTGAGTCTGAAACAAATAGGTGTTTGCTGAAAGTGAGCCCATGAATGTAAACTACACAGCTGCTCGAGACTACACCAGACTAAGCACCTAACTATGTCAAATAGAATATTAGCTGTGCACAAATTTAATTATTTAGAGTCATAATAATAAAATGAGCAATTTTTTTTGAGAATTTTTTTTTTCTCAACATGATTAGTCATGCATATTAATGAAGGTGGTGAATACCTGTGTGTGTGTATGCGCGCGCGCGCGCGTGTGTGTGTGTGTGTGTGTGTGTGTGTGTGTGTGTGTGCGCAAATGTTTGTGTGCATATGGTGGGGTTTAGAAATCTGTGGCATTTGACTCATTGTGATTGCTCTCAGGTGTTCATTAAGGAAATTTGAGCTGGTTTTCCTGAAGAGAATGTGTGTGCATCAATTGTATACAGTTCCCTCTCTCTCTCTCTCTCTCTCTCTTTCTTTCTCTCTATCTTTGTGTGTGTGTGTATGTGTGCCTGTGTGACCCTGAGCTTGTTGTGACCCTTTTTAATGGTGCACAGGTGTATGTTGTGGCGTTTGGAGAGCAGGATGACTAGCAGCAGGTGAGTGAGCACACCTAACTCAGACGTGCTCATGTGGAAGTGACCCAGTTTGAAGCAGAACACTCCCAAATGGTCAGCTGCCCTTCACTCTTCTATGAGGACCACCTGCCACCACATCTGATCCTGGTGCTACAGCAGGGCCTGGGCAAAATCACTTTAATCACAACTTAAAGAGTCAGAGGACAACATCCTGTACAGGGAGAGAGCAAGAGAGAGAGGGAGCAAGAGAGAGAGAGAGAGAGAATGGAAGAGAAAAGAACACACATGACAACTTAGAGAGTCAAATAACAGCATTCCTTAAAGGAATACGCCACCCACAGATGAAATTGGGTCTGTCCCCACAGTCCCTAGAGTTGGCTAAGTGAGGCAGAAGCGTTTTCTAGCAAACCCAGCCATTGTCAGAATGGCTTTGCCTGTGCTTCACCTGTGCTTCCGCGGAATATAGTCCCCCATCTAAATGTCGCTTGGTCAATCCCTTTGTGTCAATTTGCATTGTCATTTGTACTCGATCTGAATGCACAGGTCATGAGAAGTAATTACAAAAAAATTTGAGTGAATTGATTCACTTTTGCCATAGTGTGCTGGTTGGCAACACAATAGATTACAGCGACTATGCTACATAAGCTAAGCTAAGGTCAGTGCTGCCAGATTCTGACAATGGTTGGGTTTTCTGAAAAACGCTTCTGCCCACTTATCTAACATAGTCCCCCATCTAAATGCCGCTTGGTCAATCCCTTACAGTGACTATGCTAAGCTAAGCTAACGTCAGATAGCTGCCAGATTCGGACAATGGCTGGGTCTGCTAGAAAACACTTCTGGCCACTTATCCAACTCTAGGGACTGCGGGGACAGACTCAATTTCATCTCGGGGTGGCGTATTCCTTTCACGCATAATTATGGTACAAGTACAGCACAAAAAGTGAGTGTGCGATTAATGCTGATGAGGGACCTTCCACTGCTTTGAGTACAGAAATAAAAAAGGCTGTTAAATCTGAAGACTGTAATTGACGTATCATGGGACTATGAGCTAGTCGTATGAAGTTTCAAGCAAACTAGAAATAAAAACTAAAGGCATCGTTCCATCAAGAAGCAATTAAAGGGCTAATGGTTGAGCTTGGCTGGGTTGAACAGCTTAACCCAAGGACAATGCAATTTCAAGGATTTGGACATGTTTACTAAAGCATGACGTGATAAATTAAATTTGAAGAAAAAAGAAAGAAAAAGTACTCTCGGCCCTGCCCTGTTTAATCACAAGCATTGTTTCTCTACCACACTGATGTTGATTAGATTTTAAATTATGAATCAATAGAGGATTGCAGCCTCCAAAAGCTTACAGCTCTCTCTCTCTTATACACACACTCTCTCTCTCTCTCTCTCTCTCTCTCCATCTTATTCTCTTTCTCTCTGGCTGATAAAAGAAATGTCAGTAAATAAATACTTGGGAAAATAAATAGTGCTGTCTATATTGTTTGCAAAGACTGTTGCTTTGGTTTGTTCAGTCTGAACATTCAAGCATCCTTGTGTTGTCTGAAGCATTTATTTCTGTTTGTTTGTGTGTCTGTTGGTGTGTGTGTGTGTGTGTGTGTGTGCGTGCAGACGTATGTGTGTGTGTATACCTTCTTTCTAGGACCATATTGCTGGTATTGTATGTAAAAAGTATGTCTTACATTCATAATCTTCCATATTGCCTGTTAGTATCAGCAAACAATGATCAATTATCTACCCCCCCCACACACACACCCATACACACACCACCACCCACCCAGTATTACCCCATCACCTCATCCAAGCCCTAATTCTCTCCCTATGCCTGCTCCTCTACAAATAACAGCAGGCGCCGTTTTAACAAAATACATTGGCTATTATTAGGTGGCTCCACATATGCTGGCCCCTCAGCAAGTGCTAACAACAGCGTAAATGCTTCTGCCAGACGGCAGGCGCTAGCGCCAAGGAGCTGATGAAGCTTGTAAAGCCGGGGCAACTCCATCTGGTCCTTTCATGCTGCCGATACCCGCGGACGGCTGCCAGACGGCCACGTTAGCCAGTCTGCACCTCCAACCTACTTTACTCCCCACTCCACTCCATGACCACAGCCACAACACTCACCCCTCTTACAGAGGATTACAGGTTTTCTTGGTTTGGTTTGTTTGGAATATTGTATTGATTCATTACTTTATTTTTATTGTGGTTTGATTATTGCTATGCAAAACATGCAGTAAGATTACAGCAACAACCTGGTGTCAGGGCACAATTAAATACAGGGTCCATGAGTTCATGTGATTAGATCTGATAGTCACACTTTACATTTAGCATTTTGAATGAATAGAAAGAGTAAAATTCCTCATACCTGTTGAATAGAACAACAGAACATTTACTTTAAAAGAACACGCTCAGGGCCAGTTGTACAAAGCTATTAGCACTCACGTCTGATGCAATTCCCTTAAAAGGACTATGTAGTCTCCCAGTGTCTTATAATCACAAGAGATAAATATTGTAGCCTCCAAATTTTAAAACCTTTGTCTTAGACATGAATAGCAGCGTTAGCCTATCATGTTTCTATTATTTAAACTGACAAAGTCAGATTTTAGTTTAGAACCGAAGATTAGGGCCTTTTGTCTATAGGTTTCTGTTGCTTAATCAACCATCTTTGGTCTAGACATTTCTTATGTTTTCAATGGTTGTTGTTTCTGTAAGCTTTAAGGAAGCCTGCTATTTGTCAGTGTATGACACTACAGAAATTATCCTTGTCTACAATATACAAATGTTGGCATAATAACTACAGTGATGCTTTAACAAAAAGGGAAGAGTGCTAAATCCTGCGCCAGTTTGTGATATGCTTAGTCTAACGACCACATCAAAATGCGAAGAGTTTGTAGAATTCTTCACGAAGAAAATATTAGCCATTAAAGCAGAAGTTACTCGCGACCCTAAATACCTCCATGGTGCCCCCAGCAGTGAACCACTGACCCTACAGAATTTTAGCGCCATTACAGAAGACAAACTCTATAATCTTGTTAAACAAAGCAAAAAGTCAACATGCAGTCTTGACCCCCTTCCTTACGAAAAACAATTTCAACTACGTCTCCACACCCTTATTACAGATCATTAACACCTCATGTATCCAAAAACCATGGCGTACCCTTTGGTGTTGCTCAAGGCAGCTGCCTTGGCCCCCTCCTTTTTCATTATATATGCTACCATTTGGCAACATTATCAAAAAACATAATATAGACTTTCATAGTTATGCCAATGATACACAACTTTATATCTCAGTAGAGCCAAACAAAACCACAGCTCTACAGTCTTTATCCACCTATTTGTCAGCTGTCACACATTGGATGAGCAATAACTTTGTAAAATTAAACGAAAGCCAAACTGAACTACTGCTTATTGGCCCTAAAGATAAATGTGAAGCTCTCCTCCCCAGTCTAGGTAACCTAAACCAACATGTCAGAGAACAGGTAACTAGCCTAGGTGTCATCCTTGACTCTGACCTAAGCCTCAAACCTCACATCAACAAAGTTAATAAAACAGCACACTTCCATCTAAGAAATATTGCAAAAGTTTGCCCCTTCTTGACTCAGCCAGACACCGAAAAAACTTGTTTACGCATTTATCACAAGTAGACTGGACTACTGCAATGCCTTATTCATAGGCCTCCCAAAATCAATTGAAAAACTACAGCTTATTCAAAATGTGGCTGCAAGATTACTAACAAAAACAAGAAAGATGGAGCACATTACTCCTGTACTGGCTGAACTACACTGGCTACCCGTATCTTACAGAATTGACTTCAAAGTACTATTGCTAGTATTCAAAGCTGTAAATGGCCTTGCCCCATGCTATATTACTGACACATTATCCTATTACACCCCTGCACCTTAGATCCGCTGATGCCGGTCTCCTGAGGATTCCAGGCGCACCACACAAAAGATCGGGGAATCAACCTTCTCATACTATGCCTCAAAGAGATGGAATACCCTACCACAGCACATCAGAGAAGCAGAATCCATCAACGCCTTTATACGACAACTAAAGACCTACCTGTCCAACCTTGTCTATACCTATCTGCTCGGATCAAAGTCCCTTCACACAGACTTTCCTGCTCAGATCAAAGGCCTTTCAGACAGTCAGAGACTTCCCGTCACCAGCCCCGGCAGATGGGCACCCCTGGGGGACGTGGTTCTGCCTGAGGTTTCTTCCTAATAAAACAGTTTTTATCACTGATACCTGAGGTTTCTTCCTTGAATTCACACAAATCAAACAACCAGGGAGATTTTCCTCATCCCTGTTGCTCCCTGGGGACACTAACAACCCGATTGCTCCTAAATGAACTTCCCTTGTTCTAGCGCCTCTGGTTTGCAAGGACTGTTGACCTGTGTTCACGCAAGACCCCACATAAATGGGGCATTGCGTAATTCTAGCACCTCTGGACTACAAAGACTGTTGACCTGTGTTCACGCAAGAACCCGCATCAACGGAGCATTGCGTCGGTCTAGCGCCTCTGATCTACAAGGACTGTTCACCTGTGTTCACGCAAGAACCTGCATCAACGGGGCATTGCATTGCTGTGACAGCGCATTACTACGCCACACAAGAGCCCACATAAATGAGGCATTGCATCGCTGTGACATTGCATTATTGCATCATGCAAGAGCCCACATTAATGGGGCATTGCGTCATTTCGTCATTTCGTCATTTCGTTATTGTGTTTGTCTGCTCCGGCACCACTGGACTGCAAGAAATGTTGTCTTGTGGTGACCTTGCCAAACTGTAAAGCAGTTTGAGTTGCATCTTGTATATATAAATTGTGCTATACAAGTAAAGATTATTATTATTATTACTGTTGTTGTTGTTGTTTTTATTATTGTTATTATTATAAAGCAGAGCCCTTCAGACAAGAGAACAGGTATAGTGTAAATGTCCATTATCATACAGCACAGTAACCACTGAAAGTCCACAGTTACAAGGCAAGGCAAGGCAAGTTTATTTGTATAGCGCATTTCATACACAACGGCAATTCAATGTGCTTCACAAAAATAAAAGCAAAGGACAATATATAAAGGCATAACAGATAAAGTAGTTGTAGAAGCATAAAAGGTAAAACAAGTGTAAAAGCATACCAGTAAAATCAATATGTGGTAGAAGCATAAAAGGTAAAACAAGTGTAAAAGCATACAAGTAAATATGTAGTAGGAGAAGTCACCCCATCGGGACACGAACCCAGGTCTCCTGGGTGGTAAACAGTGGCTCTGACCGCAGCACCAACATACACTCAGGTGTCCCTCATGCATCTCCCACCATACTTCTCACACAGTGGGTGGACATCCAATGACCTCATAGCCATCCAATTCTGACACCAGTTGTAGCGAAGGGGAGGAGAAGGCACCCCACCGGGACTCGAACCCGGGTCTCTGGGTTACTAAGCGGGGGCCCTGACCGCAACACCAGAGAGCCAGGCTCATTGGGGTGGCAGTCAGAGCACACCCACAACTCTAGTGATGCTCACTCCATCACATTGACTTCCCCTTCAGGTCAGAGCACACCCACAACTCTAGTGATGGTCACTCCATCACATTGCCTTCCCCTTCGGGAAGCGCAGCCATGCGCTTCACACACTCAGGTGTTCCTCACGCATCTCACAGGTAGATAAAACATATAAAAGCATAAGAAACACACAAAATAAAAATAAATTTAGTAGGAATCATTAACAGAAAGCATCTGAAAACAGTTTGGTCTTAAGTCTAGATTTGAAACTGCCAACAGTAGGAGCATTTTTAATGTCTTCTGGAAGTTGGTTCCAGAGCTTTACAGCGTAGCAGTTGAAAGCTGCTTCCCCACATTTTGTTCTAACAACAGGTTCTACCAACAAATTTTTCCGAAGTGATCTCAGAGACCTAGTTGGTGCGTATAACTGAAACATATCAAATAGGTAATTGGGTCCCATCCCATTTAATGATTTAAACACAAGAAGCAATGCCTTAAAGTCAATTCTATAGCTTACTGGGAGCCAGTGCAGGGACATTAAAACTGGAGTAATGTGGTCAGATCTTTTTGTTCTTGTAAGAACCCTTGCTGCTGCATTTTGGATCAGTTGAAGCTGTTTGATGGTCTTTTTAGGAAGGCCAGTAAAAAGGCCATTACAGTAATCAACCCTACTGGAAATAAAGGCATGTACAAGTTTTTCTAGATCTTGTTTTCACATAAGGCCTCTAAGTTTAGCAATGTTTTTTAGGTGATAGAATGCAGATTTAGTGATTGCTTTCATGTGACTGTTGAATGTTAGTTCACTGTCAATAAGCACACCGAGATTTTTAACAGTATCTTTTGCTTTAAGCCCCTTAGTCTCAAGAGCAGTAGTGATCCTACGTCTGTCTTCCTTTTTCCCAAATACAATTACTTCAGTTTTATCTGCGTTCAGCTGAAGAAAATTGTGTGACATCCAGTTGTTGATTTGTTCGACACACCCACAGAGAGATTCAAGGGGGGTATAGTCATTGGGTGACAGAGCTAAGTAAACTTGGGTGTCATCAGCATAACTATGGTAATTGACCGAGTTGTTTTTTATGATTTGCCCAAGCGGAAGCATATAGAGGTTGAATAGTAATGGTCCAAGGATTGACCCCTGTGGGACACCACAGGTCAAGGACGTAGATGCTGAGGTACAGTTTCCAATAGCAACAAAAAAGCTCCTTTGTTATAAGTATGATTTTAACCAATTGATAACCGTACCAGTGAATCCAACCCAGTGTTCCAGTCGATGTAGTAGTATGCAGTGATCAACAGTGTCAAAAGCTGCACTAAGGTCCAGTAACACCAAGACTGATGTTTTGCCAACATCAGAATTAAGATGTATATCATTTATGACCTTAATAAGAGCTGTTTCAGTGCTGTGATTGGCACAGAAATCTGACTGAAACTTATCAAAACAGCTATTTGATGTAAGAAAGGCAGTTAATTGCTTAAAAACAATTTTTTCGATTATTTTTCCAATAAATGGTAAATTGGATATGGGCCTGTAGTTATTAAGCACTGAACCATCAAGGTTATTCTTTTTCAGTAAGGGTTTTACAACTGCATTTTTTAAAGAGGAAGGAAAAATGCCAGTCTGTAGTGATGTATTTATAATCTGAAGTACATCGGCTGATATAAGATGAAGAACAGATTTGAAAAAAATTGTGGGCAAAATATCCAGTTCAGATGTGGAAGAACTGAGATTTTGTACGGTTTTTTCAAGAGTTTCATTGTCAACTAAGCTAAATGTTGGCATTAGGTTGAGGTCCCCTCTCTTTACAGCCAGTGGTTCCAGATTTTGAGCTATTTGCAATTGGGAAGCTATATTCAGTCGTATTTTATCAATTTTTCCTTTGAAAAAAGATGCAAATGCAAAGTCATTGCATTTATTAACCGAGGAAAGCTCAGGAGGCAACTGTGATGAGGGATTTGTTAACTTCTCAACAGTAGAAAATAGCACACGGGCATTGTTGATATTCCTATTTATGATGTTAGAGAAGAAGGACTGTCTTGCTTTAGAGATTTCCAAATTGTATTTACTGAGCATCTCTTTATGAATTTGATAATGAATCTGAAGTTTAGATTTACGCCACATTCTTTCAGACTTTCTACACTCTCTCTTTAGCAGTTTAACCACTGGATTCAGTTTCCAGGGTGCTTTTTGATTGTCAGCAACTCTTTTGGTTTTTAAAGGGGCAATATTATCCATAATAAGTGTCATCCTAGAATTAAAATGTATCATTAAATCGTCTGCGCGCTCTGATGGTTGACTTGGAGTATGTGAGAGTGCCTGCTCAAAAAGGAGACCTGTGCCATTATTTATGACTCTCCTTCTTACAGACATAGACCTGTTTTGAATGTGAGGGGACATGCAAACATCAAAGAAAACACAAAAATGATCGGATATGGCCAAGTCCATAACAGTTGTAGAGACATTAAGACCCTTTGTGATAACAAGGTCAAGGGTATGGCCATGAGAGTGTGTTGGCCCCTGAACATGTTGTGTTAGGCTGAAGGTATCAATCAGTGTGAGAAATTCTTTGGCATAGGTGTTTTCTGGATTATCGACATGCAAGTTGAAATCCCCTGATATAATAAGACTGTCAAACCTCAAACAAATGTTCGACAACAGTTCACCAAACTCTTCAAGAAAAACTGTTGCTGAAAGTCTAGGTGGTCTGTATATAGTCAATAATAACATACTAGAAGAACACTTAACGAGTGTACTTAAGTACTCAAAAGATGTAAAGTTGCCAAAGTAGATGTTCAGATTATCACTGCCATGTTTGCTTTTCTGTGTGTATTTACTTCTGTAAAATTGCAAGACTGCCAGGCGGAGATGGATGGACCCCTACAATGTTCACTCAGCAGCAAGAGGGCATGATGGTTGACTTGGTCATCCAGAACAACAAGTAAGTGTACATTCAGACACAGTGCAGTATTATTGCATACATACTACTCATATTTTGTACAGCATTGGCCTGTCTTTCTGTTTACTCATGAAACTATCTATTTCTTCATATAGAGAACATATTAATTGGATGCCATGGGAAGATCCCATGAACATACACTGACTGGCCACTTTATTAGGTACACCTTGCTAGTAAAAGGTTGGGCACCCTTTTGCCTTCAGAATTGCCCTAATTCTTTGTGGTATACTTTCAACCAGGTGTTGGAACATTCCTCAGAGAGTTTGGTCTATATTGACATGATAGCATCATGCAATTACTGCAGATTTGTGAGCTGCACATCTATGATACGAATCTCCCGTTCAACCACATTGCAAAGGTGCTCTATTGAATTGAGATCTGGTGACTGTGGAGGCCATTGAAGTACAGTAAACTCACCGTCATGTTCAAGAAATCAGTTTGAGATGATATGAGCTTTGTGACATGGTGCATTATCCTCCAGGAAGTAGCTGTCAGAAGATGGGCACACTGTGGTCATAAAGGAATGGACATGGTCAGCAAGAATACTCAGGTAGGTTGTGGCATTTGAACAATGCTCAATTTGTACTAAGGGGCCCAAAGTGTGCCAAGAAAATACCCCCCACACCACTACACCACTACCACCAGCCTGAACCACTGATACAAGGCAGGATGGATTCATGGGTTCATGTTGTTTATGCCAAATTCTGACCCTGCCATCCAAATATTGTAGCTGAAAAATAGAGACTCGTCAGACCAGGCAACGTTTTTTTTAATCTTCTGTTGTCCAGTTTTGGTCGGCCGGTGCAAACTGTAGTCTCACTTTCTTGTTCTTAGCTGACAGGTGTGGCTGGCACCCAGTGTGGTCTCCTGCTGCTGTAGCCCATCTTTTTCAAACTTCAATGTGTTGTGCATTCAGAGATGGTATTCTGCATTCCTTGGTTGTAACAAGTGATTATTTGATTTGATTTGATTGATTATATGATTATTTGTTGTCTTTCTATCATCTTGAACCAGTCTGCCTATTCTCCTCTGATCTCTCACATCAACAAGTCTTTTTCATCCACACAACTGCCACTCACTGGATAGTTTCCCTTTTTCGGACCATTCTCTGTAAACCCTAGCTATCGTTGTGCGTGAAAATCCCCATAGATCAGCAATTTCTGAAATACTCAGACCGGCCTATCTGGCACCATCAACCATATCATGTTCAAAGTCATTTAAATCCCCTTTCATCCCCATTCTCGGTTTGAACTTCAGCAAGTTGTCTTGAACACCTCTACATGCCTAAATGCATACACTTGCAGCCATGTGATTGGCTAATTAGCTTTTGTGTTAACAAGCAATTGAACAGGTGTAGTGACTGGTGAGAGTATATTTGTCGATAAAGGGAGTTTTAATCTAATGAAGAGGAGAAGGAGGGGCCGGAACATAATTGGTCAGCAAGCCATTGTTGAAGTCCCTGGCCAGCATGGTGGCAACGTGACCATCTGTGCTGCCATATGCAACGGTGGGGTTCTCCACCATAGAGTTGAATAGAATACTAGAATGGACACAGGCGCACTGCTCATGGCAATCGTGGCCGCCATCTTGCGACTGCCGGCCGGGAATCCTAGCCATAGCCCTCGCAGTGCTGAGTAAGGAACACAAATATCGATTTGTATAATAAATTGATATTTTATATTAGCTAGTATATTCATTGTTGATCCGTACGTGTCATTTTATACTAATGACAGGTCATATTGTGTCGTTTTAATTATCGTTAATTATCGTTTTCTTTGATACGATTTACGTACATATAGAGTCAGGCATTTCAAATATCATTATTGTATAGTGTGTCAGTGGATATTTTCACAGAACAAAGCCGTTTTTGACAGAGGTGGGTCCATTCTACGCTTATTTACATTGAGTGCCTAGCACAGGCAAGATGGCAGCTGCGTCGGACGTTTTCCCGTGTGGTCAGCCAATGCCGTGTCCACTCTAGTATTCTATTCAACTCTATGTTCTCCACCACCATGTCACACTGGGGCCATATAACACTCAGCACCATCTTACTTTTCTTGCAGGTCTTCGGGATGTTTTGGTAGCTCGGCAGAATACGCTGAGCAAACAGTGTTCTCATGTCATTATTTGGGACGTCAGATTACATCGTGCTGGTCGGATAAGGGAATGGCTTAACATCAATGAACAATTCATCAATATGTACCTCTCACCATACTCCCCTTTCCTCAATCCGATTGAGGAGTTTTTTCTCAAGTTGGAGATCACAGACAACCCTACATCAGTGTTGATCTCCTGCTGCCAATAGAGTTGGCTTGTAGGGATATAAATGAAGAATCCTGTCAAGACCGGATACGCCACAAAAGAGCCTTCTTCCCTCGTTGCCTAGGAAGGGACAATATTGTCTGTGAAGTCCTGTGGCCTGATCCAGGCCAAAAGCGTGATGAACCTCAGTGAGCAAGCCCCATTCTTTATTTTTATTGTAATATTTCATTTTTTGATAGTACATTTTCCCTATTTTTATTATTCCTATTTTTGTATTCAATGCAAAATGCATTTACAGCACTGTATCCAATAAATAAACATTCCTTCAGGAGCTGAAAACTGTTCAATATATTCAGCAGGATTTTCACTTCGCTGGCTTCGTGATCTAAGACCACTGATGGTATGAATGAAAAACACATCTGGGTTTTGGTTTCTCTGTGCACAGGTATGTCAGTTTGTCAATCAACCTGTCAATCAATCTTTGTCAATCAACGTCAAAAATCAATCAACGTCATCTTCCTGGGTCCGGCCACAAGATTTTGTCAACATTACGTGCAATGCAGTGCATCTAGAAATGTGGTTATGTCTTGTGCATTGTAGGAACCCAGTTTGGCATGATGGTGCAGTAGCCCTTAAAAGCTTATGGTTATATTTATATTTTTAGTTATATTTACCCTGCACTACCCCAGGACGTGCACAATTGCCCTTTGACCAATTAGATTATGTCCCCGTCGGCTATTTGTGCTAAGGTTGAATCCTGCCTCGTCAATGTAAATAAATTCATGAAGCTAAGTAGCTCCATCAATGTCCAGGATTTTGTGTTAACAAAAAATACATATTGTAGATAGCATTACTCAAAGTACACAACTACACTACCACACATACAGAACCGTCCCACCCCACCACACATGTACCTGTGTAGTTTCTGAATGTATCTATGTGGCACTGATCCAACTGTACATATTTAGCTGTTACAGGACGGCACCTGTTCTGTGTTGTAAATGTTAAGGACTGTAACAATCACCTGTACATATTCATGTCGAAGTCCTTAGACCCTGACACTGTTCCTCTCAAATGGGTCCCTGTACATTTACTTCATGGTCATGTTGTGCTTTAACCAGATGCGTCTGATAGTGGTAACGCCTGATCAATTTATGTTGGAAGTGTATCTGGAATCTGGTATATCTGGAAGTGTTTTTTGTTGTAGCTGGTGGAGACGGATTACATTGTTTGCTCTGACTAGGTTCACCATGGCAAGTTCCTGCTGTTGGGGGAACAGGCATTGGCGTCCACTCCCAGTAGGTCTTGTAGCCATTCTGTAGAAAAATGCAACCACAAATTGTTTACAGTACTGAATACACTGTACCTTACTGTATGTACCACACAGTACTGCAACAGCTTAACACATTATCCCGATATGTTTCACAAAACTACCACTTTTGTTCAAAAGGAGCATTAGCCATAGGGATGGGAATCAAGAATTGGTTCCAACTTACAACCGGTGCCAACTGATCAATTTAATTGGAATTGTACACCTCCAACGTTATTAACCCTTCTTAATAATTCTGTCATTTCCTTGCTCTCTTTTAACTGAGAGCGTTAAAGGAATGAGAGTTGCCAACATCTGTTTACTTTTGTGTTCTACTTTCATCCTGTGATTCTGGTGCTCCCATTGTGTTTATCTGTTGCTTGTCTCATGCTTATCATTTTAATTTCCCTTCCTCTTGCCTTTTGGTCTGTTCAGTCTTTATTTTTTAGTTATGCTTTTCACCTGTCTCGTCTTCAAGTTGTCTGCTTGTTTTCCATATTGTCTTCACCTGTGCCCCGTTCTCCATTGTCCTATGGTGCGTTCAGTCTAATTACTTCCCTGTGTATTTAAGCCCTTGTGTTTTCTTTATCTTTTGTCAGGTTGTTTTTGCACTGTTTCCTGTTGCCTGTTTCTGCTCTGTGGTTTTTGGTCGACGGTATGTTCGACTTCTCCTCTGTTTTTCGCCCTGTGTTTGCCGTGCCTGCTTTTGTCAGTCTGCTCCTAGTTTGTTTTACTCCTGTGAGTTTCTGTTTTCCCCTTTTTGCTATAAATCCACTGTTTGGACTTTTGGTTTTTGAATGTGCTGCTTTTGGGTCCAGTTCTGCAAAAACCATGATATTAACGTCATATAGATTTTTTTATTTTATTTTTTATTTTTTGCAGGTTTGTGGTTGCATTGTTGACCTTCTTCAAAGGAGTTGCTGCAGGTTGGTATGTTTGCATTTTGACTGATAGAACTAAAAACCAAAAATGAATCATTCCAGTTACAAATATTACTTTGCCCCACGTCCAACCTTAGCTGTAGTACATTACATGGTTTAGGCCATGTGTGACGTGTTGTGTTCTTTAATGATTAGCCCATAACCATTTACAGTTTTTCTCAATCGCTTTGGTGCTTTTCTCACATCAGTATTTACATTTCCACAGCAGTTAGTGCATTTCTCAAAACAATTAGTGCAAACTCCAAAACCTAGTGGATAACCTGCAAAAGCACGTCACTTGCTCAAAATGGATAATCCATTCCCCAAAAGCAAGTATTTATGTCAATGAAACTGCCAGTGTCACCAAAATGAGAAGTCTTGACACCATGGTTTATGAACAAGATAGTCAAATGGCTTTGTCATGTTTTCATTATGACAGTTTATTCTCTCAGTGTTTTACAATGAAAAAGAAGGTCAGAACTCTGTGACACGACCTGAAAATGCTCAAGACAACACTATATACTACTTGTACAGCCATATACTGTAGGCCGAGTAGGTGAGTACAAGACACTGAATACGTATGTTTCACATTTTACTGTATATACTCTTTGCAATTCTACAGCATTGTGCAAAAGAAAAATACACTACAGTCACTTATTTAGAACAAACAATAAGTAACACCCTTTTGGTAGAGCTGTGCACAAATGTGAACAAGCGCAATCAGAGATGGCAATCTGGTCCCCCATGTGGACAGACAGGGTCATTGCATGCGGACAGACACACAGACAAACAGACAGACAGACACACACACAGAGAGATACACAGACACACACACACACGGACAGGGTCATTGCAATACCTGGTCAGTCCCCTCCGGGTTACCAGGTAACAATACAACAGCACATATTGTAACTGAACATAGGTAAATCATTCTGGCACATCCAGATGTTCCTGTCATTCTGGCCACATAATTTCATCTACATCACAACGGATATCATCCCTTGCAATAAACCTTCCACCTCCAGTCAGAGAAAAATCTCTATCGGATTAAGGAATGGGAGTAGGTAGTTAGATATTCAACCAGCATCCTGTCATGTGCAGCAAACTGTCTGACCAGATGTGAGTGGTGAAAACAGACATTATCCCACACAACAACATACTTCACTAGTTCACGTTCCGAAATTTGAGTAAACGAGCAATTATTAAGATAAAGGGAATTTGGGGCGCTTCTCTTGATCCGGGGGCTCTCCGCGGAAGAGCTGCCTGCTGCGGCAGGACGGATCAGAAAGTGCATCCGCCGTTCCTGACAGAACGACTGCGCGGCAGAAGACTGGCAGGACGTGCGAGCACCCGAGAAGCATTCGGGATCGATCTGAGGTGGCGATGAGAATGAGCATGTACAAATACAGTTGGCGAGCGTCTCTTGATCCAGGCTCTACGCGTTAGAGCCGCCTGCGCGGCAGGACGGATCACAAGGTGCATCCACGAGGCCCCAGCAGAACGACTGCGCGGCAGAAGTCCGACGGGACACGCGAGCACCCGAGAGGCATGACCGATCCCGAATAAGATTTAGAAAGTATCTCATGAGATAGTGTGAAACATTTTAAATTGATCACAAGTGAGACATTTAAAATGATATGCGAGTAGAGCGCATTTGGGCAAGGTCACAGGCCAGGGTGCTGATGTGCTAACAAGTCTTCGCATGACCCTACGCAGGCAGGTGTCATGAGAAAAACCGAGCAAGCACCCCCACGGGGATCGTGGTTACAGTAAGGAAGGAGCGCGCTTCAAATCCTCCACTCAATGGGTGCAATGGTCGCTGGACTAATAGGTGCGGGGACGAAAGGGGAGGTGGTGGGTTGCGAGCGGAAAGAAGCAAGCAGAAACACTGACAGGTGAGCGGTGAATAAGTTACCGGAAAAGGTTAATGAGAAGGACGTGACAAATTTCGGCACACTCCTCCTAAACTTCCGTTTTTTTAGGAAACACCATTTGTTGAGTTGGCCCTCACCCCTCATTCTCAGGGACTACGTCTCTGTAAAGAGTGTGTAAAAAAAGTCAGAAGATGTGAATTATATGGACCAAGACAGCTGAAGTTCATCTGAGAGCAACTGTTCAATTTAGGGGACATTTCCAGCAAACAACAATAAAGAAAGGTATTATTTGCTTGACAGAATTTAATAACTAGTTCAATAACTTTGTATGTAATGACTCAAGCAATGACATGAAGACTATTAGTTTTACTGGGAACAACTATTCAGCATCCATAAGTAGAGTTCATTTTGGCTGACATGACATAAGCAAATGATAATGTTATAAAACAACATTGTATTGTATGAAAGTAACTGATACATGTCCAAAAGCATTTGCAATGTGTTCAGAGGAAGGAGAAATTGCTACTGTGATGTGCACACATGAGCAAATGTTGTGGAGGTTGAACTAATAGTTATGAGAATTTTCATTCTGATCTGAGAAAAGCACCAAAGCAACTGAGAAAAACTGTAAAAGAGGCTAGCACAAGATGTGTTACTGTTACTGTATGTGTTCACAGCAGAAAGTGTTACTGAGGTTTCTTCCACAGAAGAACATTGCCTCAATTCGATAACTTGATACAAACAACAGCCTACATGCCCAGCAGTAGTGCGGAATGCTAACAGGCTGATAAACCTGGAGAAAAGGGTTCCTATGGAAACCCAGCACCGTAGACCTCATGGTACCGCTGAGCTGTTGAATGGCTTGGTGTAGAGAGGCAGTTGAGGGAAGCTGGTATGTTTACTGCGACCCTGAGCTCAATGTGCCAGGCATAAATAAATATATGAGTAAATTTGCCATTTATGAGAGTTGAATTTGTCTCAGATTTTTGTCTTGCTTAGCTTTTCTGGCAATCACACGCAAGCACAGATTATAGAAAGACAGACTTGCAGACAAATGGAGAAACAGACAAACACACACAGACTGAGACAGACACAAATGCAGCCAGCCAGCCAGCCAGACAAACAGACCCAAGCACGCACGCATGCAGGCCCACACACACGTTCAAATCAAAACCCAGGTATTACCCAGGTCTTAGAGTTCTGCAAGTAGTTGGTCCAGCTTAGTTTTTGCTCTAACATTGTCAGCTTCATGTAAGTGAAGCAATGTTTAATTTGTCCACTCAACTGTGTCTAATAAAGGTAAACATAAAGGTCAGCAATAAAGTGTAAACATGTGTAAAGAGATTAAGAGAAATGATAAATACTGAGTTAAATCTGTGTCCAGGGAGTACTTGTGTTAAAAGAACACTGAATTTGAATTTGAAAGTATATTAAAAAGTAAGAACAAAGTAAAACAGTAAACTACTGTGTGTGTAATGAAGAGCAAAACAAATCCTTATACCACAGGGCATAATGGGAATAAGTGGAAATAATTATACCTTTACCATTTACCTTAGAAACTTCTTTCTTGCTCCCTACTTAACAGGCACTCCTCGTGTAATTATTGGGTTGCAATGTGACGTGTTAACCAATATCTGTGCTCTAAGCATTAATTAAGTGAACTGTAAGCTCTCCAGTGTCTGAGAAAGACAAGAGACAGGAAGTTGCATATCATTTATTAAAACAAATGTAAGGGAGAGCATTTCAACAAACTTAGAAACGTGGATATGAAAAATGGGTATTGGCAAGTTTATGTATTTAAACCATGTTATTATAAGACTGCTTTGTTTGGTCAGACAGTTTTTAGTTGGACTGGCGAAAGATTCTATTTTTCATTGCACTTCATTGCAACTTTGTGTACACATGTTTAGCTCACAATGTTTCTTTTCTACTTTTATATGTGTATATATGCTTCCAGTTGTGTCTGTGACAAGCATACGTGTGTGTGTGTGTGTGTGTGTGTGTGTGTGTGTGTGTGTGTGTGTGTGTTGGTACATGGATAATGTGCTCATATTCATGAAGGTGAACACAGAATCTGGCTAGCAGTCTTACTGTCTGTCACACTTACCATCCTCGTGCCTGCATAAAAGTATGAAAAGACAACAGATGGGCTTTTAACTAGAGTAACTGTGTATACAGTAAGTTAGAAGTTTTTTTGAAGAAGTCCTTGTGATTCGGGCTGCTGAGTGATTGCTGAAACCTACTGCCTAATGTAGCATGGCTGATGAACTCCAGTGGGAGTGGACACTGTGCTTACAGCCAACCACAGCCAGTGGGGACTGTGCACACAGCCATGTTTCATGCTACAACCCCAGGTGTCAATACTGACACCCTGATAAACATGGATGTTCTGCTATTAGAGGTAGAGAAATGTGTGGTGTGTGGGCTCAAACAGATGGAGATATACATATTATGTCACATTCAGTCATTTAAAAAGCTGAATGATTGGACATTGTTACACCAGAACTGGACAAATGAATTTGTTCTACACAATCATTTGTTTTTATGAACCCATTCTTGTCAACACTAATGACCAACATTAGTCATTTTTATTTTGTTTTTCACTTGTTTGTTTATTGCAACATTACGCTATTGCTATATTCAGGTATTTAAGTCAGGATTAAAGACTTTACAGTTATATCTGTTGAGCACACTAAGATTAAAGTGCTTATAAATCTCCAATAATTGTACACAATGGGAATGGTAAACCTAACTATGTCATAGTTTTGAAGGAACTTTTCATCTCTTCATGTTTTTATACTCATGAAATATGACATGAAGTTGTTTTTTTTCACCACATCCTTTCATAGTTTATAGAAATAATTCCTTTTGAAATGTTAATCTGCTACAGATGTATTTATAGGTGGAATCCCCCCCACCCCCCAATGAGCATTTGTCATGCATGCAGCCACTATTAATGCTAATATGCAGGTGGTTTGGTACTTGTAAATAAGTTGATGATAAGGTGCATAAGAAATGTTCTATTTCAGTTGCTGTTGTAGATGATATAACAGTAGCCAGCTAGTATGTGCAATAAGGAAAGCTCCTTCCTGACACCCCAGTGAGATACGCTAGGGACTGAGCCAGCAGCCTGGCCTTTAGCTCACTCAGTGGCGACTCTCCACTCCTCACAGCCTTAGTCCAAATGTGTAATCTGTCTCAGGCCTGTCTTCTCAGTTGAGACACACTTGTCTTGCTGAAGTGTTTTTTCCAGTCCTGGTTTTATTACATTATACAGATTAAGGATTGCACTACCCAGTCTGATACTGTACTGAAAAAAAAAACATTGCAGAAGTAGAGTTATGGTCAGTGGAATGGGGCATTTTTGCAAAGAATATTCCATTCAACATTAAGGGCAAGATAAGAAAGACATGAAAGACAACTTGTGACTGGCTCATTGCTTGACAAAGATGAAATGTCGAGAAATGATGAACAAAACAAATGAAATAGCATCTGTTTTTCTGTCGACCCAGGCTCGAGTGTGTGTACCATTTGTTATATGCCATTTAATCTGAAATGTATGTGTCCTTGCCTTAAAAAAGTCATTTTGCAGCTATGCGTCAGTCTAAGTTATCATTTTATTCTTATTCAGAGTGTGTGGGTGGGAGCAATAGTTTATTCCTTTCCCCGTTTCCCTGTTGTCCTTTTTCCCTTTCCTTTTTCATTTTCTTTAAAACACGAAAGAAATCAGTATGCAAGTGCTGAAATGCAGCAACAAAGGTAAATTGAAATGTCATTTTCCATTCATCTGAAGAGCATCTGGGTGTTAGAAGCCACAGTTTGGGAATACTGCTGTTTAAATGAGCTCTGACAGTGTATGCCATCCCTAGTAGCCAACTCTGGTACAGGGTAGTCCTTTAACAAGCACAACCACACACACACATGTTGTGAGATATTACCTAGCTGTCAGAAGCTGATGCTGGCCTGTAGTCTGTACACTGACATGGTCACAGGTGTCACTCCTAGAACACAGGAATGACAGGGTCACACAAACAGCCTGAGGTGTGAAGGCTTGAAGTGAACTGCTGTATTCGTGTGTCTTGTGTTGAACAGGTTTAGAGTTTTAATAGTAGTATGTAGAAAAAGATAGGGTAAGACTATAAATGGCGTTTCCTAAAAACAGAAGTTCAGGAGGAGCGTGACGAAATTTGTCACGCCCTTCTCATTAACCTTTTCCGGTAACTTATTCACTGCTCACCTGTCAGTGTTTCTGCTCGCTTCTTTCCACTCGCAAGGCCTCCGCTTGCTCGCCTGTTTTCCAGTGTTGCTCCTAGGATGCCTTACTCCGATCGCTGCTCAATAGCAAACACCAACATTTCCCAACTACTTCAAACCGCCAGCAGCTACTCTAAATATTTTCTCCGAGCTTCAGTCGACTTCACGGTATCCCTCTTCTGCCCGGGCGAATTATGGCATCGCTACGGAGCCTACCCTTCTGCTTCTCTCCCGCTGCCCGCCAAAGCGGCCTTACACCCTGCCCTTTGCATCGGAAGCGTCATTCGACTTCCACATTTGCGAGGCTTGCGGATACAAAACCAAAGGTGTGTGCTGCGCCGCCTCCAAAGCTGTAGTGACCGCGTCGCTACACCTTCCCTATCCCTTTAATGTCTCGCCCGCCTCCAAAGCTGTAGCGACCACGTCGCTACACCTTCCCTATCCCCTTAATGTCTCGCCCGCCTCCAAAGCTGTAGCGACCGCGTCGCTACATCTTCCCTATCCCCTTAATGTCTCGCCGGCTCGAACCGCGTTCGCACCGGCACCCCATCCCCGCCGTTATGTGTCTCTTACCCGGAGCCGTGCCACCACCACCTAACCCGTTGCGGTACTCTACAGGCCTCTGCTCGCTTCAATACCAAGCCTCGGTTCCTTCCACCCTGTTACTTACATGTCTATATCAATCCGTGTTGATGCAGATATAAATGGCCACACTTACACCTCCGTATTGTAGCCTATGCCGTAAAGGCGTACTATGCATCCGTAGTTTGTATCTCTTAGGTTGGGCGCTCAATTCGTTCGTCTTCAGTGGGTTTATTTTGGATAATTAATGCGTGAAAAAGACATTGCGGTACTCGTGTGCCCGTTAGCAGTCTGATAACGATGCTAACCATGCTATGACTGCTCATCAACTAACTGTGCAATAGTGATTAGCTAGTGTTTGTTAGCCGTGATACTAGCTGCCTTACCTGTGCTACTTGCTAATTTCGCTGCTAATACTGCTAATTTCGATGCTAATACTAACAACGCAGCTATACTTACAAGGCCTGAATATGTGGTGGGATATTGGCAACCTTTGCTACCAAGCAAATGCAATTTACTCGGATTTTGCGTATGTTTGCACTGAATAGACGTCCGTTTGGGTAATCAGCGCACGGGAAATCGGTTGTGGCTCTTGTATGCATGTTAGCAGGCTAGTAACAACGCTAACCATGCTAAAACGCTGAGCAACTAACCGTGTTTAACAGTAATTAGCCAATGTTCGTTAGCCGCGATGCTAACCGTGCTACCAGTGTTACTTGCTGCCTGCGCGATGCTAACCGTGCTACCAGTGTTACTTGCTGCCTTCGCCAACGTTGTTGACGTTGTTGACTATGCTGACACTGCTCCTGCCTAACAAGTTTGCACCCAAGTTGGTTTGTGGATAAAACTGAACAAAATCCTAAAGGTTTTTAGTCAGTGTTTGTATTTCTTGTGAGTTTCCAGTAATATTAGCTGATTTGTAGCAATGGAAAATACATGTTTAGGCTGGTAGTTACTAGGCTAAAGTTAGCTGAAACCAGACTAGCCATTGCCTATTGTTTTCAATGGGGCTGCCGCGCGCAAGTTACAAAAAATCGGAGGTGCAGACACGGCAACTATGCGCTTGAGAACGCCGCGCCAGATGTGCACTGACGTCATTTTGACGTCACTTTTGAGTGCGCACCACTGCGCGCGGCGAGTATATCCAGGCCTTAACCGCATTTAACAGTAATTAGCCAATGTTCGTTAGCCGCGATGCTAACCGTGCTACCAGTGTTACTTGCTGCCTTCGCCAACGTTGTTAGCGGCTATGCTGACACTGCTCCTGCCTAACAAAGTTTGCTTATTCAGCTTTCGGACGAAAAGTGAAGCGTCTTCAAGCTCCAAAAGAAGTCCAGTCGTTTACAGCCTAGCTCCTTTGATTGCTGTGGCCCGGATAAATGAGAATCTACACAGACAAGGTCCGTTTTCGTGGTGGGACGTTAGCAACGTTTGCTACTAAGCAAACTTATTTATTGGCTGGTTCCTTCTGAGTTTTACTCGAATTAATTCGGTTACGTTATCTTTAGTAGCTTTGGCAACGTACTTAGTTTGACTAAGGTTCCCTTTAAAAGTGGTTCATGCTGATCAGTGCCCTGATGAAGCGGCTCTCATTTTCCCATGCTGGTGCTTACACACAGTTGAATCGCCCACCAGTCCGCAGAGTGGTTTTACTTCTCCATCAAACCCGTCACGGTGTACCCCGTTCGCATGTGCAAACTTCGAATTCCACATTAGCAGACATCTTTATCAAATAATCTGGTCCTTAATTTACCGGGTCGTTCCTTCACTCCCATTATAGTCATCCCTCTCCCGTTTTTGAGCCAGCATTTGTATTGAGTGAAATAGCGCCCCCGCTTCCCCTAACATTGTCCATTAGGGCTATGAGGCGAAACAAGGTATTACACTCCTCTGGCATCAAGCCGAATTGGCATTAACATTTTGGCTTTTTTGCTGGGCTGGCATGGTTTTCCCACGCAGGGACTTGGCTTTCACATAACCTCATTATGTCTCCTTTGCAGTTGTCCTGAGGCACAAGTGTGCAGTGTCTCAACATCCATCGTTCTCGTTCCATCGTTTTGTTTATTTGCCAAATAGATTTCATATGTCCGGAATCTAGCTATTTTAGTGGATGGCGTACAATATGCACATGTTTTGTTGGATACTGAATAAATACACACATGAACATCACAGTGGTACTGGCTGTCTTTTACAGCAGCACCTATTCTATGCTCACCACTGCTTGTTTTGGGCTACTCTGCCACTGCCAGTGTAGGGCTTGGAGCCTGTGCCCCTGTTGGAGAGCGCCGGACGCTGAACTGCACCGCTACTCGTTTACGCTACACTGCCGCTGCTAGCATAGAGCTTGAAACCAGTGCCCCTACTGGAGAGCGCCGAATGTTGAACTGGACCACTGCTTGTATTAGGCTACACTGCCGCTGCCAGTGTAAGGCTTGGAACCGTGCCCCTACTGGGGAGCGCCGGACGTTGCACTGCACCGCCACTCGTTTTAGGCTACACTGCCGCTGCCAGTGTAGGGCTTGGAACCATGCCCCCATGACCGCTGGATGTTGAACTGCATTACTGTATCGTCCTGGGCAAGTGGGCAGGAATATATTTCGGAGGTTGAACCACCCACGGAAAACGGGACCTCCTGGAAATGACCCAGTAGCATTTTATAGACTTATGCTTTTTAGCGCCACTTTGAAATCGAATAATTTTACACGTAGGTTAATACGCTTTGCCGGTAACGGTTATCTTATTTTTCATAATCTTAACAGTGGTGTAGCACACGTCCACTCTTGGCTGTCCAACCCTGAGTAGCCATTTGTTATGGTGCTGGTAAAGGAATTTTTCCCAGACTTCCCAATGTTTTTTCCACAAAATTGGCAAGAGAGTGGTTTTTCTTTGGGTAACGTGGGTTTTCGCCTTTCCCCGAGAGTGTGACTGATAAATAATCGGAGATAATTTAGTCATGTTCTGTAGGTCCAAAAATAAGTAAGTACATAAATAAATAAATAAATAAATAAATAAGTAAATAAATAAATAAATATAATAAATAAATAAAAGGGTGGCTACATAAAGAGTAATTTATTTCGTGCAAAACATCAAAGGGCAACGCATCCGTTTTGGTTAACGCCTCAGAATGCTCCCCTTTGCAAATTCCCACACACTGGCAGCTATCGCGCTAGTTCCCACGCACGCTTCGTCTGCCCTGTTTATTTCCGCTAAGAAAATTGAGGAGTACCTGCGTACTCTGGTCAATGCATCAGCTCCAGCAGCAGAACTAGTTCAACTCACGGACAGTGATTTCGCTTTGCCTTCCAGAATTCCGGAATATTGGCTCCGGCTGTGGCCCCGGACCTGACTCCAGTACCATCATTGACAGAGGCACCTTCGGTTTAATGCCTCAATGTTCTCCATCGCAAATTCCTACACATTTGAGGCTATCGGGCTGTGCCCATGCACACTTTGTCTGCCCTGTTTATTTCAGCTAAGGAAATCGAGGAGTACCTGCGTACTCTGACCAACGCTTCAGGCGTAGCAGCAGAACTAGTTTACTTCCCAGTCAGCAAATTGCTCCCTAGCTACTGCATTTCTCTAACGATTAAAGGTATCCGTAAGGCCAAACCGGTTACTCTCGACTTTTGGCTCCCCATCACCATTCATTTGCTGATTTCCTGCGTTCAAACCCCATACAGGCCTAACGCTGATGGCTGCATTCTTTCTGGCGTATTTTGGGCTGCATAGATGTAACGAATTCACGACTTCCAGTGCCAATTTCAACCCTCAAATTCACCTACGCGTCCGCAACCTACAATTCTAGATTCATTCATTATATCAATTACCGTGCATCCGTCACCTCTCAGAATGATCCCCTTTTCATGTCCGACGGACGGCCAATTACACGCTCACTGTTCAATCCAACCTTAAATCCATAACTACTCAAGTAAGAATCCCAGCAGATTGTTACTCCTCTCACTCTTCTCAAATTGGCACAGCCACCACCGCAGCATCTAACGGTCTACCTGAGCTATTATTAAAAAACCCTCGGCTGATGGTCCTCGGATGCTTATCAGCTATACATCTGATGTAACCCATCAGATCTAAAGAAAGCTCAGCTAACACTTACGTCGTGATTCGTACTGCACAGTCCTGGCCAAGGGTCCCTTAAACATTTGCCTCTTTTGGGGTGCTTGCTCGGTTTTTCTCATGACACCTGCCTGCGTAGGGTCATGCGAAGACTTGTTAGCACATCAGGACCCTGGCCTGCGAACTTGCCCAAATACGCTCTACTCGCATGTCATTTGAACGTCTCACTTGCCATCAATTTAAAATGTTTCACACTATCTCATGAGATACTTTCTAAATCTTATCCGAGATCGATCATGCCTCTCGGGTGCTCGCGTGTCCCGTCTGACTTCTGCCGCGCAGTCGTTCTGCTGGGGCCTCGTGGATGCACCTTGTGATCCGTCCTCCCGCGCAGGCGGCTCTACCGCGTAGACCCTGGATCAAGAGACGCTCGCCAACTGTATTTGTACATGCTCATTCTCATCGCCACCTCAGATCGATCCCGAATGCTTCTCGGGTGCTCGCACGTCCTGACAGTCTTCTGCCGCGCAGTCGTTCTGTCAGGAACGGCGGACGCACTTTCTGATCCATCCTGCCGCAGCAGGCACCTCTTCCGCGGAGAGCCCCCGGATCAAGAGAAGCGCCCCAAATTCTCTTTATCTTAATAATCGCTCGTTTACTCAAATTTCGGAACGTGAACTAGTGAAATGTTAAGCGTTCTCCCAAACAGTAGTATGTTGTTATAAGGTTTGTTATAAGGAAACCTTGAAGCTCTTCTCCCAAAAGTACTCTTTCTAAGCGCCCAAATCTCTTGTGTTTTCTCTGAACTACATCTCCCTTGGTGTTTAATAAATACAATCATGCACAAACACACATATCTGAACATTTGTCAGGTGAGTTAGCTGGTAACTAGTTTCCTTAAATCAGACCAAAATACAATCTTCCTATGGACATTTCCCAGGCTTTAGATTTATATTCTGCTCACTGTCATATGGCAATTATTACACGCTGCTTGAAATGCTACAGTGGGCTTTCCAACTATGTTAAAAATGCCACAGACATCCACAGATTCAATAATGAGGAATCTAAATTTTAAAATAATATATATAATTCATCTTTCCACAATGAGCTGAGGCAGGGGAAATTGAACAGCATAATTGGGAGGCTGGAGTGATTCGAGGGGTCTGTGGGCCTTCCGGTCATATCTGTCCATATCATATAACATCATATTAAAATATTCCAGAAATAAAGTGATTGGCTCATGCACATTTTTGGCCTTGCTAATGTGGCTGTCATGCAGAAATCTCATACAACTGTGCTTGGCAGATATGGAAACACACTACCTCCTGAACAAACAGCCTAGGTGGCCCTTGATTGGGGGACTGATCAGTGCACCAACCCCAATAAAAATAGACCTAATAACCTTATCTCTCTATCTCTCTCTCTCTCTCTCTCTCTGTCTCTCTCTCTCTCTCTGCCTGTCTCTCTCTCTGCCTGTCTCTTTCTTTCTTTATCTCTCTCCCTCTCTCCCTTTTAAATTGTCTCCTTCACCTGATAATGATAATGTTATTACCGTTCTTTTAGCTTTGCAGCCTTTTCATTTTGTTTAAAAATTGAATGAAGCTCCCCACTTTCATTCAATCTGTCGCTCTATAATCAGCTAGTGCTTCCTGTCAGCCTAAATGGCCTTGCAGCGTGAACCATCACTCTATGGGATGATTGTGAACAGCTCCCTGTCAAGTATGAAACAGGAAACATGTTTGGGAAACTGTACGGGGCAGCCATTGTAGTCACTGTGGAGCTAGATCAGGAGATCAAGGTGAGCTTCAGTTCAAAATCCACCTGTGCTTACACCAAAAGTGCTTCAAAAAGTAATTATTCAACACATGTCTTGTCATTCACATTTCTCCCCTGTAGTTGTAGTAATTTGTTACTTTGTGTGTGCATGCATTCTGGAAGGTTTTTTTTTTTCAGTGGAACAGTAACTAATTCCATGACAAAAATCTGAAAATAAATGTGTATGGTTGCCTAAATCTTTACACCTTTGGAATATTACCCGTGTTTTACATTAATAAACATTACTTAACACGTCTGTCTGGCCAATTACTCACAATGACCGCATCAGAAAAGAGATGCCTGGTGCAGTCCATTGAAACCAACTTGATTATCTCTCTCCAGTCACCGTTCCCATGGTGATGCCTGAGGGGAAATTCATTCATCCAATCAATGGCACAATGGCTCTAAAGTACCTCCACACCAAGGTAAAACCCACAGAAAGAAAAATAGATCCTCAAACATATATATATACTCAGTACAGGCCCAGCGACAATGACCAGCCACCATAACAAGCTGCCCAAGCACCTGTCATTCACATTCTCTATGGTAACCGGGTGGTGTGTGGAAGGGGCTTGAAATAGCTAGATATGAGGACATGCACTTGAGAAAAAAAGGAAACAAAAGTGAGGGCGAGGGAGAGAGAGAGCACTTCAAGTCATCACTCCCAGCGGGATGTAGTCTGGGCCGTCTGTACAGGGGAAGCAAAGTCTTCAGGAGGAGGAGAAGATTGGGGTGGGTGGGGGGAAGGGGGAGTGAAGAGGGAGAGCAATTTTAACAGAACCTTACTTTTTATGGATCAGTTGAGCTGTATAGCTACAGTTCCCAAAAAAATCCAGTTCACTCCCCTGTGAAGTTAGAATGCTGCTGTTGAGTCACAAGGACCCACATTGTTATCATCTATTGGATCTGGAGAGATTCATGTCAAGAAGAGGCAGCAGAGTGCAGCTTTTTCATTGTGATCCAATGTCACGGGTCAACAGCACAAAGTCTTCACACCACACACACCAGCCCTCATTTAACCAGCCATGCCACTGTACTTGGCTTCTAGGTAAATTCCTCTCTGGATAACACTGCCTCCCCTCTGAATAACCCTGCCTGCAGATAAGGCAAAGAAAGATTCGTCTTATGGCTATTGCACTGCTAATGGCAACAAAAAACCAAAACACCCCACCTTCCTCTCACTTTAGCAGATAACACTGGCTGAACCTGTCTTTGGGGTTTGCCTCAGATCTCTGGCCTATATAATGATATGTTTCTAAACTGGTGTGTGGCCCATGGCTAAGACGCTGGCAGCTACTAGCGTCCATGACCTGTGTGAGACTAACTGCAAGCCCGTTATCAGGCCCCCAGCTTGTTTAATTTGTGCAGCAGGAGGCCAATGGCTACCGGCTCTGATACTCATCACTCTACAGCCATCTGATAAACACACACACACACACACACAAGTGCATGCACACACAGACACACACACACTACACTACACACACACATACACACACACACACACACACACACACACACACACACACACACACATACATACATACATTGAACAACACCCAGTCATGAGATAAAGTGCCTCTCGTGTCTCTGCTGTAAAGCACGTAGAGGCAAATATTCCCAGGCAAACATTACGCACACACACTACATTATGCACACACACATACACACACACACACACACACACACACACACACACACACATACATACATTGAACAACACCCAGTCATGAGATAAAGTGCCTCTCGTGTCTCTGCTGTAAAGCACGTAGAGGCAAATATGTCTTGGCCCAAGTTCAAGCCGGATAGGGCCCGGCCTCGCCCAGAACTTATCCGTTATCTGTACAAAGAGCGTGCACAGATAAGTCTGAATAATTAACCAGTAGTGTCCAGCTCCAGGGATTTGTGGGCTGCGAGGGCTGCAGATCTCTGATTGTCTGCCTTAAGCCAGAAATCTGAGCTTTTCTCTATGAGTATGGTCAACACAGTGGAGGTGGTATTGTGAAAAGGGCACCTTCTTTCTTGTTTATCTTCCCCAGCCTCACTCTCAGAGCATAGAAAAAAGGCAGGTTGTGAAATGTAATTTGTCACCAAGAAGAGAGAGAGAGATGTGAAATTGGACTCTATTCTAAGCATCAGAAGCCTTCGTGAAGCATTGAAAGTGACAACAAGTGAATAAGCAAGACTGCCGATAATTAGTGAGATTCACAGAGCCATAGCAAATTAGCCCCTGCACTTTCAGTATGAGAAGTAATATTCCACAGGCAAATGTGACTACCCTCACAACAGCGGATGGATAAAATTAGAACAGAAATGCAATGTAGTTTAGATGATGAAGCGAGAAAATTATGTGTTTGTCAGATGACTAAAGCCTTAAATCTGATCTAATGTTTTTCTTTTACATTTCTCTCTGCAAGTAAGAAAGGCAGTTACTTCTATCCAATCACTTCTGCTTTTTATCAACATACATATTTTGACATTAATATACACTACATAACACTGATAATACCAGTGTTAATGACATTTGCTTCATGTCAAATGGAGATTATTTATGGTAGTCTGCCATGAAACAGGACGTTTGGGGTGATGCAGGAGGAAGTAAAGGAAACCACACCATCAGTCTTTCACTGGCACTTTGATAACTTGTACTTTGAAACTGTACAGCTTGGTGTGTAAAAACAGTGTAATTATATGAGTATCCTGCATTGTTTTTACCGTACAGTTCAGCTCTGCATGGGCCCAGACTCGAGTGTCCATCCATCCATCCATCCATCCATCCATCCATCCATCCATCCATCTATCTATCTATCTATCTATCTATCTATCTATCTATCTATCTATCTATCTATCTATCTATCTATCTATCTATCTATCTATCTATCTATCTATCTATCTATCTATCTATCTATCTATCTATCTATCTATCTCAAGAATGGGAGGAGGAAGTTCTACCAAGTGAGCGAAAAGCTGGGCTATTAGCTAAGTCAGCAGTGTGTCCCAGGAAGGAGGTTTACTGTAGCTGGAGTGATTGTAGTGGTCGCTGGTGTTTCAGGCTCTGAGTTTAACCCCCATATCCAGCAGGATCTGAAGCACTTGATGGATTTGATGGCCAACCCTGAAAGGTGAAGGATTAGAGAAAAGAGGAGAGCATACCTTTGAAAATCCTTTACTAAATGAACAGCAACATAATCCCACGAGAAAGGATCTAACCCATATTCCTTCAAACCACAATCAAAGCAGAGTACATGGCCCAGAGTATCTGCTGAGAGACAGGGAGCAACACAACCCACTGTTTCCTGTGGTGTACCTGCAGGACAAACTCCTGTTGGGTTAATGTGGAACAACGGGATGTTTTTGTCTGATATTTACCTTAGTACTGTTTTCCAGTGTTGTTCAAATTATGGGAGAACAGCAGGCTGGTACTCTTTGTTGTTTTCCTTGCTTAGTTGCTGTGTGTGTGTGTTTGTGTGTGTGTGTGTGTGTGTGTGTGTGTGTGTGTGTGTGTGTGTGTGTGTTTTTTTTTTCCTAATTTTTTCCTCGAAAACTCTTTTTTTCTGCAGCTCAGAGGACTTGAAATGAAGTAACTTCTATAGTAACAGTCTAACATTTCCTCAAACAATTGTTTATTTTTCACTTTGAATAGAACACAATGACTGTCTTTAAAAAAAACACAAATGTTTAATACATGCAAGCTACTAATTCCCTTTGCTTATTAACATGTTATTACACAGTTGTACACTAATTAGGTCCAATACATGAAGACTGTCAGAGCTGTAAAGAAAACCTGAAGATTGGCATCTTTTTTGTATGAAATAGATTTAAAACAACATTATTTTTAAAAGCTCTGTCTGTGCACCCTGACTATGGATTTTCCTTGTAGTTTTACGTAGGGGAAAAAGTCTACATCTTTCACCCCAGGAACCTCCTGTCAGTGACTGCCACAGGTTTTGGTTAATTTCCTAGCTCAATCTGTCTGATTAGGCAGGGATGGACAGCCTGGCATGGGACAGGCAGAAGGGGTGGTGGGGGTGGGGCGATGGGCCTCCTGACGCAGCGGCTTTGATTGCAGAGCTGCTTGCTCGAGCATGTGGTGGAGACTTACACATCCCTGGCACCGTTCCATAAAGGTCCTGTTGAGATGCTAAAAGTCTCAACAAGCCTCCATCCTCCGACCAACCCTCCCTAGCCTATCCACCCGCCCAAAAACAGCCCCAACCAGCCTGGAAGCACATACTGCATATGCTGTATGCAAATGACTGAAGCTTGGAGAGACTCCAGGAATGAAGTGAGAAACTGCTGTGCCTCTGACTGTAGCCTTGTTTGAGACTGTATGTAAAAGCCAGTCCTTGGTCAGTCAATGCACAGATCACACTGTGTCTTAAGACACAGAGCTGTGTCTTCATCCTTTGCCATTATAGTGTTCACTTTGTCAGCATTTTTTTTTTAAATAGGTTAGTCTTGTCTCAAGTGTCTATATAACATTTCATGACATTAGCACTGAAAATGTAAGCTAGTTACTTAACTGATATTATTTCAATAAATTACATGCAGACTCTATACTGGTGCAATCTTATCAATTTAGTCATGAGGAAGAAAAGGTTTTGTTACAGATATTCCAAGTCTCCCATCACCACTGGTGGTCTCACACATTTAAAAATATCAGGAAGTTATTTACCTGTGCCAGCATTGATTAATTACATAATTAATTATATAACTAAATAGGTATGTGGTGAATAAGTCCCCATGTAGTAGTAATTCCCAATTCCAGTTCTTCCCTTTCACGCTTACAACTTCGTCCTACCTCTCCATATTCGTACAGCAGAGTGCTCTATTTCTTTTGGGGATCAAAGGGTACAGGCTGTTGTGACACACATTTGAGCAAAAAAGACACCACTCACAACAGAATGTCATGGAAATGTCATGTGATCAAAGTGGTTTGTGAGTGATAGTAGTTATTTATATGTGTGAAGCTTGGAAAATACTACAGGAGTTTTTTTTCTTTTCACTTCTCCGCTCCTCAGATAGCAGGAGGACAGAACATAGGGTGTTCTTACACTATTCATGCACATGTATAAAAAAACACCCTTTTGTTTTGAGTGAGACGGTGAAGGGGTAAAGGTAAAACATATTGGGTATAAATAGTTTTGCCCTCAAACAAACCTACCCATATATTGTATTCAGTTGATATGTTGTTATTCCCGCTCTCTGATTTTATTCTCTCCTTTAATTGTGAGTGCAAGTAAGCCTTGTTTATGTGTTTATGTGGCTTATTGTTGTAATAACATACGAGGGGTTAGACGTTGGTCTAATGAAGGGAAACCATCTCTTTCTCTCCCTATTTGTCTCTCCTTCATTCTCTCAATCTCTCTCTCCCACTTTCACTCACTGTCCATCCCCCACCCCCACAATTCCCATGTGATGACCGTAGAGGAGCGCCTCCACTTTCCTCATCCAGCTCTCTAGTCTACCTCAGCACCGGCCATGGATGTCATGCTGTTCCAGATCCTCTTGACCCAGTTTCATCCCTTGCCACTCACACAAACACACACACACACACACACACACACACACACACACACACACACACACACACACACACACACACACACACACACACACACACACACACACCTACTCTCTCTCTCTCTCTCTCTCTCTCTCCAACACACACAATCACTTGTGTGACATGGGCCCTGCAAGGGTCTGGCTGGCAAAGCTTGTGTGTCTTCCAGCTTGTTGGGTCTCTCCCTTCATCAGCCTGTGCCATCCCAGCAGTCTGCCTCATGCCCTGTGACTACTGACCCTGATCAGACTGGGAGGGACACTTGCCACGCGCGAACCATTGTTATGCACACAGACCCAGCTAAGCCACACACTGCAGCCCCTTAACTGCATTCAGCTAAGCAGCCAGAGGAGGTGTCATTGACAGAGCCTGCAAAGCAAACTGGCCCTGCTCCATCACAGAGAGAGAGAGAGAGAGAGATGGAGCTGCTGGTGTGTGTATGTGTGTGTTTGTGTGGGCGTGCGTGCACACGTCAGTCTATTGGTGTGTTTGCGTGTGTGTGTATGTCTGTGTGTCCGTGTGTGTGTGTGTGTGTGTGTGTCTCCGTGTGTGGGCATGTGTGTGTGTTTCAGTGAGACTGATAGAATGACACAGTAGAGACAGACAGAACAATCCACAATAGCCAGTTATATAGCTCTAGGACACAAGTAAGAGAAAGGGACGACCTGTCCACAGACAGCCATGACATGGTTGTCATTCTTTGGCCAAAACAAAGAAGAAACATAATATTTTTTCTCTGCGTTTTCTCTTAATAATCTCTCAGTTGAAAAACAAGTCACACTTAACGAATTTTTACCAGTTTATCATATTTAATACTGGTAGGAGTTCAGATTCACAAGCATGTAATACAAATAAACTCACACACGTACCAAATATCTGCAGAATTAGTGTCCCTGTGCAACGACAATAGCAGCAAATAGAGAGAGTAATTCCATAATTAAACCAAATTTACATCCAACCAGTATGCTGAGATCAAAGTTGTTAGGAAAGTAATATGGCAGAAGATCATCACACCACCGTTGGAGGAACAGAGAGTGCAGACAGTTATGCATAAAACTGTCAGGCAGAACGGATCACAACAATCCAATTACACCAGGCAGTTCCACCTGCCTCAAAATCCCTCCTAAACTCTTATTTATTACCCCAGATAAACACCACCAAAATATGTGGGGGAGGCATTATTCTTCTCTCTCTTTGATGTGACATTCCCTTTTTTTATTTATATTCCTTTTTGGAGCTGGCAGGATTAACTTCTCCTCTTCAGTTTGGGTCACTCTGACTCTAGTTTTGTTCTTGCACTTGTTTTGTGGGCATTGCGCGAGCATGACCAGCCTCATGTCAACAACACCCCTGTCAGATTTGTGGACTTTACCAGAAGATATTCAGCCATCCGCCCGCTTTATTTGCATAACTGTCCCCAAAAAAGAAAACACGGGGAGGTAGAAGGATTGTGCCCTGTGACCATCAGTCAGTTAATATGACAGGCGCTGAAGCTCACTTTTCTTCTCCCTTTAAGGTTAATGCCCTCTCCAGCAGAGTAGAGCTCTGGCAGTGTCAACGTAAAACGTCACATTTTTATTCAAAGTTATTTGAAGTGAGTGGTAGAGGTGATCAGTGGTCCTCTGACCCACCCTCATGTCATAAAGCCTATTTGTCACACAGTATTTTTCAGCAGTTCCCAGCAGAGGCAAATGATGCAGTGATTAGCATGCTGGGATACGCATCAAGTTTCCATTGACATGCTGAGGTCGTGGTTTGATTAGTGTCTCTATCAGAGTTATCACTCACTATACTATGATAACTCAAGATGACTTCAAGGCTGCAAAGATGGTGCTTTATTATGTCATTATATCTATAATCATTTATGCACTATACCTCTATGAAGGACAACTAAAAACTACGTTTAACTTGTAACTGACACATAGAGGCTTGTTTATTCAAGCACTTCAAAATGAAGAAAATTCGGTAATGACAGCATAAACTACAGCAATTTAATATAAAGTTTGGTAAATAAATGTAATAACTACCATAAAGTTAAGCATTACATAATATTTGGCCATATGGATCATCATGGTTAAAGTCTATAAAGTGACTGTAATTGGAGCCTAATCCCATCCTCTTACCACCCATTATAATTATGTACAAATGTATACAAGCATCTTAATTACAAATGTATTATGTGTTAACAACAGCGTCCAACCCACACCTTTAAGCATAGCCATGTGATAAATAAGTCTTCAGTAATAAACATTCATTGTCAGGACACAGTATGATTAAATACAATGTTGCACAGATGTCCTTGGTGGAAAAGTGAACTTATTCTGCTATTTTCTCATACTGGTACACACAAGCATACACTCACACACACAAAAACTTAAAACCATACACTCTGCCCATAGGAATGGCCAGTAGACAGACTGGAATTAAATGCTCCACTTCTGTAACACTGGAATATACATGTATATGTAGGGAGGGATGGCTTTTCTTTCACTGACCTGTACTTTCTAGAAATATTTTGTGTTTAATATCTCTAGTGCTACAACCCAGCAGCTACCAACTTCCCTTTTTTTCTTTTTCTGTGTGTGTCTCTCTCTCTTTCTCTTGTGTCACATAGCTCTGTGTAACTGGTCATACTGTACTTCGCTGTCCCCTCTGCAGGTCTCAGGGCGACAGCTGGCCACATCCTTTATATCTCGCCAGGCACTGCCACCCCACTGTTACTTGTTGTATGTGCATGGCACTAGGCAGCACTAAGGGGCACCAAAAGTGTCAGGCTGGGCTATGGCAAGGGTGGCACGGGTGGCACGGGTGGCATGGGTAGGGGTTGGGTGGAGGGTCGGTGCTACAGAGGACAGCAAATGAAAACAATGATGACGGTACAGACGCTGACTCAGTGTTAGTGTCAGCCTACTGGGATATGTGGAATGCTGCTTTTGTGTTTTTGTTTGCTGTGTTCATATAAATGATTGCTATGATTGCCATGCTTTGATTTTGTTGCCGTGCGCACGTAATTGATTTTGTTGGATTGCCGTGATTGCCATGCTCTGATTTGTCTGCTGTTGCTCACGTAATTGGTTGATGTGTGGATTGCTGTGATTTGTGTTATGCTCACCATGTGTTCCCTATAGACTGCATTGGCACCTAGACTTCCCATTGGGGCTTACTAAGGACTCCTAATTACTCTAACATGGACAATTATCTGGGCATTCATTACCTACACTCTCAGAAATATGGGGACAGTAGGGGTACAAATCTGTATCTTAAGGTACAATACGTATTAATGTACCAAGAAAGGCTAATATTTGGACCTTAAGGTACCGATGTGTACCTATTCAGCTCTGGAGAAGGTACAAACTAGTTGAAAAACAGTGGTTAAAAGGTACAATTATGTGCCTTAGGGTACTGCCAGTGTGACAAGCCTTTGTACCCCTAAAAGTACAATTCTGTACCTTCTTTTCTGAGAGTGTAGCCTATCCATGCACGGGGAAGACAGAGGGGAGGAATATAAAAACAGAAACTTTCAGACCTACCGCAGATTCGGCGGGGATCAGAGACTGCACAGAACGGAGCCGCCACTGCTGGTGTGAGACAGAAGAGTTGCAGCCCGACTGACGAACAAATCCGGAGGTACAACGACCGGGATCCGAGTTGTGTTTCAGCGCCTGCAATCTTTCACCAAAGGAAAGTAAGAAAATCTTTGTGTGTGTGTGGTGCTCTCAGTCTATTCCTTGCAGTCTGTCCATCCTGATTCTGGCCTTCTTGTCCAAGGTGTGTTTGGGGAGCTTTGTGAGCCTTGGCCCATTCCCCCTAAAGATATGTAAATAAAAATCCTGCAAAGACAGCAGACGGCCATGGCTCCTGACAGACCACTTATTCCAGCTCCCGGCGTTCTTCCTCACAAACACCCCCAACCGAGCTGGGCAAACTGCAGACATAATTAGAGGACATCAAAACAAAATCAGTTATTTCTAACACACGTACATGTGACTACACTTCAAAAAATGTCAACTTCTATTTTAGTGACACTTGTACGATATCCATGTCACTACATGCTACACGTGAGACTGGGAGATCTGAAGAGGTTTTGTTTGGCATTTCTTCATATGTATGTTATATATGATGTGTAAAAATGCATGGGAAAATTGTCACATACATAAAGTTCTACAACTAAGACATACTGAGTGGCTTCAATATGTTTGTTAGTCCCAAGTGACCAGGTCTATTTAGAGAATGTATGGAGGTGTGTTACCTGACAATCACATGAGAACAGAAAGCTTTGTCTTTCATTTAACTCTTTAAAATTATTTTAAAGTAAGTGTCCATTTTTTACCCATTGCTAACGTCACTATTGGAGACCATGTCCTAATAAAGATGCAATTTGTAACTTGTAAGATTTTAAGACAGTAGGTATGTTCTCAGCAGTGCTAAGAAACACGAAGATCTCACAACACACCTCAATACCTGTATTTGACATAGTTTATTCTGTTCTGACATAGGCAACTGCAGCTGTATTTGAAAATCAAATTTAAAAAATTCTAAATCTTCAATGTTACTGTAAACGATGCTTGCTGTTTTATGAGGATGTTTTGTTTGAAATGGTGACAATGTAAAATCTCATTGAAATATGTTGTGTATGTGTTGATTGCATAACTAACTGTATAACATTATTTGAGTATGGTCAATAATGTGGATCACATCAGGTGAAAAAGACCAGTCAACTTTTCTGAATGAGGAATAAAGAAGAAAATGATGCCCCCACACAGGAATTTGCCCTTGCTCGTCATGTGGAAATCTCCCTTTATAATTTGCTTGTCATGTTCTTGTCACATTACTTGTACATGTTCTTCTATTTGAACACACCTGTGTCAGGCTAGCTGACATAAACACTGGCCTTTCAGTGACGGAGCCTGTATTCAGTCACTGTGAGCTGTTACATTTGCTCAGTAAGGCTACGCGTCCCCTTTTGACAGGAGTCTCTATGGATGTGAAAGGGCAAATGACGTCTCAACCGTTCAACCTCCCAGAATTACTCTGAGGTCTTTTTCCCCTCCTCTCCCTCTCTTGCTCAGCATAAAAGCCACTACAGTCATTCTTCCCTTCATCACAGACATGGTGAAACAGCACAAATCCCACTTTAAAAAAAGAAAAAGAAACCAGCATCAAATTGAAAGTTGTCTGACTTTCTGAAAGGCTGGCCACTAAGATCAAAGGGCAGGTCCAAACTGTGGTTTAACTGACATTGCCTTTCACAGTTTTAGTGGACATTAAGCTGATCTATTTTACACAAAGGAATAGTACACACACTCAAAATGATCCTCCTTAGTGACAAAAAAGAACTTCCCTCATATCACTCTATTCTATGCTCATGTTACTGTAAAAATATTTACAGGGAGGGAAGGGTATGTTTGGCTTTTACAACTGCTTTACAAGTTCTCAGTTAATCTCAAGTTAAAAGTCTGAAACAAACCATCCACTGCAGCTTTTGCATTTTATCATTTACAGCACATGAACCCACCGCTACTATCCACATGAATGACAATACCCTTTCCTAATTTGAGGTTGTAGTTTTTTTTTTCAAAATTGCTTTTGTATTATATATGTATCCATTTTAGGCTCACAGCTCATCATGTCATATATGTATCCCATTTAAGCTTACAACTCATCTATGAACATCCACAGTGAAATATTAGCAAGACATTATTTCTGTATTGGAACATGCACTGCATAATCAGAGCTGGTGCTCAGTCAGTCGCTTGGTGCTCCTTAAAAGGCATCCTTCTATCCTGCCCACGTTACAAATAGTTTTGCGAGGGAACCAACGGGACCTAATAAAAGCTGTTCATTACAGCTTGTCAGACAGCATGGCATGATAATTATTTTGTTCTGCTTGTGCATGACAGTGCCCGATGGGAGCTCTGCTGTTACTGATAAGGTCAAAAGGCCCCACTAATCAGTCCCTACTCGCTGTGGAGGGCTTGATCAGGGCCAAACAGAACACGGTGGTCACATGATGTTCTCTGTCACACTTAGCGTGATATCAGAGGATCACTGTTCCCTACTGCAGCACAACCTCCCTAAAACACACACACACACACACACACACACACACACACACACACACACACACACACACATACAGACACGCGTGCGTGCACACACACACACACACACACACACACACACAAACACACACACACACACACACACACACACAAGCATGCATGCACACACACACACACACACACACACAGTAGACAAATGCAGCATTCAGAGACAAAAACAATTAGGTCAGTTTTAACGAAGTTCCATGAATTGTTTTTTTTTTTTTTTTATTATTTTGCATGTCATGTAATATCAGTCAAACTGCAGTTGGATTCTTTCATTATTTCATCAACCCTGCCACAAATTGATTGCTATTACCTGGAATGCAGGCATGATTTATGAATATGTATTGTATGTATGTGAATATGCATACTTAACCATCTGAACTTTTCAAACATACATTTACACCTGCACATTCGATCTTCACCACTAATGTCCTTGAAGAGAACTTTAAAAACCAATTATCCCTTACTGCCAAGTATTTTTTCAACAGCCATTACAGTTTTTCTCAATTGGTTTGGTACATTTCTCACATCAGACTTGAAATTCTCAAAAGTTCTTGTTCAATTGTCACATCATCATGCCATTTGTGCAGATGAAAAAGGCAGTTTCTCATTGCATTACTGTAAACAAATTGCAAATGCTTTTGTCCATCCATGCAAATGATTGTGTACAATTCTTAGTTTTTTCGTACATTATCAGTTGCTTTTGTCATGCTAATCAAAATGCTTTGTTATGGGAATCTATCAAATAGTCTCACTCCCCAAAACATTTAGGCTATAGTTCATCATATAAGTCTTAACATTCAAAATGATTTACCAAGCTATCATAACGTCAAGCACATTTCTATACATTTCCATAAGACATTTGTAAATAAGATCTAAATTGGTAAATTGCTTGAATCTAGACTTTTTCTAATGAACAGAGTTGAGAAACCAATGATCAACAGTTTTCTTAATGAGCTCAAGGGAGCATCTCATGAACAATCTACTGGAAAGTATATACTGTAACCAGAGCACAATACAAAGTTACAATGTCTGACAATGGAAGGACAAGAAAATGGACAACAACACGGAGAAGGAGAGGGGTGAGGCTGCATGGTGGAGGATTTGGAAGAGGATAGATTAGGCACTCCAGAAGATGCTATCCATGCTGCCGGTGTCACATGGGTGAAAATTTGTTGCCTGACAGACGAGAATGTGAAGAAGCTGAAGATCAGGATATGGATTTAGAATTTAGGGAGATGTTCCTATTTTTTTGTTTACTTACTGTATGACCTATGTTTGTATTTTTGACCTATGTTTACTTACTGTATTTTACCGTTGTTCTGTCCAGTGCTGTCTTTTTTTCTTTACGCACTGCAATGTCAATGTCTGCCAATAAAGAAGTCATTCTGTAAATGTGAATCTTGTCTTTTACAATCAATCTCACACATATACATTATATGAGGTGAAATGTACACTTGTCATCACACCTAAACCACATTTTACATCAAAATGTTCCTTCGAAGTGCACTATTCAATTGCCAACATGACTAATGAATTTGACTGTCTTATCCGTACACAGTGACACAATGACTAAACATTCTGATGGCACTGACACGTATATTGACACAAAAACTTGCTTTTGAGGGATGAACTAAGCATTTTGAGCAAGAGACTAGCTTTTGCAGGTGATCCACGGTGTTTTGCTATTTGTCCAAACTGTTTTGAGAAATGCACTCAATCTTCTGCAAATTGCAAGAAAGATTCGAAAAATGTAAAAAAAGCGATAGAGAAAAACTGTAATAGTATTTTCCACAAGGAACTCAGTTCTTTCC
Source organism: Coilia nasus (assembly GCA_027475355.1). Lineage (NCBI taxonomy): Eukaryota > Metazoa > Chordata > Actinopteri > Clupeiformes > Engraulidae > Coilia > Coilia nasus. The sequence continues at coordinate 29,226,611 of CM050205.1, read as the reverse complement.
GCCAATGTTGTCCCCCAGCCGCATCACACTTAATGCATTCTTCCACAACTTCAGCAGAATCATTGAACACACTGCCTGCAAAAGACTGCATGAACTACACTTCAAAAGAAAATGACAAGGACACGTGTAGCAAAATAAGTTCTACATTGTGTGAATCCACTGCATGTGTTTAAGTAGGGAAAAGTAGATTAGAAGTAGTAAGAGAGTGGTTTTGAATAATAAACGTGAAGTGGAAAACAAATAGGAAATGCATTAAGATTCTGAGCTGGAGCTGGCTTTGTATGGCAGTGCTATTGTGGTGGAATGAGTTAATCCTGCATGTTTACCTGCTAGAGGCTTCTTTATCCTGTGTGAAGGTCGCCGTCATTCAACGCCCCACAAGTTTTCAAAACACTTCAGGCTTTTTCATCTTTGTGAAAGCTGAATGCCTTTTTATGAAATGCACTTTCACCATGAAACATGCATATGTGAGAATCTCCTGAAGACAGTAACTACAATACTGACAAATGCTTAAAACCTCTGCGTAATTACATGCCTCCAGTCTTGATGCCTTTTCATCTTTATTCAAAGAAGTAACTGGGGTTGGGTGTAAATGTAGCCAGTTACATGTATCTAGGCAACTAGCATCTTCAACGATTTCAACTACTACTGTAAATAGTAGTTGTTTTTACATAAAAGCATACTTTAAAAATGGCAAATGGTGAGAAGGTGTATTTAATTTCAAAACACAATCTAATGCATTTCAGCATGTCAGTTCAATGTGCACTGGAACAAAATGTGTTGCTTGCTGGGTGAAACCTCAAGCAACAGTGCTCAATAATGACAGCTGCCCTCCTGTGTGCCTTGACACCAGCCATACTACACGTTCATGACGCCCCAGCCTGCTACAAAATTCAGCGGACGTCGTAAGGCCTTGAGGTGATGGGATTCAGGGGTCAAGTGACCCAGACCTCCCCACTGGCAGACGGAGGTGGGAGGCACGGTGGGGTCAGGGGTTGATTGTGCTCGGCTGGGCTGCACAGGTGTAGCAACAGGGGCATAATTGCTGTGGCAACACTGGCCTCTTCAAGGGTCACCGGCAAGTTTCCTTTTCACATCACTTCTGTTCCTCTCCTCTCCTTGCCTCAAACTCATTCTATTAAAGCCCTTGATTTTTCTTTTCATGAAATCCTCTGGTAGAGAACAGAAACTCTTCCTTTTGTTATTTGTTCTTTGGTCTCAACAAAGTAGAAAAGCTTAAGGTGATTGCTCGTAACCATGATTGAACATGTCTTTTATTGCTGCCAGATCTCCCTATGCAGCCGGCAGGACAAGAGAAGCCTAGTCTCTCTAAACTCTACCCCGAGGAACTCTTTTTCTCTGTCTTTCACCTTCACAAAAGGCAATTAGTTTGGCCCTCTTTAAAACCTACAAGGACCCCAGCAGCCAATCCTTGCCAACAAAAAGAGGCAGTCATTTTCCAGGTGGCTGTCTCTGCTCCCTCGTCTGGGTTTTGCTGGCCCTCATTCAAGCCCTTTTCACCACTACAGAATAAACCATCCACTAACTGTTCAAACCAGCCAGACCCTGTCAGGTTGTGTTTTTCACAGTTGTTTAAAGTGCCATTACTCTGAATGTCCCCTTAATACAATTTAATACAACTACTAGAATAAAACTAAGGCAACAAGAATGACTGATGGACAAGCAGGCAGACAGACAGACAGGCAGACAGCTGGATGGATAGATAGATAGATAGATAGATAGATAGATAGATAGATAGATAGATAGATAGATAGATAGATAGATAGATAGACGGACGGACGGACGGACGGACGGACGGACGGACGGACGGACGGACGGACGGACGGACGGACGGACGGACGGACGGACGGACGGACGGACGGACGGACAGATAGATAGATAGATACAGAATGACCAAATAAATGAACCGCAGATAGATTTAAAAAAAAAGAGAATGAAGGATAAACAAGAAAACAAATGAAAGGACAGAGGCAAAAAACCTAAGTAAGTCTGTTTTCATGCACCATTAGATATATTGATATTTCGATTGCTCAGGTCAGGCGTTTGCAGCAGACTGCCACTGGGCCACCCACCCTCTCCTGGTCTTTCTCAACCTTCACAGGAGGCTGAGCACCCCTTACAGATCGATACCAGTGAGCGCAATTCACACACAGACAAACAGAGATATATGCAAATAAACACATGAACAAACTAACAAACCGCCACATAGCTAGATAATAAAGACACAAAGTGGTGAGGTGGATGTTTATTGCTAGTAACTCCAAGCTCCCTCTCCTCAGCCTCGTCATCCTGACATAAATTAGGTGGGGAGAGATCAATAGTCTTTATTTTGGTCATTTGAAAGGGCGCTTAGCTCCATGCATCTGAGAGGAATGGCACTCCCATGCTCATTTGGAAGTCATTGCCCTCTCATTACAGACAAGACAGTTAGCCAAAGCAAACGGCTCTAAAGTTAATAAGGCATAGGGGCCAACCCATCTGTGTTACAGAGTAGGTTTTCAATTCTTTGGAAAATTACATGACGACTTGAGACAAATATGTAATTTAGAAAGATATGAAAGATAGAGAGACAGAGACAGAAAGACAGCAGGAGAGAGTCAGAGGGAGAGAGAGAGAGAGAGAGAGAGAGAGAGAGAGAGAGAGAGAGAGAGAGAGAGAGAGAGAGAGAGAGAGAATAAGGGGGGTATGAGTGCCCAGGAAAATTTTGTAAATCATGTCAGGGACTGCAGACAGGTGGCAAGCTGTAGCCATAGCAACAGGGTGTTGCGAATGAAGAAATGGTGTCAGCTGCATAGTGATCCACCGCACCCCCACCCTCATGGTGTGTGTGTGTGTGTGTGTGTGTGTGTGTGTGTGTGTGTGTGTGTGTGTGTGTGTGTGTGTGTGTGTGTGTGTGTGTGTGTGTGTGTGTGTGTGTGTGTGTATTTGTGTCTGAATTGGTGTGTTGTGTGAATGATGGGTGTACATTCCACAGCAGAATGAATAAACTGTGTGAAAAGGATCTGCTGGTGTCCTTGTAGACCACCTGTGGCAAAAGACCAGTCCTGAAGATAAATAACTAGAGCCACTGACCCTGTCCAAAACATTGTCACATCATAAAATTGGCAATTTACATTTGTACAAAATACTATTATCTTTCTGTCCTCATTTTAGCACTTCAGGAGCAAGATTCATTGCTGCAGTATTCCAGCTGGATGGAATGTCTTTCCATTTTTCTCTTTTCCTCTGCTTCCTCCCCTCTCACACATGTTCTCTCTTTCTCTCTCTCCTATGCAAGCACCTTACAAAAACAAACGAGATCCTGATAATGCATGAGACATTACGCCATGTTCCTTAATCAAGCTGAACAAATACCAGATGCACAGTGAGAAGACATCATGTGAAATGGTTTGGCTCTGTCTTTCATTTCATGTTGATACGGCAGTCTTGATGTTTCTGGCTTTGCATGCACAGTATCACCTTTCTCAATGTAGTTACCTTGGAAACATATTTGAGCCTGATGACACTATCACTGTCAGAGAGAATTCCGCTCTATATTCTGCTAATAAAATCAACAAGATTTTACAAATGTGATTAAGTGGCACATTATTAGTGTGGCTACTGGTAACAATTATTAAGTTGCTTCTAAGAGTACTATTATCTTAATCTGTATGTTATCTATATGTTAAGTGCTATAACAGTTTTATTTAACAGAGTTATTATTATTATTATTGTTATTATTATTGTTGTTATTATTATTATTATTATTATTATTATTATTATTATTATTATTATTATTATTATTACCAGTATCAGTAGCAGTAGTGGTGGTAGTACTTCAAGCCTAACTGAATTAGCCTAATAAATTAATGCTTATTACCAGTAGTAGGGGAGATGAGAAAAAAAGCATGAAATTTGGTACGAGTACAGCCAAAGGCAGTTCGAAGAAAATGGATATTGCGCCTCTGAGAATTGTCAACATGGTGAGCGTGGCATTTTTCAAAATGGCCACCAAAGACAGCTCTTTTTTCTTATGAGTGTGATATACAATATTATGTAGATGATAGTTGATAGTTATTTTATTCACCAGTCAGGTCTATAAATACTGGGACATCCGCACAACTCTCATCTTTTTGGCTTTAAATATCACCACAGTGGATTGGACATTAAACGAACAAGATGTGCTTTAACTGCAGACTTTCAGCTTTAATTTGAAGGTATTTACATCCAAATCAGGTGAACAGCGAATTACAACAGCGTGTTTATGTGCCTCTCACTTTTTAAGGGACCAAAAGTAATGGGACGATTTGCTGCTCAGCTGTTCCATGGCCAGGTGTGTGTTATTCCTTCATTAGCAGCAGATAAAAGGTCCAGAGTTCATTTCAAGTGTCAAAACAAAGGCATCTGAGGGCCATTATGAACTATTCTGTACATACCTACCGGATGCAGGCTAGTCCGGCTTTGAACCAGTCTCATGCAAATGTAAGAAGGGCTGTGTTAAGCAGTGCAAGCGCAGAAAGCTGCCTCAGGTTGCACAGCTCTCTGTTACTGTAAAGGGGATTGCCAACCAGTTGTTCTTGATAGGCTGTATGATATTTAATACTTATAGGACTTATTACTGTAGGCCTATAAAATAACAATTATTCTTCATATTTGAATTACTTATTTGCATTTAGTCATGTACTGACTGGTAGTTATGCATGGGTGGGAAATTATTAACTAGAAGAATACCATACCATAATACCAAAACATGTATAAGAAAATTTAACCTGAAATTGATGTAAATGGCTCCCATGGCCGGCATTTAGAAAATTCACAGTTTTTTTGTACTGCCTTTGACCTTATGTGTACCGAATATCATGCTTTTATCACAAAATGCAGAGTACTTATACACCTGTCACCTAAGCTGCTCCACTATTGCAGTCCATGAAAGTGAAGCTAAAAAGTTAACCATAAATTCGGGAAAAAGGGGATAAAAGTCCTGATCACAGTGCTGGGCCACAAATGAATGGATGTTATTTGCTTGAGCTTTTATCTCATTTTGTCCGTGTGACAGAAGTTAGATATAAAAGGAAAAGTAGGTGTTTGTGCATCTATTTAACAGGTGTGGGAGGAGGTGAATATGTTGGGTTAGTGGAACATCACAAAACCAAAGCGGCGCCTTTTTTCACATAAAACAACACTGAGTGCTCTAGCAACCACAGCATGTCCTGATCTGAGAACACAGAGCACATTAGGTGGAAGATTACTCTCCACATGTGGCTGGCCTTTTTTAGTTTTCTGACTTGCTTTATATTCAGAACATGCCTTTACCACCAATATAATACCTTAATAACAATTTAACCGTATGAATATTTTATCTGTATGAATATTTTATCTTTGTTTTTCCTTCACTTTTGCATAATGAAACTTGGGGCATAATGAATAGGCTACCACAATACATAACATAACATTATATTGTTAAAAAGCATACATAAGCACCTGTAAACATCTATAAGCTGGACAGTGACAACTGTCACATACCCTGCTCTTCAGTGAAACTCACATCAAGCTGACAGAACAACTGTCATGACACTTTTTTCAAATTCTTTGCTGAAATGACAGTTGACAGTTGTCTTTAGAGGGTCTGTCTACTTAATGACATGTCAGAATAATGCTGATAAGGTGACACAAGCTGCCAGTTATGAGTCAAATATATCTTATAAGACAGTCAGACTCAATACAGGCATTGTTAGAGATTGAATTTGCAAAATTGATTTTGAGAAGTAGGTTTTTATTAAGTTTATTGGTTTAATATATTTTCATTTGCTTTATATGAATAAACTGTTACATGAAATATTAATATAAAATATTTATATCAAAATAGTTCATATTATATATTTAAATGTATTATAATACGTAATATGTGCAAATTCAATAATGTGACATGCTTATACTTACTCATTCCTTATAAAGTCTTTTAGCTTAAGTTATTTTTGGGTCTTTGCCAGCAGATCCAACACTAACATAATACACTTTTGCACCATTATGGCCTTCTACCCCACCCCAATCAGATACACTGGCTTTTGGTCACAGGGGTCAGTGACTGTCAAATCCTGAGCGAGCTCACAGTGTCCACTGCAAACATCCAATTAATCTAAAGTGATGGGAGATAAACGACTCGGCAGGCATCTGTTGAATCACACCTTAACTCCGTGCCTGGCCATAAAGCGTGCACTCCACCCTGTAATTAAGCTCCCTCTGTGGGCCTGAACCTCCCCGCCTGACCCCACTGTAAGGCTGCACCTCTCCAGCACTCCTCTGTCTGTGGCCTTTGGCTCTGCATCACATGTGCTTTCAGGAGGAAAAAAAGGTGTTAGGTCTTTTCATCACAGAGGTGATGTTTGTATCATCATGTCTTTTTTTTTTTTTTACCCCCACACAAGGCAGAGAGGCTCAAGAAGGAGATTGATGTATGGCATTAAAGTGGTGTCAGCCACACAATTGTCTGTGACGAGAAGAGCAAGGCACAGACCGTGAGAGAAAGAGAGAGGGGAAAGACAGTTGGAGGGAGGGAGAGAGATATAAAGTTAGAGGGAGAGAAAGAGTTGAGAGAGAAATAATGACAGAGAGAGTGAGAGAGAGAGAGAGAGAGAGAGAGAGAGAGAGAGAGAGAGAGAGAGAGAGAGAGAGAGACTAATAGACAAAGAGTTAAAGAAAGAAAGCAATAGAGTGATTGTGGGTGTTTATGGATAAGTCACTTTGGTGCCCCCAGAGTCCACAAACAGTTACAGCACTCCACTGTCACAGGACATAAATTAATTTATATGCGTTCAATGCATTCAAAATCAGATGCATGTACACACACTGTCACATATTATTGCTTTAAATTTAAAAGTACAACAACAAATGCATTTACATTGCATTTTATGGTGCTTTCACATTCAATGGCCACCTTAAACTAATGTCAAACAGTACTTACATGCAACCTGTGGGTGAGTGGGCAGTGATTCAGTCTATTTTGATTTTTAAGCAGCACCACGATCATCAGCAGTTGTAGCCGTGACCGACAGATGAACAGCTGCATGATATAACAGCGGCATTAAATGATTTACCGCTTTATTGTTAGACCAGATGCATCATGGAGGAAATAAAAAGGCTGGCACCAATAGGGGAGCCCTGCCATACACACTGTACACAACATCTCGCTTGTAAATTGAAAATGAGCTTTTTCATTTTACTCCAAACGCAGGGCCAAAGCTGTGCAGCTGCCTTCTCCAGCACATGCTGTGATATGCCTTGTTAACTATTTGACGGAAGGCTTGCCACCTACTAATGATAGCCATGCCATGTGCTTAAGTCAGCTCACTCACCCACCCACCCCACCCCCCATTCCTCACCACCAGGGGCACTGCTGGGGTGAGGTAGGTCTAGACAATCCGGGGGGCCCAGAGCTGCACAGGGGCCCACAGAGGACTATGATATTATAGTTGGTGAGGGCATGGGGGCACAAATTTATTTTATTTTACAGGCCCAACATTTTTAATGGCGTCCCTGCCCCCCCACCACAACCACAACCACAGCCCCACCCCCAGCTGTCTCTCTGGCTGTGTCAGTCAGGCCTCCCCTGTTTCCGCAGGCAGTAGCCATGCTAACACATGCCATAATTACACACAGGCTCGCCACTTAGCCTCGGCAGAGTGATATCTAGGAGAGGGATTGTTTTGGTATTCTTCATGCGGTGCTATGTCCTACACCACAACTACTCTTTGCTGGTCCACTGCTTGGTCGACATCTTTACCCCTGTGGGTCTCTTCCTGTATTTATAAATCTTCCCTTTGACTCTCTTTTTTTATTTTTCTTTCTCATCTGTCTGTTCCTGTCATCCAGTAGTGCTCTTTTCCCTTCTGTCACCCTCTCATTAATTAGTCTGCATTTATTTCAGTTATGCTGTCTTCCTCAACAGTCTTTATATATATTCACTCTATCATTCTCTCTCACAGTATGACCTCTCTCCCTCTCTCTGTGCTCTGTGTATTTCACGTTCTTGTTATTCTCTCTTTCTCTCTCTCTCTCTCTCTCTCTCTCTCTCTCTGCCTCCCTCCCTCCCACCTTTTCAATGTAATGTAAAGGCTCTGTGGTTCCTTGGTGATGTACCTCTTGGCTTAATGTTCCTATTCTGCAGGTGTTCTCCACACTGAGAGTGTGAGTGTGTGCATGTGTGTGGGAGTTTGTACAGTAAGTGCTACAAATGTCAGGCCAGTCAGTGTAAGGAACTGTATGCGCTTGACTATATTTGCTTTATTAGTTTTATCAATTTGAGCATGTCTGTGTTTGTTTGTGCATACGTGGGCATCCATGTACTGTACATATGTAAATATCTACATATGTGGGTGTTACGCAATGAACAGGTGTTGCATGCATGAATATGCATACTGTACAGTATGTGGCAGTGGCTGTAGAGCCAACCAGCTTTGCAGGTAATAGTTTTTTTCACAATTGTGTGAGGCTGAAAATGTGTGCAGTGCAGTAGTAGCTGCCAGTGTGAACATTGTGTTAGTCTCCATGCTCTCATAAATGATAAGGATTGTGTGCCCATGAACTGAAGAACTCCAGACTCCAGCAAACTTAACTCATACTCAGGACTCTTAGTAAGTGTTTGAATTCGTCTGTATTTTTTAAATTTTGCAAGAGTGTTCATCCTTAAATACAAATGAGGAGATTAATTATTGTTTAACAGATTTTTCTGCCGTTAAAGGAAAATGTCGGATTTTAATGAGCTAATTAGTGAAACTGAATTTCTGGTAATTTAATATTACTTTTTTTGGGTTGTCATGTTCTAAATAGTACAAGAAACAGACTCTTGGGCAATTTTATTTATTTCAAACAAAACCATGCAATACAAGGACAGCATTCTAGCCTGACATGATTGAGAAATGAAGGCCTTCTCTGCTGTGTGTTGGAAGAGTTTGGGCTGTTGTGCTAATCAGGCATTTCATTGAGGGCAATTACAAAAGCGCATCTAAAATGTGGAATCCCACCGTGAAGTCAACCTTAACTAAAATGATTCAGTACACCATTGATGTTTGTGATTTTTGTGTTTGATGGTTCTGTTTTTAGATGAGCAGTGACTGTTTGTTGTCCTTTTTTAAGAAGTTTTCCTTTTTTAAGAACTGGGATTAGACTCACAGAGAACCAAGACAATTAGTGTGAATTCAGCATCTGTGGCTAGCGTGCTATTACACGCTATTTTTTAAAGTGGGTAAACCGACAAGGAGACAGATCTAGCAGTGGAAGCCTGCTACAGATTGCACAAAAAAATGGGGTGTGTGTGCGTGGGTTGACAGGTGAATCCACCTGACTTCCTGCCTAGGCATAACATCCTGAGTGACAGCAGTGGCAGTGCATTTGACTGTTTCTGGCAGGAAAATGGATCAACTTCACAAGTGTCACACTCTAACTTGCATTTATTTGTGCAGAATGTCCCACCTTTGCCAAACTGCATTCAGTCAAAGCTATGTTTTTTCCTCAGTGCCTTATGTACAGTATATATCGTGTCAAATTAGGGAGGCAGCACAAGGAAACACTGCAACATGTATATACACCGGTGGGTACTTACAGTCACAATAACATACATGGGGTAGCAGGGCATATGGGAAAGAATGTTTCTAGAAAACAGCCATGATAATGTCCCTGTCCTCCTGTGCTGCCAAAGTCTGCCTGCAGATGAGTTTGATAACGAAGGTTGTTTATTGCATTTACCTGTGCAATAATACCTGTGCATTTGTTTACTCTAGTGGACTATGATTTTGATTTTATGGTCCTTGACTCAAACACGATAAGAGATAAGATAAGAGAGAGAGAACAAAATGGTGGCACACACCAAGGAATTGACAAACAACAAATCACCACGAAAATTACATTTATAAAACAGCAGTCTAGACACTGTATAGTAGTCAGACACCCTACAGTAGATTACAGCTTTGGAACGGGAACAGAAAGAAGTAATTGTTGACCTTTAGACCAGTGTGGTGGGTGGCTGAAATGAGTGGCGGAGTAAAGTAACGCTCTGCCATGATGATGGTAGACGGCTGTGCACCTGAGCAGTGCCACTGTGCATGCTTTGTTGTGACAACCCTGGTATTTGAATTGCAGTTAAATATGATGGAATCTGACTTTTTTGTGTGCTGCTGGATGTCACGTGTGTCTGTTCCTTAAGATGTACTGACCGAGGCCTTGATTACACTGCAGAGCGGAGCAATCTGCCAGTCATTTCAGCAGGAACATAATACACTCCTCCCTCCCTATGATAGATCTTAATTGCTCCCCAGGAAAAAAAACAGGTAAAGCACTCAAGGTTGATTGACTAGTTGATTGAGGGGGGAAAAAAACACAAAAAGGTCACAACAACCTCTGTTTAAATGTCTGACACATGTGTTGAAGGGCCTTATTAAGAGGAGACATTTTATACATTTCACCAGCAAAGCATTTTTTCCTTTTTTCTAGAACCACTGTGGAACATGTAAATGATCCCTCACTGCTGAGTGCTGCATAAGCTATTGCAGGGCAAAGTGCCGCGTTGCTCTTTTGCTCATTAGCGGAGTGCCAGGGTCAAGTGGTAAACAAACAGTGATTATGCTGATGGCCGGCGGCTTTGTTAAGACTGAGAGGAGCTCTGGGGGGGGTGGTGTTGGATAAGTCACGGGGGAGCCATATTTGACGCTAACTTTGTTGACAAACTTTCACCGTGGTGCTTCAGCATATGATTAAAATTATGAACTGACAAATAGCCTGCCAAGTATTGAGGGAAGTCTTTTTAAATCAAGCTTAAAATCAGGTTGTAAAGCTTAAAATTCACTGTTGAAGTCCAATCTGTGCCAGTATCTGTTCTGACAGATACAGCTGAGTGTGATGATGTATTTATCTTGTTATAAACAAGCTTTATGGTGATTTCTTACATGATCCCATCTTGTTTTATGCTAGAGTGTAAAAGACCTCTGGTTAATATGGTTACATACCCATAAAATAAATAGGAATATATGAAATTACATTCCCAGGGTGTGTGCACACACACACACAACACACACACACACACACACACACACACACACACACACACACACACACACACACACACACACACACACCAAAACAACTGAGACAGTGTGAGAGACAGTGTGAAAGTACACAAAGTACATAAAATGCCATTGTCACATGTCAGGAGTAGTGGAAAATACCCTAGCAGTAGGTAGCTAAATTCTGGCAAAGACCAGAACACCGATTCTTTACACAACTCCGCCTGTGTAAATGTCCCTACCTCTCCTAACTCTCATCATGGCACCGTTCCGGGGGAGCAGGCAAGGTCATGTTGTTTCCCCGAGCCCGCCCACCTTTCATTAGCCATGATGAGAATGGAAAACTAATTACCAGTCTTCGTTTATTCAAATGATTAGCACTTGCCTGAACCACCCCCACTCCCACGCCCTGCCTCCCTTTGGACACGATGACCCTGAAATATTTGCTTGGATTTTTTTCTTTTTTGATGGTTATGCAGGTGGCACAGAAGGACACGTTGTTCGAATGTTTCCTGATGCTAGGGGGAGATAGGTGTTCACTGTGGGTGCTGGGGTCTGTGTGACCTGGCAGATGAGAGCCCGGATGAGTGACACAGCTGCTTTAGAAGACAGGGAGCGCAGAGGGCAAAGGGGCAGCGTCCATAGCCCATGACAGAGAGAGAGCAAGATGTGACAAAACAAAGGGGTGACAAACATAGAAAGAACAATAAGGTAAGTAGTAGTCTGTACTGTCACTATACAAAGTATAGTGAGATGTCGTTTGGAACAGCCAACAGATGCACAAGAAGACTCAGTATATAAGAATAAGAATTGAAATAGATAAAAATAACTAGGTAGAGTTAGACTATAAATTCAATATACAGCAATATATACAAGTAAGACTAGAAAACAACATGAAAAACATTATGTACATGTAAGACTATCAAGCTATGTATAAATAAATACAGACACACCCTTACACACACACACACTCACACACATACACATACACACACATGCGGGGGGGGTGGGGGGGGATGGGTGCTAAGGGAGTCAGTGAGTGGGAGCAGTAAGACCTGGGGTAGTTTGGGGGGGGTTGCGGCGGGGCAGGTGTTGTATGGAGTTCAAGAATCTGATGGCAGTGGGGTAGAAACTGTTATTGAGTCTCATAGTCCGAGTGCACTATGCCCTCAAACTCATCTTCAGCAAAGTGAAGAGTCTGTGCCCTGTGCCCTGTGCATGCATATGGTCAGTGTTTTTTCCTCTGCCTGCACACCCTGTGTGGTGTATCTCCTCTAGTGTAGGGAGCTGGGTACCAAGAGTTTTGATGATGCATAGTAGGGCCTTCTTGACAGATATGATGGTGCACTGGTAAAAGTTAATGAGTAGTTTTTGTGGTGCTGAGCCTTCTTCAGGATCCTCAGGAAGTATAGCCTCTGGGCCTCTTATCGGAGACAACATGAAGGTGTTCAGTAGGGTAGTAACACTGCCTTAATTACACATGAAAAAATATATACAAAATACCTAAAACATTCATAAATTCTTCAATAGACAGTAAATGTATTTGCTGACACATCTGCTGACATAATGTCCAGTAATGCTCAGATCTCTGAAGGGGAGCATGTGAGGTGCCCTTTGGGAATCACACAACATGGATTGCTAAACGACCAGTTGCTAAACCCTATTTGGAGACCAACTTCTTGGTTAACAATAAATTATATAATTCTGCAGATGCTCCCATTTAGGGCCAGGCTATCATGTCATTCCCCTTGCCTTAGGCAGGAGGTGCTTGCATGTATAAGTAGCATGCAAAGCAGACCATTGATTTGTAACTTTAGTTTAAAAAACATTTGTTGTGGTGGCCACTGGCCAACAATTACAACCACTGAGTGTCGACCAGTTTACACTAGCTAGAGAATATGTACCTACTAGAGGGTTATGATCCTCAAAAGAGAACTAGGGATATGACTATTGGCATAAATAGATCCACAGCTGCCTGCCCAAACCAGTCCTTTATCTTCCGCCCCAAGCATCATTCGAAAAACAAAGGGCTCTTTCTGGTGTTTTGATCACATATGCCAGGAATACTACTTAGCCCATATAAGCATTCCCTGGGCCAGATGACACATGTACAGTGGCCATAATCCCTCTTGATAATCTGTATCTATATTGTTCATCTAAGTGAGGACATGCAAGCCCTTCAAGACGACAGAGATGCTTCAGGGTAAAGTATACTGTGAGCAGTCCTTTCAGATTGATGTAGAGACACCACTGTGCACTCTTTGGCCACGCACCACTGAATGATCTGCCTTTGCTTATGGTCATCCAGGCCATGAAGTAAAGCATTCAAGTGACAGATCCCATCCTTCATTCTGCATGTTAAACAGACTGAGAAAGACTCTCACACTCTGAAGGACTAAGCTATACTGTAAAGCATGCTGCTTTAACCAACCAAGCAGCTGCATGAATCTCTATATGTTGCTTTAACTGAACAATGCCATGCTTATAACATGAGAGGCTGTACTTTGTGGTCTTGAGAGATGCAAGTTCAATAGCTTAGCATCTGATGCCCCAGAGTGTCTAACCCATGATGCACAGCATCTATGTATGCATACCTGCAAAAAACACTTGGGTTATCCAACTGAATAAAAAGTGCAATTACTGGTAACAAATCTGTATGCAGCTGCATACATAATGGTTACTATGGCCTCTCTTATGTTTCTTTTTTTTTTTTTTAATCATTTTGTTTATTTACATTAGTCATCATGATATTCTTTCATACAATTCCATTTCAAAGAAGAAAAAATAAAGTTTGTATACCTGCTGTTCTGATACCAACAGGCATCCTACTTCACCACATAAAATCAACAGGTCCACAACCATTACTATTGTTCACATCATGACCTTTACATATCCACACTTACACTCAACCACACACATTCAACACCCCCCACCCCCACCCCCACGCACACACACACACACACCACACAAACAAATTCAGAGGTTCCCAATCAGTTGCTCTCAGATGTTACCCACACTACTTGCCAATGTAATTATAATGCTTCATATACATCTTTCCACACTATAATAAACTGTTGCTTTTTATTCTTGTCTTCATATATTGAATTTTTGATGTTTAAGTAATGTTTCAACAATTGCTTCCATTCCTGCAAGGATGCTGTTACTGTATGCTTCCAATATTTCAAGATTAATTTCTTGTAAATCAAAGAACAAAAACACGCTTTCCAGCCTATTGGGTATCTTACTTGTTCTGTATTCCGGAAGATGCACAGCAGAAGGGTAAATTTAATTTTTGTTTTACATACAGTGTTGATAAAGTTTTGTATCTGTAACCATACCTGATTAACTACTGCACATTCCCAAAAAGCATGAAATATTGTATCTTCCTGTGCACCACATTTTATACAAAGAGCAGAACATGAAGGGTCGAATTTGTGCACTTTGGATCTAGTGTAATATATTCTTGTCATTAGTTTATATTGAATAAGGCGCAGATTTTCATTAGTAGTGATAGTATTGGTTAATTGTAGGCCTCTCTTATGTTTCATGTAGCAACATGTTGAGCCTCTTTATTAAAATATCACTTAGTCCTTACCACAGATGTAGTGTAATGTGCTAAACTCTTGTCAAATATATTTAATATGTTGCTGCTTTCTATCGATATGCCAACCTGTTCCTCTGTCACCAAGCACAGCTCATTTAGACTTCAAACCACTGGCGAATTTATGTGCAATTGTGCAAATGTGGGAAAACAAACTGTGACTATTTCATATTTGCAAATAGGGAATTAAGCTAAGTCATGGTGAAAGAGGGGTAAAATTATGCTGGAAAAAAAAAACGCACTTTCACAAAACAGCACCATGAACGTAAAAGTGAGAATTTTGTTTTTTTTTTTTTTCAAAAAAAAAAAGCTTTGAATCGCCAAAATTCACTGTGCACTTGGTTCACAAGCACATAGTTCTGAGAGACATGAATGTTACATCAAAAGCCTACACCACCAACAAAAACAGCAGATGCATGAAAACACAAAAGACACAAAGAAAAAGTGAACCTACCCTGAGTGAGGAAAACATAAACCACGCAGAGCCATTATGGAGGATATTGATGGCTTAGCCTCCCATCCCAGTTGCACCTTCTCACAGTTTAAATCCATCTCTCTGGAGGCTTTTATGAACTTAGTTAAAATGTCAAAGCCTACAACCTGCCAGTTGGACCCAATACCACTGCTTTGTTTAAAGATCTGCTCCCTAAGTAGCTCCTACCTCCTTACCATTAATAGGTCACTTGCTCTCGGCACTGTACCAGGGGGCCCAGAAGTCTTGCAGAACTACAGACGTGTTTCCAACCTGCCCTTTGTGTCCAAAGTACTTGAAAGGGCTGTTGTGGAACAACTCACAGCCCATCTATCTTACAAATCATCCAGAAAGACTCAGCGATGGGGAAGCAGCGGGGAAGGAGGAGCATGCATCGACACGTCAACACTTGGAGCAGTGGAAAAGGTGAGTTAGTCAAGTCGTTATAAAGCGGCCGCTGATTGGCAGAGACAGTGCTCTCCCGAGACATTAGAGGCTTCCTGGCAGAACTTGCGCAGGCTTACATTTCTCTATTCAAGAAATTTCAGTCTGGATTCCAGTCTGGTCACTCTACAGGGACCGCTTTGACTAGAGTTACCAGTGATTTATCACTTGCAAGGTCAAATGTTCCTGTACTACAAAATGACCATTCTAAACTTCTTAAGTTACAAGCATGTCTGTCTTAGATTAAGAAAGAGATGTGTAGGAATGTCTTACTTTTAAATGCTGACAAAACAGAGCTACTCATAGTGGGACAAGCTAAGGGTAATAACCCTGACGAACTGTCTGTGAAAATTGATGACTGCCTTATTTCTGTCAAAAACTGTCAAAAACCTTGGTGTTACATATGACTCTATCCTAACTTTCCAGCCCCATGTCAAAGCTGTCACCAGAACTGCTTTCTACCATCTAGGCAATATTGCTGACATCAGATCTATGATGTCTGTCCGTGATGCTGAAATGTTGCTGCACACTCCGAGTTGGTTACACGAGGTTTAATGTGATAACGTTTCGGCCGTTCTGGCCTTCTTTAGATCACATGGAGTGATCCTCCATCCTTGGAGTGTGCGGCAACTCCACCCTCGGAGTGTGCAGCAACATTTCTTCTCCAAACGTTTGGCTCAGGTCACCAGCACCTCTTTTTCCGGTCTGCATGTGTACTCCTGTCTTAGTCTCCGTGACGCTGAAACACTGGTTTTACTTTTTGTATCATCAAGACTTGATTACTTGCCCTTTTTCCTGGCCTTCTAGCAAGTACAACACGGAGTCACCAGCTTGTTCAGAATGCCACAGCTAGAATATTAATGAAAGTGAAGAAACGCAGGCACATTACACCTGGTCTAGCTTCTCTTCACTGAACTGTGTACTAACAGCATCATAATAGCATTAAAACCTTTTAAAATCACACGTACTATTTTTTTCTCACAGGACCTGAACATGTAGAATGCATAAACAACTGATTGACCATGATCAAGACCAACTCTGTCTCCTTGTCTGTTTGTCAAGCTCATTTACCTGAACACGTTTTTAGTAACATAATTTCTGAAAGTGAAAAGACACATTTCCTCATCACATGTTCTCATCTCATGTCAGAGGAGTGATGTTAGATAACTCTGCAGCCATGCTGCCACTCATACCGTCAGTAGAGTCTGATTTCAGCATTATTGGTTCACCACTCTACTCTGCCGTGATGGGATGGCAGGCAGCACTACCCACTTTCAATTAATTTGTTGTAAGGACCTAAACTGCTTCATTCAATCAGTGTAGGGGTTTGATTCCAAACAATTACTCCACTCAGTCAGTCATACCCCGATCCACTGTGTAGGTAGGCCCTCCTGCCAGCAGCCTGGCACACAAGGTGCTTCCAATCAAGACTACACAACACCAGACACTGACACAACACCCTCAAAAAAATACAGTGAAACAGTGTGAAACATAAAGTGAGAATTAAAAACGGAGTGAGAGCTCAGGTTTAAGTCTGAGTGCAGTTGATCATGTTGATCAAGTTTTGCTGTTTATTTGCTTGACCTATCAATTGATTGATTGATTGATTCATTGATTGACAAAAAGATAAATGCATATCCAAAAAATTGCAAAACTCTTTTTTTCACACTTTATTATGTAGTTGTATCTGTATATGTGATGCATTTTAGCTGCAAAATCTAGTCCTTATTTAAAGGTAGCAAGATGACAACATCTTTTCATGTTGTTTTATGCAAAATCCATGTTAGTTCAAAAACAAATTCAAAAATGAACTATGAGCTATTGAAGCTGTGAGCTGTTAGCCTGGGAAATGGGATAAAATTGAAATGTCCTTCAAGTAACAAACAAGCAGTAGAGTACTGTATGTTCTTGACCAGTTCTCGTTCTCACCATGGCATCCTACTGTCACACGGGCTGTGACAGCATCCAAAAAAGGAACAATGCATCCCACTCCTGCACTGTTAGCCTATCATTCACCACACTTCTTCTCATAACCTGTACTCTGGCTTCTCCACTGCAGGAACTAGTTGTGGATTAACTTTGATTCAGCAGTGAAAGTGTAGTTTAAGTCTGGCTAGTTCAAGGAAACTTACGTAAAGAGATTTTTATTACATTATAAACACTGGACAACTATTTATTAAGTAGTGTGTGTTTTTGGGTATATCAATGCTATATTTACAATACAGATATACTTAGCATTATTTTGAGTCTTTCTAAAGGTATGTCATAAATAAATTGTATGGTCTGGTTTAAACGAAGGTTTGCTGTCATGGTTTCATTTTTGTAGGCATCGCCTAAATCCCACAGTGTTCACTTTGTGCTGTACTGATTATTCTGCTAAAAGCTTTTACATATTATATATGCCCTGTAGTTATGATTGATCACTGGCTTTTAAAAATGCCATAGAAAGGACTTCATGGAGGTATGTTTTCCAAACCTACAGAAGATAATATGACTTCATTTTTTAAAAATGTAAAAAAAAATTAAAGGTTTTGTGAGCTAATAGTCTATAGGCAATTCATTTCTTTAATATCTGAGCCACTGTGCACTGTGTTTTTTTAAGTATCGTAAATCTGAAGAAAACAAAAGAAACAAAAGAAAAACGTGAGAAAACAAAAGAATCTTTCCATTTTTAAAGCCAGTTTAAATGTTAAAATAGCATTTAAATATAAACACAACATTAGCATGAGGAATATGCCAAGTACTGTACATGCACTCAAAACTTAAATTGCCAAGCTCAGCCTGAAGCAAGTGACTGAAGAGAAGTGGCACCTTCATCAAAAAAGCATGATCCACCCTGGGGCCTTCCTGCCTCTTCCTCCCTTAACTGAGGTGTCCTTGCAACATCTCTTGTAATGTTAAAGACTGCTATAAAAAACAACTATTTGACAATAAAACAATAACCTTAACTTACCATGTCCCAATCCTTTACCGTATAAACATCTATTAAACATATTATCACCCAAGAATTAACAAGGCAAAGGCTTCTGAGATCAATGTCATTAGAAATTCTCAATCACCATTGATCCTTTTTCTAATCAAATAACCACATTATTTTTCATATATGTTTAGAATTTTAATACAAAATACTATGTAAGTATTTACACCACATTGTATTATTTCATTTTTATGTTGTGACAAAAACAAATAGATATGAATATGTCAGTCACCTGACCTTTTTGGTGACAGTATCTTTAAGCAGTTACTTTCATGGCAAGGTGCGAAACAGCTGATATATCATATGCCTATGAACAAATCAAATACATGGTAACGTGGAGCACATTGCATGGCAAACAATAAAATGAACTGTTATGGTGCTGGGGCAGCAATGTGAAGTCTTGTTTTACAAATAGCCTATTAGAAAAATACATACACGCACAAAAGTATTGCTGAACAAGTTTGACATGCGTAATTTGTTGCCCAAGGGCTTGGCTTAATCCATTGAAAGCTGGCTCAGAATACATACAGATGCATACAGATTGGTGTTTTTTATGTTGCACTTGTGTGGTGAAGAGGTTGTAAATGGAGCACTGACTCTTTACATTCACACTGTTTTGTGCTTCGATGATTACATCGAAGTTAGTCCAAATCCCCCCCGCCAGATAACACATTTTTTTACCTCTTTAATCTAACCTAATCTAATCCTCTCATACAATAAATGTCAAACCCAGATTCATCAAGGTCGTTAATTTGCCATCATCTATCTATCTATCTATCTATCTATCTATCTATCTATCTATCTATCTATCTATCTATCTATCTATCTATCTATCTATCTATCTATCTATCTATCTATCTATCTATCTATCTATCTATCTATCTATCTATCTATCTATCTATCTATCTATCTTGGGCAAAGTCACTTAGCCAATGCTATTATATAATTTAGTTCAAATAAATAGCTAACAAGTTGGTAAGAGTTGTCCATCCATATGTTTATGGAAGAATGTGTGTTAAAAGATTAGCGCACCAAACTTCCCTTAATTCTTACTTCAGGGTTTCCTGAATTAGATTATTAGCTGATTTAAAAAGCTGACTTAAAAAGTTAGTAGACCTGGTATAACACAGCCAAGGCCAGGATAACAGTGCACATTATTAGTGTGGGGAGAAAAGAGGGCTAAATTCATCATTAAAAGAGCACTAAGGGCATGGTAACAGCTAAGTATTTTTGGGAAAAGGGGTTAAACACACCACACACCATATAGTACGCACCATTTGTATTTGGTCATTAACCTTTATGTTCAGCATTTCGAGGGCAAGTTCCAAGCTGAAATTTGACCTGACAGCATTCAATGCGCAATTAATGACTTGCCACTCAGATGCTGGCCTTTCCCCCTTTTTCTGGTGAACCGTTGCTGGGAGTCAAACCCCGTTCTTGCATGTTTGGACTAAACTCTGAGCACAGCTTTAGAGCTGACCTTTTCAAATGTTGTGTAAACCCTTATAATAAACAGAGGCTTGTTCCAAATGAGAAATGGAAGGTGTTTGTGTGTTGTTTCTTTTACGTGCTTGCACCCCCACCAATCTCTCTCTCTCTCTGATTTTACTCTCTCTTTTTCTCTCTCTCATTTCTGCTCTCTCTCCCTTTCTCTCTTTTCCCCTCTCCTTCTCTCCCTCTCACCCCCACCACCATCTTTCTCTGTCCCTCATTCTCTCTCTCTCATTTCTGCTCTCTCTCCCTTTCTCTCTTTTTCCCTCTCCTTCTCTCCCTCTCACCCCCACCACCATCTTTCTCTGTCTCTCATTCTCTCTCTCTCATTTCTGCTCTCTCCCCCTTCCTCTCTTTTTCCATCTCTTTCTCTCTCGCTTTCTCTTTCTTGTCTCTGTCCACAGATTGCAGCTATCTTCCACAACCGGGTGTAGTTTATGGCTCTAGTAACATGACACAGCTAGCTTCAAGCCCTCAGGAGAGGATAAAGCATAGACTGCTGACCATAAGTCATATAGCCATATAGAGCTATATAGTGCTGTCTGCTCTGATTGAGACATTATGTTTATCAACATGAGGTGTATAGAAATTGCTCTGTGATCTTGATGGGTGATGGTTGTGGTCTGTTTTGTCAGTTTGTGTGAGGGAGTAGGAGCACGTGTTTGTTTTGTGTTTGCTTTGTGTGATAATTGATGTGTCCCCAGAAATTCCATTAGATGGCTCTGTGTCTTTACAAGGCTTTGAATGACTTCCCCCCATCCTGATGTGGTGATAAGTGTTGCGCCTTTCTGTCTCCCACATGTGTGTTTTATTTTCAAGATGGCTGTCACATCAATCCTGCTCAAAGATGAGGTCCTCCTATGTGCTTGCTTGAAGAAGCCAATGACTCCTAGGCACATACTGTGTGTGTGTGTGTGTGTGTGTGTGTGTGTGTGTGTGTGTGTGTGTGTGTGTGTGTGTGTGTGTGTGTGTGTGTGTGTGTGTGTGTGTGTGTGTGTGCGTGTGTGTCTGTGTATGTTTGTGTGTGTGTGTGTGTGTGTGTGTGTGTGTGTGTGTGTGTGTGTGAGTGTGTGTGTGTGTCTCATTATTCAGCTGCTGTCCGTTGGCTGCTCAGGCTCGCTGTGTTCCCTCTCTGATTCTCTCTCTCTCTCTTTCTCTCTCTTTCTCTCCCTTCCACCCTATATCCCCCTCCCCCTCCTCTCTTTCCCTGGAGGAGATTTATTTTTCTATATGATGGCACTTCAATAGGATCATGGTCTGGCCTGGGCTAGCTGGTTCAGAGGTCCAGTGTGATATATTATTGAGTAATGTAATATAAGTGCAGTGGAATGATAGTGGGGGAGGGCGGGCGCTGTGGCAGGGGCAGGGGTAGGGGTAGGGGGTGCGTGGCTATAGGAAACTTGAATGATGCTGTGCCTATTGAGGGGCTCTCAGCCTGTCAGTGATCAATGGAGCCTGGAAATGGTGATGCTGCTGAGCGGAGAGGTGGAAAGCCAGGCCAGTGGCAGCAGAAGAAAAATAAGGATGCTCGCCTAGAACATTTTTTTTTTTGAACCGCTAACACCGGGTGTATCAGCTGGCTGCGTAAGTCCTTGACGGGGTTAAGATGTCCCCCAAGGTGACTCAGACAGAGCGGGCGAAAGAGAGCTGTCACACGTCAACCCCACTTATCAGCATTTTTAACGAAGGATATATTTGCGCTGAAATATATGATGGTAATTCAGATTAAAGTAAGATAACTGCAGCTCTTAGGGTAACAAAAATCACAAGCAAAGATCTATGCTGCCAGTCCAGGGATGGGTGCATCTGAATTACGGAACCATGTTGTGTGCACAAGTACTGTGTATCTAGCCACAGACGCTACTTTCGAGGAGATAAATGTGAAAGAGGGAAAAGAAAAATATAAAGAGCAGGAAAGGGAGAAAATGAGAGCGAGAGAGAGGGAGAGAAAGAGAGAGAAGAGAGAGAGAGAGAGAGAGAGAGAGAGAGAGAGAGAGAGAGAGAGAGAGAGTGAAAGAGAATAAAAAAAGCAGAGCATCTGCATTAATACATACATATGAATAATTCAGGGGGCATCTCTATCATGCTTTTGCCTGGTGGGGAGACTCGCGTTTTTCCAGCAATCAACACCTGTCTCCTGCATCACAGTCTTCACACTTTGATGCCGACACTTCGCCGTGCCACAAATACTACATCTGCTGTGGTGTCACCTAATTGCCGAGCGACCGAGGATCCTGCATGTCGCACCCTCATAGTCACACACACACGGTTATATAGTCAAACATGTGCAAGCTATGAAATCATAGACGTAACACATGTACAAGTTCCCCTAACATATGTGCTCTTACACAATCTCTCTCTGCCCTCTCACCTTTTCTGTCTGTTTTTTTTCCCTGTGAGTAAGGAATACACCATTTACACAAACACATAAACACCAGCCACCCCCCTCCACACACACACACACACACACATGCACACGTACCTACACACGCACACCCACGCACATGCACACACACACACACACACACACACACACACACACACACACACACACACACACACACACACACACACACACACACACACACACACACACACATGCACACATGCCTACTCACACACCCACATACACACACACACACACATACAACCCTGCGCACACACATGCATACACAAAACATGCTTATTAAGACATTATAATTCCTCAGGGTCTTATTTGTATTGATGATTATATTTATTTTGAGTAGGGCGAATTGTAAGCCTTATCTACACCACTGTGGAATGTGAGGAAGTGCATAGGTGTGAGGTGAATTGTAAATAGTCAGGGTTGTTTTTTTCCCAGTTTTCCTTTCTCCTTCTTCCTTCCTTCCTCACGTGTGATTGTTCTGTGTAGAGCATGCTTACAGTACCTCCTCTCCTTATAGCCCACCATCTCCACCTCAACCCCCAGCCTCCCTCCCTCTCACTTTCCTGCAGGAAGTCACAGAGACTGTTCCAGTACATCTAAAAATCCTTCACATATCTGATTTCCATGTTCAGCTCACACAACTCTCTCCTTGCATCCCCCACCCCTATCTCTTTGTCTCTCTCTCTCCCTCTCTCTCTCTCTCTCTCTCTCTCTTACTCTTCCATTCTCCATTACATTCTCTTTCTCACCCCGTGTCTGCAGTAAATCTGTATTGCTCCCCTCTTTGGACTGAATACGTAATAAAATGGATGACTTTCTGTGGCGTGATTAGTGTTCATCCAGCCAAGAGACTCTGGCTGTGATTGTGCGGAGGGATGGCAGGGAACGAGGGACAAATGACATTGGCCTGGCAGAGAAAGCCTGGGATGATCCGCTCTCATGATTACCAATCAAGGGCACGGGGAGCCTACAGATGCAGACCTTTCTTATCATACAACACCATTCTCTGGCAGAGATTACAGCTCAGCTCAGCTTAGTGTAACATCCACGAGCAGACGGACAGAAAGAAAGAGAGGTAACGAGAGATGGAAAGAGAAGAGGATAGGAAGGAAGGCGGAAGAGAGAGAGAGCGAACACTGGTTTGATAATAGAATTTGTTATGGCTTCGAAGCTCGACAGCTGACTCCGCCGACTCGAGTTGCAAAGCAAAGACGCTACGCAGTCGATAAACGTGATACCCAGGAACAAGCCATTGTCTAATTAAATCTGTTATCATCGTTGTATCCCCCCCCACCCATACACCCAGCCCATCCAGCCTCATCTTCTTTTCTCCCCTGTGCCCCGCACTGATAGTAAATTTAGACCCTTGACTCCCCCCCCCCTAGTCTAGTGATGGACAGCAATACAATGCACAGAGCAGCGGCCTCCCTCGCTCCCTCATTATGATGTAAATTCATGCATAACAAGCCAGTTTCTCTGTTCTCTGCCTCAATTCAAACTACCCAGGTCTGTGTGTTTGAGTGCAAAAGCAGGCTATAAATGGAAATGGCTGTCCTTCTACTTATCTATTTCACTCAATAACAATTCAATCTTGATTGCATGCATACAATATAATACATGTGTTTTCGATGTACAGTCTAACAGCTTAGGTGTTGAGAAATGACACGCAACCAACCGACTTCTAACACCAGTGACTAAACGCATGCATGTGAACATGGCACATGTGTCATCGGTGTTGCTGCTGCGAAGCTGCAATGCTGAGACAGAGGTTGATGTACTTGCCCCCTCTCCGCCTTCTCCTCTCCTTTCTGTCTCTTTCTCTTTCTCTCTCTCTCTCTCTCTGCCGGAAAAGGTGGTTAGTTCTGTGATGGGAGGATGGCAGAGGATCAGCAGAATTGTAGCAGCGAGGTATGAAGGGCAATGGGCTGTGAGAGGGGGAAGAGGAAACTGAGTGAAATGGAGGGCTTGTGTGGTGTGGGGGAGTGGGGCAGTAGTGGGGCAGCTGAAAGCAATAGAGAATGAAGAAGAGAAAAAAAAGAAGAAGGAGAACGAGGACAAACGCGAAAGATGCTAAGGCTGACTAGCATAAAAAGAATCAAAGAGAGAGAGAGAAAGAGGGGTACGAAATAGAGCGAAAAAGAGACAGAAAAATAAAGAATGAGCGATAAATGAATTGGTGCAGACAAATAGAGAGAGAGAGAGAGAGAGAGAGAGAGAGAGAGAGAGAGAAAGAAAGTGCAAGAGGAGCGAGGAGGGAAGTGAAGAATGAAAGTGTCAGGGAAGTTGGAGAGAGGAGGGGCGGGGCGGGGTGGAGAGGAGAGGAGGGGAGGGGAGGGGCTGAGAGGAGGGAGGTGAAGAAAATGAAAAGTGAAAAGGGATGGAGTTGCATTACGGCAGAATAAAAAGGAAGACGAGGAAGATGAGAGCGAAATGCAATGAGAGAATTTGATGAGCAGAGGGAGAAGGGGAAAGGATGGAGTTATGGGACACTACTATGCAAAATTAGAAAGAGAGAGAAACAGGAAGAGAGAGAGAGAGAGAGAGAGAGAGAGAGAGAGAGAGAGAGAGAGAGAGAGAGAGAGAGAGAGAGAGAGAGAGAGAGAGAGAGAGAGAGAGAGAGAATGAACTGCAAAGATCAGGGTCCGTAGAGACTTCGCTCTAGGGGAAGCATGTATGGGAAAGTGGGAGAGAGCCGGGTGCCTGGCAGAGGTGACCGATGGAGCAGCACGTGAAATAGATATCAAAGGCAGGAAACGTGATGGGAAAGGCAGGCAGTCCATGCACATGAGGCAAGATGACAGACAAAGCAGACAGAGGGAGAGAGACAGAGAGATGTTGGATGTAAATATGTTAATATTCAGCTAACCCACTGGTTGTGGAGAGACATAGAGAGATAGATAGATAGAGAGAGAGAGAAAGAGAGAGAGAGAGAGATTATTTAATTAGAAAAGGAAAAAATGGTAAAAAGGACAGTGACCATGAGAGAAGAAGAGAAGCACAGAGAGAGAAGAAGAGAGAGAGAGAATCGGGAGGGAACATACTTCTCAGGAGGGCAGCAAGCCTGAGCAGCCAACAGACAGCAGCTGAAAAATGAGACACACACACACACACACATACGCGCACACACACACACACACACACACACACACACACACACACACAGTATATGTATAGGAGCTCTTGGGAGCTATAAGGTATGAGGTGTTTTAATAAAGTCGCAGCTAATATGTGCTTGCCAGATTATTAGTCTGATGTAAACACAAGTAAATAAAAAAATAAATAACAAACACGGACACGACAGCACCCCCAGCTGCCTACAGTCCAGGGACCCACCATAACTGAACAAATGGTAATTAATATTATAATTCATTTTTGTCTGTCATTTATAATTACTGTTCCAATTCTATTATAAGGAGTCTAACAACAATAATTATATATTACTATTACATAGGCTTAAGTGACTTCATTATAAGAGGCCCCACACTAATAGCTATATATTACTAATATATTAGTCAAGCTTAAGCAACTTTATTATAAGGCTTCTATGAAGACTGGTTCAGATTGAAATAAACAGATGCACTGTTTATTAATAACTTGCAAAATAATTTGATGTCATTATCATGTATCTCAGCATAGTTTGTAAACAAACATTTAACATTTAAATGAACGTTAAAGTAACTATTAATTAGAGGCAAAAAGACATATTGTTAACTATTAACAAATATCAATACACTATTAGGTAATAAATTGGTTGCTGTTACAACTAATTATATAAATAATTAACAAGTATTACCAAAGGGTTAGGTAATGACTAGTTTGCTATTTATTGTGGCACCTTATTATAAAGTGTTACCAGAAAACCGTATTGTAAGGCTCCAAGCAGTCTGGTCACTCAATCAGCACAATTAGAGGAGCTGCCATATCTCTCTGTGCTGTTGACTACCAGAGGGCCTTCAAAAGGCCATTTGTTCTATTGTTTCAGTCCACGAGAACCCACAGCAGATCCTTAACTGGTGTTATCTTTTACAGTTTTTGCCCACTGGTTGAACGCAATAGACATATGCTTAAACCAAAGTAACATAACTTGAAGTTGTGTTACCATGCCTTAAACACAGTGTAACCATACCTTAAACAAAAGCGCTGCTTTACACTTCAGTTGCAATTCTGCAACACACTTGCTCCTTTTTGCAAAACACTTGCTCCTGCACACTACACACTATTTCATACTTAAGACACTTCGTTCAAAAATGAAATACCGATGTATCACTGGCAAAACACATCTATTCAAAATACAAAAAACAGTGTTTTATATAAAGTAGACTAGTGTGTTGGTGCTGATGTGACAGTGTTTTCATAAGATACAAGTGTGTGCAATTTTGTCATGAGAGTGACATTTTGGCGAAGGATTGTTAGGTTTTGATTGCAGAGTTTCAATTTGACATAGATGTGAATAGTTTATTTCCAAGTGTTGTGTCCTATGTGCTTGTGTGTAGAGTTTTGGCACAGCGAGCCAAATTTTGCAAAATGTGTTTAAGCAATGGGCAAAAACTGTAATTAGGTGTCCCGCACCCCACTGTGTCCTCATCTAGGCTCTGGCAACAGATGGAGCGGGGGATGCACCTAGGTCAACATCAGGACAAGAGATGTGGGATTTA
Source organism: Coilia nasus (assembly GCA_027475355.1). Taxonomy (NCBI): domain Eukaryota; kingdom Metazoa; phylum Chordata; class Actinopteri; order Clupeiformes; family Engraulidae; genus Coilia; species Coilia nasus. Next base: position 29,199,510 of record CM050205.1, on the reverse strand, counting down.
ACAGTATATGATATTGTAGAAATGCTATGAGATTTACATGTCATGTTTGGTTTCATTCTGATGTTCTCAGTGCGAGTGGTATACTGGTCTCAGTTCTGAATCAGACTCTGGTTATTATAATAAAGATCTCACATTCCAAGGTTTCCAGGTAATATGAGGCAGTGGGCTGTCTCCAGCCCCCTAGCCCCCAAGATAACATCTCACGGTGTGCTCTGAACAAAGGACCAAGACTGGGTATTTAAGGGAAAGATACAGAAACCTCTTTGAGTTATCTTGTACCAAGGATGCTCCCACACTACGTGGGTGAGTTGTCGTGTAGCCATGACACTCACACACTGGTGTGTATACGCTTTTGGGTAGAGAGGTAGGCGATGTTCATACTTTGACTGTTTGTGTTTTCTACTGTATGTCATTCTATAGTCCATTTGTAACTGCATATTACTCATTGATTTAACTGTAAGCGGGATATTGCAACTTGGTTCAGTAGCTTGTACCTGACTAATAAACCGTTGTTATTCTGATCCACTTTAGTCTCTCGTGAACATATTATCTTGCTTAAGTAGACTTTTGGGTAACGGCGTTTCCATAATGCCTGGCTAGGGCTAGATGCATACTCAGGCAGACGGTAAATTCCTGCCCTGAGTCCCTAGTCTAGCCACCTAGGTTTGGACCACGTCATGTAGAACTGTCATTATTTAGCGGCGGGTAACTTCTGTCTTATGCTAGATTAGTACTACCACGTGCTGCTGTATCAGCCGACCCAGCACCTCTGGGGAAGGAAAGCAATGACATAAGCAGGGAAATAAGCACCTATGATAGCTGCATGACCGCTGGCACTCTCTAGACTAGCTCCATATTATGCCCGTGGTGTAGCCAGAATGTAAATCGGCCGTTGGCACGACCTAAGCGACGCTATCCCCAGTTGAACCCAAGTAATACATAGTAGGAGAGACACTCATGTTACTACATGATTTTGGTTGGCTTACTCCATAACCACAGGTCAACGGATAAAGCTTTATAGTTAGATTAGGGTGGGGCCTATCGGCTGAGGTCCTGGTAAGTGGTATCAGGCATTTAGATATAGGTAAAATGGTTTCTTTATTGAAATGTTCTGTTACGTCGTCCAGAGACCCAAAGCAGCGAACTCTCTCGTGTTCCACTTCCTGTTCCGCCGTTGGTTCCGGAAGTGGCGACCTTACAGTATGCACATAAGATGTGAAACATCCCACATGTGCTAAATGACTTACACAGCAGTGCACTTAAATCTGCATTATTCCAGGTGAAAACCTTTTTTTATTTAATGACAACACAGCTCTTTAAATTGTAGACACTTTTTTCAATTGCTAATGACACACTAATTTGGAAAAACTAGGCTAATGCTGTTGCTGATTGACTCTTACCAATGATATATGTTAACACTCTTGCCATATTTAGTGTGCAGTGGAATGCTGGTTTATGTATGGTGCCAAGGGTTGAAATCATAACATACCTTTTATAGTGCAATGAACGTTACCTCAGTGGCATATTACATAAAGTGTTGACCAAGACTTGATCATTGTTAATGATCTTTGGATGAAAATGACAGTGTTTCTGTAATGTTTTACACATTTAAAGGCTGAGAAACAGCTTACAATTTTGAAGAGGTTTGACAATGAAATTTGACAGGTTTCAGACACCGTGTGTTGGCAGTTAGAGAACTGTTAAGAAAGCTTAAATTGTCATCTCTAGTGAGAATATGACAAACCGAGAAATAGCTTCTGTCCATGCCTTGGCATACAAAGAGAAAGCTTAATAGCTGGGCTTTACAGGGAGTTTTATTTCCCATTGTCAAAAAAATGTGCCAGCATTAGAAGAGTACTCTTGTGCAGATGAGGACTTGAACAGTAAATTTAAGTAGCTTCTCTGCTGAGGCACCATGGAACCCAACATTACGTTTAGATAACAGTATACACCAACTATTGTTTACTGGGCAATAGTAAGGCCATTTGTCATGAAAAAGAGTAAGGCCAGAAAGTGTTGGTTTCAGCACCATGGACAGCAACATGCATGTCTCCAGATGAGCAGAAGCTCACTGTTTCAGGACCATGGACAGTGTCAAGAGTGCAGTTGACTGAGGTCTCAGTTCTTAATTTAAGTTCTTGTCCCACCCAGCCCCCCATCCAGAGTTTAAATTGGGCAGGAGCCCTCCAGAGCTCAGCTCCGCCTCCTCACCGCGGCAATAGACTCAGCTGGAGCTGAGCTCCGTCTGCTACAGTATTTATAGTAATTCAATAGACTGAGATATTCTCCACTGTGAGTAAGGAATAATGATGCACCGACCAGACATTTGGATCAGATATTGGTATGGACAGAATATGGAAAAAATAGCTGGATCTGGTATCAGAAAAACTTCCAACTTGTGACCATGACCCAGCAATGACAACAACAATCACATGCACTAGGCCAGGCTACCATGCATGTGAATACTGCAAGTAGCTTGCAAAGAATTGACAAGCTTCAGCTATGCTGTGTGCAGATGCAAAGTGCATGTGTATGAAAACACAGATTTTATTAGTGCTATTAGTAAAATGACAAAGATACAGGCTATGAAATTAAACTTGTTTAGGCTATTGAACAGTCAACTATTACACCTAGATAACCCCGTTAGTGTAGCCTACTATCAAACTAGCTCACTTTGGCTCTTCTTCTCAATTTTTTAGGAGCAGCCTAATGTTACTCACCAAAATCATTACAAACAAAAAGATTTTCTCAAGTTCTTCAATTTGTAAATATTTATTTTCACTGATGCCATATAAAATAAAATAATATGCATTCATCTCCAGTACTGATTTCCACTAGCACCTCGCTTAAAACCCTAATTACACATAGTCCTACAAACAGGACATACAACACAATAAAATTGCTAGGGCATATTTGTTTATTTTTCAATGATATTGCCTAAATAACAATTTATTACATTTATGTCAATGCATTATTTCTAATAGTCCTTTTATGACTTAGTTATGAAGCCGTTTATAAGTCAATGGCAATATTGGATTGGTATCAGGTATCGACTGATATGCAATAGTTTCTGACCCACCCTTACCCACCCTACATCCTTGCTTTGAGATAACAGAATACACCTTGTTTTGGCTATTTTGGGTATGGTATGGCCATCCTTCATGATCAAGACTAAGTAGAAGTTATCTCTTTAAGCACCATGTACAGCATCAAGGACGCTGTTAACTCCCTGAGGCATCAGTTCTCAATCTCAAAGTTCCTGCACCAGCCTCACCTCCACCCCCACTTCACCCCATCCCCTCACATGTTTGCTATTTCCCTGCCCTGCTTGGTATGCCTGACTGGACCCACCTGGCACTTTTTCACTGTTAGCTCAACATACCCTATTCAGCTAATCAATAGCATTGTGATTACTCTAATTGTATGGGCTTACAGCAAGAATGGCTAGAAGGATGGGCATTATGCAGGGGAGGTGAAGGGGGTAGAACGGACAGGCACTGCTGAAACGGGCCAGAGTTGGGTCTGAGCCACACTGTGCTGTCACACATGCAGCCTCTCAGGGCCAATAAGATTGCAGCTTCCCATTTATTACCCTGCAGGAACCCACCCAGCTGCGCTAATTTCATCAGCTGACCTGCTTCTCTTGTACAATTCATTTGTTCCACAGAGTTTTCTTTCTTTTGTTTTTCTTTAACACAGTAACAATTTTTCAGCTGTTTTTAAAGCCTTTTGGGGTTGAGCAACTCGTCTCCCAGCTGCATCTCAGCTCCCACACACTCAGCTCCTGTCTTCTCTTTAGAGCACAGCCAGCTCCCTTTAGTTTAGTAAGAGGTCTGAACTTTGGGATCATGCTGATGTAGCCTGACAGTTAAAACAGGTAAACACACATTCTGAAAACACAAATTCTGAGCTAGCTTCATCCAGCACTGCCTCTTACTGAGTCTCTGGCAAGTTGTAACATCCTCTTACATCATTCTCTGTACCTTTAGTGCTCTGTCCCTCACTAGTCTTAACCGTGACGACAGATCCTCAGACTGTCCCTCCTCTAAGGGCCTTTGAAGATGGGACTGTCTTCATTTTATTTTATTTTTTTTAATCATATCTTGCCCTGTCCTTGAGCCCCTGTGTAGACTTGCTATACTGTAGTTCCGTAGTTCAACTAGTGGAATAAATGTAAATACTATGATTTCTTTGTGCTCCTTAAATTTAAGAGAAAGTGGTGGTTATATACTGGAGATCAAGATGCCTTTTTAATTGTTAATTAAAAATAAGACAGAGTTCCTCCAGGCCCAATTTAGAAATAAATGTAATAACAGTAAGTGATGAAAAAAACTGAGATGTTGACATACATTACTGACATTTACCACACAAAGTGCAAACAGTACTGACATTTAAGTTCAGTTGTGCCATAAATCAACAGAGCAAGCACGAGACAGGAGGAGTGCAAACACCTCAGACAGAAAGCAAAGATGACGTTAGAGGATTTATGAATGATAAACATACATAACCTTCCCAGAGTTATCACTTGTGCACTATACATAAGACAGCAGTAAATATTTTATGTTTATCTCAATTCCCCATTCCATAAACAACTTTAAAGCCAGTTCTGTTTCATTTTTAAAACTTAAAAGAAAGGTTTAGCTGCTTTAAAAAAAGGAGGGGTCCTGGCGTAAAAGAAGATTAGGGACCTTTCCAAGACATGATGAAAAAAAACAGTATTGCTCCCTTTACATATCGTCTCTAATTACACTATTAATGTAATAAAACGTTTCATTGCTGTAATCTAAGTTTTGCACATCCATGGACCCCCTATGTCACCATTACCAAAGCTCACAAAGTGCCTTGTGCTCTTTTTTGGTGGCTTCATCTTCATTTCAAAGCAGAGAGGTAATATGAGAGTGCAGAGCAGGTAATGAGATGAGAGCCACACCAAACTGTCCACTTTAATTACCCTGCAGGATAGAAACGCATTCAATATTGCCTCTGACCTTTCTGTCTCTATTGCATGTGCATGTGTGTGTGTGTGTGTGTGTGTGTGTGTGTGTGTGTGTGTGTGTGTGTGTGTGTGTGTGTGTGTGTGTGTGTGTGTGCGTGTGCATGCGTGTACATGTGTGTGTGTGTGTGTGCGTGTGTGTGTGTGTGTGTGTGTGTGTGTGCATCTGCAGGAGATTTCTGGGATATTTAATTTGGCTCAAATAACTGTGCATGGCACTGGGGGAAAAAACTTGTTTGTTCAGAAGTGCAAGACCACATGAGAGAGACAAAGCCGCATGTCTCAGGAGTTGGGGAAATTGGACCCGAAAGGGGCCCAAATTCATTTGTTATACTTCACATATGCACCAGCACTAGATTGATTATGCCATTTGCTTTGGTGTTGTCTTACATATGAGCGAAATATTAGGCTACATTAATTTCAATGTGTGAAAATTAAAGATAAAATCAGCATTGCAGAACAGAGCCACGGTTCAGTGGCTAGACTTCACACAACAATCACAAAAACAAATCACTATGAAAATGCAATGCTCAGTATGTTTGTGCTAATTTGATTTGCTTGGCTGAGTTGTTTGCTGACTCCTATAGGGTCAGTCCTTCCATTTCACCCTGGTGAGTGCACTAATACTCACCTGTAAGTGTGGCATGTTGCCATATCATCCCTTTCTTCCATCATTTCCTTCCTCTCTTCTTTCCTTCTTCTTTTCTTTCTTTCATTCTTTCTTTCTTTTTTCTTTTCTTTTCTTTCTTTCTTGCTTATGTTCTGTTTAGTTTTTTCTTTCTCTATTTATTTTTTATGTCTTTGAATCATCACCTAATACCCCCCCCCCCCCCACCCCTTTAATATGAGCATTTTAAAACATATTAATAATAAGAAGAAGAAGAAGAAGAAGAAGAAGAAGAAGAAGAAGAAGAAGAAGAAGAAGAAGAAGAAGAATGAAAAAAAAAAAAACCCTTTCGGGTTTTTATTGTCTCCCACTCACACCGAAATTATCACACACGCTTCTACATTATTAGCAGATAGCAAATATAAATCGTCTGTATGAATTCCTGCTACAACTTTAAATAGTAAATGATGTAATAAATGGCTAAGATGTAGTAAATCAGATTCATCATTAACTAAATGAGATAGAACTTGTGAACATTGATAAGCTTTATTTCTGCAAAATGTCAGTAAGGGACACACAGTGAAGTAAAGGGACATGGATGCACCTTATGGATAGTTCATACTCTCACACAGAAGAGCACATACTGTGGGTTTACACAGCAGAGCATTTGGAACCCATAGACAGGCCTTCTCCTCACCGATTGGTCAAGCCACCCATCCATCATCAATGACTATTTATTAATTTTATGCATTGACTCTCTCTCTCTCCCTCTCTCTTTCTCTATCTCTTTCTATCTCTCTCTCTCTCTCTCTCTGTGGAGCCCCTGCATCTCCTCACTCTCTGTCTCTGCCTCTTTCTCTCTCCATCACCCCCTCTCTTGCCTTTTCCCCTCCAACTTTGGAAAATACCAGGCATGCAATGAAGCACTGGGCTCCCCAAGATCAGCAGAGACATGCTGAAATCCAGAGCATTAGAGATTGCCGCTAATTGTCCTTCATTTTAAAGCCTAATTGAGAGCAGCATGAGTCCTGATGTGGCTAATTGTTTCTGTAATGGGCTGATTAGCTTAGAGGGGACAGCTACGGCACGTCTGGTAAAGACAGGAGTCATTTCATCCATGGATAACCCAATTTTACCCCCTAAGTGTAAAAGAGAAATGGCAGAACACAAGAGCACAATGTGATTTGTACGCATAATAGATATGCCATTGTAATAGAGGTTTGCTTGGAGTAAAGAGGTATAAAAACAAGTTTTGGAAGTTACTAGTGTTGAGTACCGCTAGCTGTGTGAGAGTGGGAACAATTGGTGATTGTGTTAATGGCAACATTAGCCTTTCTCACCTGCATTTGGGTCACCTAAATGCATCCCCATCCATTTCAAATTCCCAGTTGTTCTGTTAGTCATTAGCGTACGCACGAAAGCACTTGTGAGTGCACATTCACATACAGACACACACACACACACACACACAAGGGGAGGCAGGGAGGGAGAGAAAGAAAGAGAAAGAGAGACAGAGACGCAGAGATAGAGAGAGAAATGGAGAGAGAGAGAAAGAGAGGGGGATGCGGGAGAGAGAGAGAGAGAGAGAGAGACTGTTAAATGATTCAAACTGTAAATCCCTCTGGTCTTCCATGTCCCAAGTGTTTCCTGTGTGTGTGTGTGTGTGTGTGTGTGTGTGTGTGTGTGTGTGTGTGTCTAAAGTAAAGCCCTAAACATGTGCTGTTTCCAGGTATTTAGAATGCAATATATTTTAGTGCTTTTTGCAAAATATCTGACAGAAAAAAGGGTATTTTTTTATTACTACTAGTTTACTTTTAAGCTCACATCTTGTAAGGGCTATACATACATGCTATATGGTGTTTTTTAGGACAGTCTAGGCTATCTAGATCTGGTTTCATTTGCTGAGCTACTAGTTGCACTGATTTTATAAAAAATAGTAAACCAATAAAAAATCATATTGAAATCATATAAAAATATCTTGTATTCTTGCAAGTAGCTGTTCATAGTATGCTGTCAGTAGGGATATCTTTTCATATGTGAGTAGAGGAGATTGTCTGGCATCAGGCAATATACAGTAAGAACCATGATGGTGGGATATTCAGTGGCTCATCAATGTTGATAAATATGTAGTCTGTGCCTGACGGAAATAAACACCTATTTTCAATGTAATGAAGGATGTTATATAAGATTACACAGGATTGTGGATATTATGCATAAATTTGCAGTCATTTCAAAACTGTATGAAACATGTTTTGACAGAAATGCACGATAGCAGTAGAATCGGTAAGTTCCGCTATTCTTGACATTATGCATTGACTGATAACCGAGACTGTAAAATGGGTGAAGTAGAAATTTGTCTAATCATTCCTTCGCAAACATTTGATCCCTTGTTTTAACGTGATAACTTCAATGCAGACATGAGATTCTTTCTTCGGATATGCCATGTGCCATGTCTATGCGATCACGGGTTCAGGAGTAATTTCTGTCACGGTTTTACTCTGTTGGGTGGTGGTTTTTGTGTTTTCCCCGGTTTGGTTGTATTTGCTGCTGCACATTCATTGTCTAGTAATTGGTTTCACTCAGTCACTTACCACTTCATTCTCTATCTCCGCTCTGATTACCTGCACCTGCTCCGCCACGCCCTTCTCCAGCTGCCTCTCGTTTCCTGGTTACTCTCTCTCGCTATTTAGTCTCTCACTTTTCACTCGCTCACTGTCAGTCCGTCTGCGAACCCACGGTGTATTCCTCGGCAAGCTTTTTGACTCCTGGCTCTTCTCTGTCTGCGTAGCAGTTCTCCTGGTGTCTGTCTGTTCCCTGTTTGTTCCTGTTTTCCCCTGCCTGTATATCTCCAGTCTTCGGTTGCCGACTCCTGCCTGTCCCCGACTCTGCTTGGCTCTCCTGCTCCTGGCTACGACTTCGGACCGTTCCTGGCTCTCCCTGGCTCCTCAGTCCTCCGGTACCGACCTCCGCCTGTCCCTGACTGCTCTACGCTCCTGCCCCTGGCTTCGACCTCTGCCTGCCCACGACTCTGCTCTGCTCTACTGCCCCGGTAACGACTCCTGCCCGTCCACGACTCTGCTCTGCTCTACTGCCCCGGCAACAACTCCTGCCTGCCCACGACTCTGCTCTGCTCTACTGCCCTCGGTAACGACTCCTGCCCGTCCACGACTCTGCTCTGCTCCGTTGCCCCGGCTCTTCGACCCGCTCGCCGGCGACAACGCTCTGCTCCCCTGCCCCGGCTACCTGACCCGCTGCCTGCTGTTTTCCCCGAGGGCTCTGACTGCTGTCAGCTTCCACGCACCACAGTCCACCGGACTGTGGCCACTGGATTATCTCCCTTTACCCCCCAACCCTTTAATAAACCTCTCTGTGAAACGTGACGCTCTTGGGTCCGTGCTATCTGTTCTGGTTCTGACAGAACGGACTGACCATAATGGACCCAGCGCACGTGCCCAGAACTGTCGACCTGGAGCCGGCGGAGACTCCCTCCGCGTTACTACGGCTCGAGATGACGGAGGGAGAAGTAAGACGCATGTCAGGGGACGTCGCGTCTCTCCTAGCTGTAGCCCAGCAGCAGCAACTGCAGCTTCGACAGCAACAACAACAACTCGCTGAGCTAACAGAACTACTTATACGGCGACTGCCCTCCGTACACCCACCTGCTGTCAACGCTCCCGTCGCTCCCGCTGCTGATCCAGTTCTTCACCCGCCTGCTCAGCCGGTAGAGCCTGCCATTGCGGGCTTCTCCGAGCCCCGTGTCGGAACCCCGGAGAAATTCGACGGCGATCCTGCCCAGGTCCGGGCTTATATCACCAACTGCCGCCTGATCTTCGACCTGCAGCCCAGAAATTTCGCTACCGAGGCGGCGAGAGTTGCCTTCGCCATCAACCACCTGACTGGGCGAGCTCGACTCTGGGGAACAGCCGAGTTCGAACGACGATCACCAGCTTGCTCCTCTTTTTGTCAATTTGCCGAGGAGATGATTAAGGTCTTCGACACAGGATCGTCGTCTACCGAGGCTTCGAGGGCTTTGATGGCACTTCGTCAAGGGAAGCGGACTATAGCGGATTACTCCATCGACTTCCGCACCCTGGCTAGTCGTAGCCGCTGGAATATGGAGGCTCTGGTGGATGCGTACCTCCATAGCCTGACGGATCACCTCAAGGACGAGCTAGTCTCCCACACTCCGCCCACCAACCTCGACGAGGCCATCGCCCTGACGGCGCTTATTGACCGTCGCATTCAGGCTCGTCGCCGAGAGAGGGGCAGCCAGAACCAACCATTCGCCAGCTCGTCCGGGATGTCCGCGAAAAGGGGAAGCTCACCGGACATAGGAGGAGTCCGGCTGAGTTCCACCACTGTACCGTCCTCCTGTGGGGGTAAACCCCTGCTTAAGGCCCATCTTCACCTCTCCAACGCCACTCACTCCCTGCGTGCACTTGTTGACTCTGGCGCAGAGGCAAATATTATGGACACCTCTTTTGCCCACCAGATGGGGCTAAAGCTCCATCTTCTACCTGTCCCTGTACCAGCCCGAGCGTTGGACGGTCATCTGCTGGGTACTGTCACCCACACCACTGAACCGGTGAGAATGAGGTTGTCCGGTAACCACCTGGAGACCCTTCGGTTCCACCTCCTCTGCTCTCCCGGTCAGCCTCTCATCCTGGGCTGCCCCTGGTTACGCCAACACAACCCGCACCTCGACTGGCGGATGGGAGAGGTCCTGGAGTGGGGAGTTGATTGCCACCGGACCTGTCTGCTCTCCGCCTCTCCTCTGATCCGCTCAGAATCTGCCGCCTTGCCACCTGATCTGTCTGGTGTCCCCGACTGTTATCATTCGCTACGGGCAGTGTTCAGTAAGACCAAGGCTACGTCCCTACCTCCACATCGCCCGTATGATTGTGCCATTGACCTCCTTCCCGGTGCCACTCCTCCACGGGGCCGCCTCTACTCCCTCTCGGCGCCCGAGAGACATGCCATGGAGGAGTATATTTCCGACGGCTTGGCTGCAGGGATCATCCGCCCCTCCTCCTCTCCAGCCGGGGCTGGATTCTTCTTCGTGGGGAAGAAGGATGGTTCTCTTCGCCCCTGTATTGACTACAGGGGCTTGAATGATGTCACGGTGAAGAACCGCTACCCTTTGCCGTTACTCACCTCTGCCTTCGAGCTGCTCCAGGGAGCGACTGTCTTTACCAAACTCGATCTGCGCAATGCCTACCACCTCGTACGTATTCGGGAGGGCGATGAATGGAAGACAGCGTTTAACACTCCTACTGGACACTATGAATATCTGGTGATGCCATTCGGACTCACGAACGCCCCGGCCGTCTTCCAAGGGCTGGTTAATGATGTACTGCGGGACATGCTGAACAAATTTGTTTTTGTTTATCTGGACGATATTTTAATGGCCTCTAGAGACCTCTCAGAACATAAGCAACATGTCCAACTGGTTCTTCGTCGCCTCCTAGAAAACTCCCTGTTTGTGAAAGCAGAAAAGTGTGAGTTCCACACCGATACCGTAGCCTTCCTGGGATACATAATTACAGAGGGTCGTATCATGATGGACCCAGCTAAGGTGTCCGCAGTTACTTCCTGGCCCGTCCCTGATAACCGTAAAAAGCTACAGCAGTTCCTTGGATTCGCCAACTTTTACAGGCGTTTTATCCGAAACTACAGCTCCGTAGCGGCACCCCTGACAGCTCTCACCAGCGTTAAAAAGACTTACCTCTGGACCCCAGCAGCCGAGGAGGCCTTCACCGCTCTCAAGAACCGATTTTCGTCCGCACCCATTCTCCAAGTGCCCAACCCCGACCACCAACTCGTAGTGGAGGTTGATGCCTCAGATGTAGGCGTCGGGGCGGTTCTTTCTCAGAGGTTGGCAGAGGATAATAAACTCCACCCATGTGCTTTCTTCTCGCGCAGACTATCCCCTGCAGAAAGGAACTATGACATCGGGGACCGGGAACTGTTGGCTGTCAAGCTGGCGCTGGAGGAGTGGCGTCACTGGCTGGAGGGGGCGTCGGTCCCGTTCCTTGTCTGGACAGATCATAAAAACCTCGAGTACATCCGCACAGCCAAACGTCTCAATCCCCGTCAAGCTCGATGGTCCCTCTTCTTCGCACGATTCGACTTTACCCTGTCCTACCGTCCTGGCTCCCGCAACGTTAAACCTGACGCCCTCTCCCGCCAGTTCCAGAGGGAGGAGGAGAGTGTCCAGGGCTCCACCACCATCGTTCCCGGTTCCCGGGTCGTGGCAGCACTAACCTGGGATATAGAGGGCCGGGTACAGAGAGCTCTACAGGCGCAGCCAGGTCCCAGCACATGTCCTGAGGGACGACTGTTCGTCCCGGAACCCCTGCGCTCGCAGGTCCTCCAATGGGGGCACAATTCCCGCCTTGCCTGTCACCCGGGGGCTGCTCGTACCAGCCGACACCTCGCCCAGCGCTTCTGGTGGCCATCGATGGAGGGTGATGTCAAGGAGTACGTCCAGGCCTGCGTCACCTGTAATCAAAATAAGTCCTCCAATCGACCCCCTGCTGGTCTTCTCCAACCTCTGCCCGTACCCTCGCGTCCGTGGTCCCATATAGCCATGGACTTTGTCACGGGACTACCTGTTTCGGAGGGCATGACTGTCATTTTAACTGTAGTTGATCGTTTTAGTAAAATGGCTCACTTCATCCCGCTCCCTAAGCTGCCCACTGCCAAGGAGACCGCATTGGCCGTTCAACACAACGTGTTCAGACTCCATGGAATCCCGAAGGATGTCGTCTCCGACCGTGGCCCCCAGTTTACCTCCTCTTTTTGGAAAGAGTTTTGCCACCTGTTGGGGGCAACGGTCAGCCTCACTTCGGGATTCCACCCCCAGTCCAACGGCCAGGCAGAACGCCTCAATCAGGAGCTTGAGAAGGCGCTCCGTTGTATGGCCTCCCAGAACCCCCTCTCCTGGGTGAAACAACTGGTGTGGGTTGAATACGCCCACAACTCACTGAACTGCTCCGCTACTGGAATGTCCCCCTTTCACTGTGTCTATGGCTACCAGCCGCCACTGTTTCCCAGCCAGGAGGAGGAGGTCTCCTGCCCATCGGCCCTCTTCAACGCACGTCGCTGTCGACGCACCTGGGCACGCGCTCGTGCTACCTTACTCCGGACCGTCACGGCTTACTCTGTCGGAGCCAATCGTCGGAGAACCCCTGCACCCACCTACCGGGTTGGGCAGAAGGTTTGGCTATCGGCCAGGGATCTTCCCATTCGGGTGGAGTCCCGCAAGCTGGCAGCCCGTTACCTGGGACCCTTCACCATCGAGAGGGTGATCAGTCCGACGGCAGTCCGGCTTCGTTTACCCAGCACTATGAGGGTCCACCCCACATTCCATGTCTCCCGAGTCAAGCCGGTCCATCGGAGCCCGCTGGCTCCGGCCGCACCTCCTCCGCCTGCCCCCCGTCTTCTGGACGGGGATCCCATCTATACTGTGCGGCGTCTGCTTCGTTCCCGGCGGCGGGGGCGCGGTCTTCAGTACCTGGTGGATTGGGAGGGGTACGGTCCAGAAGAGAGGTCCTGGGTGCCCGCCAACCGGATTCTGGATCGTGTCCTCATTACAGACTTCCATCGCCTCCATCCCGAGCAGCCAGCCCTCCACCGGGGTCGCCCTGGAGGTACTCGCCGCACAGCCCGGGCTTCGCTCGGTCCTGCTCCTGTTCCGTCCTTCTCTGCCATGGGGTCCCGGCCTGTCTCCGAAGACGAGGCCCAGGCGTCAGATCGGTCGGAGGAATTCTGACGTCCTCCTCCGTCTCCCCTCCCTCCCACCCGGTTGGTGTTTTCTCTGTGTTTTCTCTCTTTCTGCCTTGGGGACTTCTGGGGCCGTCCCTTGGGGGGGGGGGTTCTGTCACGGTTTTACTCTGTTGGGTGGTGGTTTTTGTGTTTTCCCCGGTTTGGTTGTATTTGCTGCTGCACATTCATTGTCTAGTAATTGGTTTCACTCAGTCACTTACCACTTCATTCTCTATCTCCGCTCTGATTACCTGCACCTGCTCCGCCACGCCCTTCTCCAGCTGCCTCTCGTTTCCTGGTTACTCTCTCTCGCTATTTAGTCTCTCACTTTTCACTCGCTCACTGTCAGTCCGTCTGCGAACCCACGGTGTATTCCTCGGCAAGCTTTTTGACTCCTGGCTCTTCTCTGTCTGCGTAGCAGTTCTCCTGGTGTCTGTCTGTTCCCTGTTTGTTCCTGTTTTCCCCTGCCTGTATATCTCCAGTCTTCGGTTGCCGACTCCTGCCTGTCCCCGACTCTGCTTGGCTCTCCTGCTCCTGGCTACGACTTCGGACCGTTCCTGGCTCTCCCTGGCTCCTCAGTCCTCCGGTACCGACCTCCGCCTGTCCCTGACTGCTCTACGCTCCTGCCCCTGGCTTCGACCTCTGCCTGCCCACGACTCTGCTCTGCTCTACTGCCCCGGTAACGACTCCTGCCCGTCCACGACTCTGCGCTGCTCTACTGCCCCGGCAACGACTCCTGCCTGCCCACGACTCTGCTCTGCTCTACTGCCCTCGGTAACGACTCCTGCCCGTCCACGACTCTGCTCTGCTCCGTTGCCCCGGCTCTTCGACCCGCTCGCCGGCGACAACGCTCTGCTCCCCTGCCCCGGCTACCTGACCCGCTGCCTGCTGTTTTCCCCGAGGGCTCTGACTGCTGTCAGCTTCCACGCACCACAGTCCACCGGACTGTGGCCACTGGATTATCTCCCTTTACCCCCCAACCCTTTAATAAACCTCTCTGTGAAACGTGACGCTCTTGGGTCCGTGCTATCTGTTCTGGTTCTGACAAATTTCAATGAGAGTAATGCCTGAGCAGAGGGCTAATATGAGAGATTTTGGCTAATTTTTTTTTTAATTACGATGTCCCATTCCAGAGTAATTCAACAGAGAAGAATGGGTGTATATTTCCATGCACTTTGCGGGCGTCGGGCCCATAGGGTTAAGCTGAACTTGAGAGCAATCACAAGAGAACACACAGTCAGACCTGAAATTAGATAGACCCTCTACGCTATTTCATTTAGTGTACTTTAATTACACTTCTGCCAAGATGCTTAAAGATGACAGAGAACATATTTGTCTGATAGCATTTCTTGAAAGAGAGGACAAAGTATACTCTGGGTCCACTGCCGTTTACACGTTCTCTCTGGGGCCACTGTTGCTATAGGCCTGCTCCATGTATTCAGTTACAGTACTTGCTGTTTTAGCTTTCTTAACTTGGCAAGAAAGGCGTTTAATTTACCCAGATCCTCTCATATTTTAGTGCATTGTTCTACAACCCCCCCCCCCTTTTGCCAACCCCTCTCACTCCGTGCCCCCCACAGTGGTCACTTAAAACACATGTACTGTTTCTCTGTAAGTGCAATTTTCCTGCTCCAGTATGCTGTTGTTTGGGCTCAGTGTGTTGCAACAGCATCCATTAAGGGGGTGGTGCAGTTTTGTCCTGCCCTCCCCCCCAAAGGAAAACAAAGGATACTCAGCTATAATAAGCCAAGGCCACCAATACACTAAAAAAACCCTATTAAATGTTGGCAAACTGCCTCTACTTTTGCCATTTATCAGCTTTACACCAGGGCATGTTACTTTGCTTAATCCTATTATGCGCTATTAATTTATAAACAGAACATTTATCAATATTAGTTAGTTCTGGTAATTGCACAGATCTTTAAGATAAATAGAAGCACTTTTATTTCTACATATACATATACATATACATATACTGTATGCCTGTCATTTGTGATGTAGTGTACAGACTGCATGTGTCTGCATACAAAATCAGTTGTTACCATTAACATTTTAGTTATGCAAAACTAATGCAGAGATGGTCGACAAAATACGGCCACACACAAACAGAAAATGTTAAAACAAATAGAGGCAAATGAAGCATAGAGAAGGCAGACTTTGGAGCCAGAGGCTTCCACATGTGTCTGTTACCATTTTGGCATCAGTGTCCCCAAGAACATAGTATTTTTATGATTCTGCAGAGGACACACTGCCTACACAAGCCTACAGTAAGTGATCAGTCGGATGGATGAACCTTAAGGGTTTGTGTTGTCCGTTAAATGGAAGTAACTTGTGATTGCGCACTATTGATACATTAGGCTGTTAGTTACTATTCAACCTTAATGATAGTGTGTTTCACTACAGGCTTTGGCATGTGCCTGCTGAAATAGTACAGACTCTTCTTTATTTTGCACTTTGCACATATGTGTCCAAAATCACCAATGACCAGGAACTTAACCAATAAATCTAATGGGCTGTGTTCTTAAAGGAACTGTTATCCTACACATTTAAAAAAAAGGCCTACAATTCAGTGGTTTAAATCTTCTCGTCACTTACATGTCTTTTTCACTTGCGTTCACGTGAATGTAAAATGAGCATGAATGAGTGCGGCTATTGTTTAGTATGTCCACCATGGCTTCCCTAACAATGTCTGGACTTTTATGCCTTTGCTCGGGCCGGGCCCACTGTGCCCCTGGTGAGTCGCGAGGAAACAAGGTAGAGGACAGGACGGGAGGCAGGGGAGAACGGAAAGTTACTGGAGGAGATAGGAGCGAATAGCAGAGACAGGGCTGCCGTCGGGAGAAACAGCAAGAGAAAAGAGTTAGCAGCGGAGATAGGAGCGAATAGCAGACATAGGAGCACCGCTGGGAGATGAGAAGAGTGGAGCATTTTAGACAGGAATGGAGAAAGGGCATAAGATGAAATCAGGAGAGTTATTATAACTATATTGCACGTACACATACAGTACCATACAGTACACACACGCACACACACACGCATGCACAAACACACATACACACACAAACACAGATATGTCATACACACACATATACACCACACACACCCTTCACACACGCACACACACACGCATGCACAAACACACATACACACACAAACACAGATATGTCATACACACACATACAGTATACACCACACACACCCTTCACACACACACACACACACACACAAAGACCCCCCCCCCCCCCTTGGTTCATACACAGACACACACACTGTGCCTCTTCAAACCACACATAACCATACATCAATTCCAACCAACAGCCCCCTCCACCAGGCAGCCGAAGATCACATTTGTTTCCCAAATCATCCAAAAGTACCAGTGTTTTTAATGCAATTTGCCTTGGTTGCTAAAATGTTATTTAATATATTTGTCAAAAGGTAAACAGCTTTAATTTAGTGTTATAATAAGGGCTGCGTCCCTTCTGCTTGTTATAACCTCACATTATGACCCTATTGTGGATCTTTATGTTTGTTTACCGAAACAGTGGTTGGTGTGTATGCCAGAGCATTTGGACAGTGGAAAAGCCAAGTTTGTATATCTTTCATGATACTCACAAGACACAGATAGGCTACCTTCTTTTGTATCTTGCAGTAGACTAAGTTCCATCAATAATTGAATCAGTGACAGAGCAGCCACTGTAACTAAGCCGTAAAGTCTTACAGTGGAAAGAAAAGGGGGTCATTGGGCCTGGTTGCATGGGGAATATAAAAAACGAAGGGGTCTTTCAGACTGCGACACTCTCTGCCAGGCACTTGAATACAATTGTTTTCCTATGGAACGACGTGGCTGACAAGAATTTTGACCTTTGTGACGGGCCTCGCTGCTTTTTCTGCCTGAGGCTTGCTCAAAAACCAGCGAGGCTTCTAAAAATCTGTTCAACTTTTGGAACGCATCTTTTTCTACAATGTATTGTTGCTTAACTACAGTGATTCGCCGACAGCTGAGGTGTAAATACCAATGGTAAAAGATGGAACACTGTCTGGAACACTTTGTTCTCACTAAGTGCTTGGATTTCGGAATACTAGCAATGCTTCTCGCATTTTGCAGGGGGAAAAAAAGCATCCCAGTCTTAACGCCCTCTTAAAAACTCAGCACCAGGGCTGTGATTTGCTGTGATTTTACTGACATAATGTTGTTACACCGCAACAAAAAGGGAAGGCCACACACAGAAGTTACCATTATAAGCAAATGTATTGAAATAAAAAAATATGATGCAGGTCAGTGAAATCAGTGAGAGAAATTAAAACGTGGTACAGATCAGTGTGGGAATCAAACAATAGAAGCAATAATCCAAAATCCTGGGAAGAGGACAGCAACCTGAGCAGGCCTTCTAAACCTTCCCCAGTCAAGCACACCTCTAAGATAGGAGCAGACAGAACAAGCAAACAGGCGCAATAGGTGATCATAGGAGCTCATTGGAAAGAGCTGCTAGGGTTGTTACAGATGTTTACAGCCAATAGAAGCATCTTATGAAGCACCTCAGGTGCTATGAGAGGGTCCACAGAGGTGGTACTCATTTCTAGGGATGTGGAAGGGGGTAATGGCTATTTGGTGTACATACATGTACGTATGTGTAAGTTTGATTGTGTTTGTGTAAATCTGATTCAAATTGTATTTGTTTGCATCAGGGCTTTGAACCAGAATTTTTTGCCAATTGGTTCGTTCTGAGCAGAAACAGAATTTTAATGTTTCTGGTTTTGGGTTCCACCATAAAATTGACGTTCCCGAACCGGTTAGAACAAAAAAATATAGTTCCCGGAACGGTTAATTACGTTGCTTGTCAGCTGTTTAACAACAATAGGCATATTATTCAATATACTGCTAGTTTATAGCTATATTGTGACTTACATATATAGATAATTTATAATACAACCTTCATAGAACCAGACAACAATTGTTTCTTCAAGAATTGTGCTATTTATTGTATTCAAACATTTTGCAAAAATTATCAAAGCATGGTCCATACCAGATTAACTTGGCTTAGTCTATATAAACAAAATATTGCAATTAGGCCTACCTTACCATATCCGCCAGGTATTGTTAACAAAAATGCCATTCACATTTATTGTAGACTATATGGCAATGAAAAACTTTCCATACATAACAAAAAAAAAAAAGAATTCCCATACCATATGTCAGGTAATTTAACCAACAAAACATTGGCTATATGCGTTTATGAAAGTAGTCAACATTTTTTCCCCATATAACAAAAAAATACCAATTTCTACACCACACCCTTGTCACAAAAGCATAGACAGTCGATTTAATATTCGCAAGGCAAATATATCCTATTGATATTGTGTCTAAAACTAACATTTTAAGTATTGATAGACTACAATATTTACCTCTTTATGTGTCCTTTGAGATGTGGAAACAGTTGGTAGTCCTCCCCATACATCTGATGACGGTCCTCCCGCCCTTTCAATCAATTAACGTCTATCTTGAACGTCACAGGAAGTGAACCTCATCGGGTCATTGTAGGCTACCATAGACGTTAGGTTAGGAGACGAATGACTTTGATTCTAGACTATACAGAATTTTAAAAGAACGAAATAAACCGGTATTAACCGGTTACCATTATTTTTAAATAAGCGTTTCTGTTCCGGAACAAAAAAAAATGATAAAGTTTCTGGTTTTGTTTCTGTTCCAAGCAAAATGCTAAAAGTTTCCGGTTTTCGTTTTCGTTCCTTGAACCGGTTCAAAGCCCTGGTTTGCATATTCCTGGACTGTTAAAAGCCTAGAACAAATTTCTCTACCTTTAAAACAGTTAAGGGAAATCTTAGTCTTAATTTTAATCTTAAATGAAGATCAATTAGGCTATATCTCCTCACCTTCAATAAATTAGCCTACGTGAACTTACTGACTAAGCTTACCTGAATACCTCCTAGCAAATAACAAAAATCACAAAAAATGACTAAAACCTCCTATAGCATTAACCGACTTCCCAAGACAATCGTATTGGCTTCGTAAAATCTTTGTATGGGCTGCCAGCCAATATCCTCCTGGATTTCATTGGGTTTTTATTCATGGAAAGCCAAATGCTGTTACACAGGCTTTGTAGGATACCACAGGCTTTTCAAATCTCATAGGCTTTTCTGTGAAAAGCCATGTTTGTTTACTTCCTGTACAGAAAGGTATGTCACAAAGAGCTGATTCCAGCTCCTATAGGACCTACAGTCTCATGCACCAGAATGCCCATTCTGTCCCATGAGGTCACAGCGAGGTCATGCAATTCCAGAGGATTCCATTTCAAGTTCAAACAAGCAGAATACTGCATCTGTCCTTTCAGTCTTGATTTACGCCAGTATATGGGCTCAGTCCTGTGATGAAATGCACACACACACACATCTACACACACAGAATATACACCCAAGATAGACACCAAATATGAGCATCTTGTTAGAACTGGCAGCTCTTCATCTACACAAGTCTGTTTACCAAAGAAATCATTTCCCCCCTCTGTCTGCACGTAAAACATGGTTCTAAGACTTCATCTGGCATCTCTTGACATCTCTGTTTCAGATTCTCTGCACCTTTCAGGGGTGTTGACATTTGCAAGTGCAAGCTTGCTAATAAGCAAGAAAAAGTTGCACAGGTCTAATAGACTCTTGTGTGAATACCTCAATAAATAATCAGGACAGGTGGCAGAAACATCTCCAGTTGCACCTCCGAAACCTGCAACTCTGAAAATCTTGTTTACAGAAAATACTATTTCAGTAAACAAATTTACTTACAGTATAGTACAGTACATTATGCACACAATTGCAAATATATGTCAGTATATCAGTTTCGTGCCATGGCTTTTCAGTCTTAAATTAGCCATGTGTGCATCTGTTGTGTTTATGTTTGCTTTCCTTCTGAAAAGGTCACTGAAAACAACAAGAGTTTTTGAGTTTTTAGAAAGAATAAAGGACGGTTATGTTTGTCAGTCTATCTCACGGTCATTATAATTGAATGTGGCATAAGAACTGCAGAAAACAAGAAAAAGGCAGTCTTGTTATGCTGTGTATGCTGCTAATTGTGTTCCCACGGGTGTATCTAGGGACTAATAGGCACATTTAATAAGAGATCTAAACATGAATCAGACCACATGTAAATAAATATGTAAACATAAATAAATGAGGTGAAATACAATAGAAATTGTGCTGTGGCCAAGTACTACATTACTATCTAAACAGTGGTAGTGAAGAAAGAAAAATCTTACAAACTCAGAAGGCCAAAGCTTTAACAGTAACTTATTACCCACTGAATTTACAAAGCCATTCTGGAGGCTATGAATTAGTATTCTAACTGTGCATTACTTTAGCCATTATATCATAATTTCACCTGCAGAACTATATATTTTGTTGGACTTCCAGTGCTTTTCCTGTTAACTCAGTGAGGAACTGTTTGGTGTCGAGCAAAAAAAAGTGATCACACAAAAGAAAGACCATTTTCAGTT
This sequence comes from Coilia nasus, assembly GCA_027475355.1. Taxonomy (NCBI): domain Eukaryota; kingdom Metazoa; phylum Chordata; class Actinopteri; order Clupeiformes; family Engraulidae; genus Coilia; species Coilia nasus. The sequence goes on along the minus strand of CM050205.1, from coordinate 29,178,644 downwards.
GTTAAGATGCATTTTAAATTCCAAGGCTTTGAATGGCCCTTCTAGATCACTGTGTGGTCTTTTGAATGTTTTCAATGTGTATATGAACAAAGGCACTAAGCTTAAAAAGATCCCCATAGGTAAACCCAATGTGGTCTCTGTAACAATGTATTCAAACACCACTGGTCTTCTAGACATTTGGGAAAAAAACTGGACACCAGGTTCACTTCAAACTCTACCTTAGTGTATTTTAAGGTTATAATATAACATCTGTGGAATATAAAGTATGTGTGATACAGGGCACAGTTTCCACATGTCATTATTTAAAACATAATATCCTACATATTGAATGTACTTTACACATGTTTACAGTGGCAATATATATGCTAAGCAATGTTGTTGATCTACTTATTTCAGTATAACATTCAACTACTTAGCATAATATGTATGAAATGTAATAGCCCTTTGCGAATCAGTCACACAAAAGATTATTACAGATTATCTCAGTTCTCATTGAGTTGCCTTACTCATGTTTCAGATTTCCAGAGGATGAAAAGTTAAAGAAATGTTTGAGAAAACTGGCTCCTCCACCATACCCATACGTACTATTTACATATTGAAAACTGTGTAACATGAAACAAAATGAAGGGAAAATGTAAAAGCAAAATGTCTACTCTAACAAAACATTTACCTCCATGTGTCTTCTGGTTTTGAGCCTTTTTCATACCTGATACGTTGTATAAATCTGTATGGATCCTAACTTCCTTGTGAAGTTGTAGGTCAGTATATATCAGTTCTATAGTTTCTTCCACAGTTCCATTGCACAGACTCACAGTGCAACTCTGTCTCTTTTCTGAAAAAGTTTTCCTACTGCCATGGAAGTCCTCCTCATGCCTCATTTCCATCCTGTTACAGTATGTAGTGCTCTCCACGGCAGTAAACAGCATTCTGTTCCTGTGGCCATTCTCAGGCATCGGACAGACCTGGGTCCGTTGCTTTGCTCTTTACATGACAATATGACTCATACATACACACACGCACACACACACACACACCCTTACACATCCCTACGAAGAAAACAAGTGCAACAGGAAGTAATGAAGAGGCACAAATTAAATGTACGTGCACCTGAGGGAAACGTTTTAAAACCTGTGGGACTTAAGGTCTTTCTCCAAAGCCTGGGGCTTCATAATGAGACACCATAATGGTAGTGTGGGGGAAGTGTTGTTTTAAAGTTAGATTTATGCACATGAATTAGGAAAGGGAAGGTTAATGAGAGATTTTTTTTAAAAGACAGGAGCGATTTAATTTACCAGCTATATTTGGATGTAGTGTAAAGCAATTCTGGCTGAAGGCTGAGGCTAATACATCTAATACAGTGCATGAGCAGTGATTTTCAAAATGACAACTTCAATATTTCTTGACTTTGACAAGACAGCAGCATTTCTTTCTGCTACTGATCAGTAACATTAAATATTTTACACTACTAAACAAAGCAACATCTTATTTAAAGAAAACTTAGACAGTCATACCAGGTAATAAACTCCTAAGTCTTAAAGTCACTAGAACAGTAACAATATAAACCCTAATTTCAAACATAATACTGCATTTAATTTAATTTGCTTATAAAAGACATGATTATAGCATTGCAGTATTTTATGAAATCAGTTTAATAAGGCATTGCCATAATAACATAGTGCCTTGCAGGTTTGCAGGGTGGCCAATGGTAGAAAAGTTACCAAGAATAATATAGCTATTTAAAGGTATACCATGGAAAAAATCCCACATTTGCTTCTCCTCTGAGCTGAGCAGCAACTTTAAAGCAGGATGGTATGTGGACATAATGGTAGGCGGTACAGTAGGTGGCAGACCTGTGGTGTCACTGGGTGCTAATGAGCTCATGATGAGACATGGTTTTTACTGAGCTTTAGTTGTCAAAGGTGATGCACAGATGATTTTTTGATTGGAAAGACTGTTACAAGACATAAGAAAATAAATACATCTAAAATATATTGCTCCACCTTTAAAGGTAGCAGTCATGTAGGATGCCTTCTATTTCCGGTTGATAACTCTAGCTCATGCACCACAGGACACGTTTAAATTGGATGGCTAGATGGCTGGCTGACTGGCTAAATGTTGCCAAATGAGAGAGGACAAGATGTACCAGTCAGCTGTTGACAGTCGTCAAATCGCAAAGCAGATGGCGTAATCTTTTCCTAACTTCACGGTACTAAAACCTTGCAAGTTGCAAGCAACAAAACGTAATTCAGTTGCCCATGATGTTTGATCATGTTCAGCCAGCCAGCCCAATTCACCCACATTTACAGTCTTCAGATCATGTGATGTGACATGGGACAGTAATGTGACACTGGCCTTCTGCAGGTACACCTGAGAATTCAGGATGTCATCAGCATGCTATATGACCTTTCCAAATGAGACAGTATTACAACATCAGCATATATATGATGTTGTTAATGGCAAATGACAATAGCTGTGCTGACCGACACCCTAATTAGGGTGTGCTGAAAACAAACAATCCAAGCCTAAACCGTAATCCTCTTGGTCAGCCAAGCTGCAGAAAAAGACAGATATGAAATACAGTGCCTATAAAGCAACTCACTGACTGACTGAGGATTTTTATTCTCACTTGAAGACATCAACAGGGGAAGATTTTGTCTCAGCAACTGACTGTGTGTCTTCTGTACATTTAGATTTAAAGGAGAACTTCGATGTAAAATGAAAATTGGCATGTTAAAACATCATACCGAGTTGGTATGTGTACTGAGGAGCAAAATTGATTTAGCCTGTTGCATTCAGAGTTTAACTATTTTTTATCGTTTGTCCCAGAAGGCTAACAATGGAAGTGGTAGGTGCCCTTAGAGGAAGCATGACGGCTACGCTATTTTTAAACCATTAAAACAGCTCAAAGAAACTCCACACTCCATCGGTAGTACAACAAAGGCCCTGACATTAAAAACGAGGCACTGAGAACTTTGTAAGTGTACACAACATTCATTAATAAAACAGTTTTGACAAGCAGTACCTTGCTGTAGTTTCTCGTCGCCGCCATGATGAAAGTCTGCACAGGTCGATTGACGAACACGAACCAGCAGAAAGAATAGGAGGAGAGGTAGTACAATCAACTTGTTTGGACTTTCATCATGGCGGCAACGAGAAACAACTGCAAACGACTGCATGTAAGAACAGCTTTTTAAATAAACGTTGTGCATTTACAATATTCTCAGTGGTTCATTTTGAATGCCAGAGCCTTTGTTGTACTACCAATGGAATGTGGAGTTTCTTCGAGCTGTTTTAATGGTTTAAAAATAGCGTAGTCGTCTTGCTTCATCTAAGGGCACCTACCACTTCCATTGTTAGCCTTTTGGGTCAAACTATAAAAAACAGTTAAACTCTGAATGCAACAGGCTAAATCAATTTTGCTCCTCAGTACACATACCAACTCGGTATGATGTTTTAACATGCCAATTTTCATTTTACACCGAAGTTCTCCTTTAAATGCATCTGTACAGCAGACGCCTGACTCAGGCGTGACTGGTAAGCTATGGAGAGTGTAAAATATGCTGACACTGCAGCAAATGCAAGAGTTCAGTTGCAAGTGCTGAATGACCCAGTTTTGGTACAGAAAACCCTTTATTTATTTATTTAATTTATTTATTTGTAGCATTGCTCTGATGCCATCAGCAGTTGTTAGTTGTCAGCATTTCCTCTAAAAGAAAATGAAAACAAAAACAACAACAAAAACCCCACACCACCCACATACTGAGGAACTGCTCAGGAATGTCTCTACGTGGATCCTCTTACAGAGATCTGATCTCCATTAAGCTTAGTCAGCTAAGCAGTAGTTGCATGCAAACTTCAAGCCCCATTGTATTGTACGCTATTAAAGAGGATTCATTCTAAATGATGAAAAATGAACTTTGCCTTTAATCTCCCAGACAAGGAGGATAATTAAAACATTTCATTTGGAATTCATTGTTATTGTGCCAGAGGTAAGCAGAGCGGTTATGAAATTCAGAAATTAATTTGGTTCAAAATGAGCCTGTGTTTCCGCTGTAGGGAAAGGGCCACTCTGAGGCTGGAAATGCATTCGCTCTCTCCCACTCTCTCTCTCTCTCTCTCTCAGCATGATTTTGTGGCACATCAAAACTGCCTCCAGACTGCCATTCTCCCAATATTGTTTTCCCTCTGTGTCTTTCATGTCTTGTAAGTCAGTATAGGACAGTCAAAAATAACTCAACAACCTTGACTTGTTATGTATAGTAAACAATTCTAAATAATATTATGGTATACAGTAATTCCCAAGGTACAGTATTACAAAAGTAAAGTTGTGCAAAAGTTCTACAGAAATGTAACTTTTCTACAAACTTGTCAGCCAAACCAGACCCAAACAACTTGTCAACTAGAAGTCAGCTACCCATAATCTGACCCTTTCCCTAAAGCTAGAAATAAAGCACTCCTGTCTTTCCTATTGTCAATATAATGTCTACAGAGATAGTGTGGATGTGATGGTTGTACCAATACTTGATGGTTTGTTTATCGTGACGAGTTCCAAAATAAAGGGGCCGAAAATAAGCATTTACTATGACTGACTCAGCTTGATAGGAGACCATTTCTCTCCATCGCTGGGGAAAGGAAGCAGAGCCTGTTCACACTTGGTAAGCCTTAAAACCGCAGCAGATTAGGGTACATCAGCACTTTACAGGTGCACATCAATCAACATCAGGGGCCGGAGAGGAAGAGCGTAGGTGGGGGCGATGGTGGGAGGAGGCAGACAGCTCGTGATTACCGCAAGGGAGACGAGTTTCGGTGGACAGGCGGCCTCACGGCTTCATAACTTGAAGTCTTTTCAGCGAGAGAGAAAGAGAGAGACACTTTCAGAGGCAAGAAACTGGCAGACTAAGCTATCGCAAAACCCTACAATTTTTTGGTCTCTCTTTTGAAGGGATTTTGCATACTGTCTGTTCTTTTCCAGCACCAGGAGGGTTTGTGGGGAGGCCTAGTGAACAGTTGGCTTACGTATGTGTTCTATTTAAATATGGACATGGAGCACTGATCACCATAAAAACCAGTGGCACTTTTACTGCGTGCTATCAAGATGCATACAGATCGGCTCGCGATGTTAGCATATAAAATGGGTAATTCCTGAGACGTTTCCTGGGTGCTCCTGTTGTTGTGAAATGTTACTTGTCAAAGCTTGTTAGCAAGCTTGTGAAAGCACAGCATAATCCACAAGTTAACCTAATGTGTTTCAACACTTTTTTGCTTTTATGGAAATAAAACCCCTTTCCAACGCCATGAACATGGTCATTATGCTGACTTACAGCCTTAAGGCCTTTGAACTCTGTGTATGCTTTCTGAACAACCATTTCTTTCACTGTGGGAAAACAACCACAGCGGTACAGTGGTAGAGCACTGCTCATACGCACACACACATACATCAATACACTCTCACACACACACACACACACACACACATGCATGCACGCACACACACACACACATGCACGCACGCAGCACACACACACGCACGCACGCACGCACGCACGCACGCACGCACGCACGCACGCACGCACGCACGCACGCACGCACGCACATGTGAAATGTGCAGGTGAAATAGATTCATCCATCTGAATACTGAACATCAGCCGCACTCCCAATTCGGACCTGTCTACTACATATTACTATACTACTGGGTGCCCCGTTTTCCATCTCCCTTTTTCTGGGAAAGGTCACAGTTAGGAGAGTGTCAGCATGGTGTTTAAGTCACCGGGGTACTGTATGAAAAGGCAGCTCCTGAAGAAAAAGTGACAGTGTGTGTGTGTGTGTGTGAGTGTGAGTGTATGAGTGTGTGGTGGTGGCTGGGGGGGCGGGGGGGGGGGGGGGGGCGGGGGGTAAAGTGTGTCTGTGTGTGTGTGTATGTGGGGAGCGGCTCAGTGCAGTGTGAACTCCGGCTTATTTCGAAATGAGCCCAGAATGTGCCGTAGGGGCCAGAGGGAGGGGGGATAGCATGGGACCGGAATTTAATGGCAACAATTTATGACAGAGGAGCTCAAACAGACAGAGTGAAAGAGGGGAGTTGGAGTGGAGTGGAGTGGAGGTTGGGGGGGGTGGGGGGGCGATGGGAACTGGGGATGAGGAGGGTGACGCACGGCTGAGCCCATGACCCCCCCTGAGTGTATGCATCCTGCACAGCCCATTATAAGGCCTATAAATTACAGGGCCGCGGTGGCGGCGGCGGCACGCGCAAAATGCTCTGCTCCATCTTACTTAAGGACTCTGTCCTCCTCCAAACACACATCGGCTCCTCTTCCCGCGTGCCTTATCTCTCTGACCTCCTCACACACAGACACACACAGTCACATACACACACACACACACACACACACACACAGTCATACACACAGTCATACACACACACACACAGACACACACAGTCACACACACACACACAGACACAGTCATACACACACACACACACACACAGTCATACACACACACACACAGTCATACACACACACACAGACACACACAGTCACACACACACACATACACACACAGACACAGTCATACACACACACACACACACACAGTCATACACACACACACAGACACACACAGTCACACACACACACAGACACACACACATACACACACACACTGAGTTATACAGTCATACACACACATACACACACAGTCATACACACCCACACACACACACACAGTCACACACACACACACACAGTCTTACAGTCACAGACACACACACATACATACACACACACAGTCACACAGTCTCACAAACACATACATACACACACACACAGTCATACAGTCATACACACACACACACACACACACACACACACAGTCATACACACATGCACACACTTCGTTCTCTGCTCCTGTTTCCCAGCCTCGGTGGTGCAGCTCCTAAGCAGGTAGGAGGCCTCAGCTGCAGTCCCTGGAGGGAATGGAGTGTGTGTGTGTGTCTGTGTGTGTGTGGGATGGGGGGTTGCTCTCTACCGTTTGGCTTTCTCGCTGACACAGGGCACTCTGTCCATGTTACTACCGGCCAAATGTGCCGATTCTTCTGCTCCAGTCAGAGCCCAGTGTCAACACCCACACGCTCAGCTGTGTCAGGTCAACACCCACGCCTCCCCTGTTCAAAATCATATAATCGATGCATCGTGATGCAGACATGAACGATTAATAATCGTTTCAATAGCAGATGATAATCGATTATAATGTATTTTCTTGTGTATTAAACTGTGCTGTTACGTTTTATTTCATAATGTTTTTAATTTGCCATGAATATTGGTGGCTGTTGAGTTTTATTAAATAAAATAGGAAGGTAATATCTGACTGCTTGTGCTTGTTGATGAAATCAAAGCCATGTGCAGTAATATAGAAAATTGATGTGAAGAATCGCGATGCATCGTGATGCATCGAGATATCGAATCGAATCGAATGGCTAGCTTAATAATCGTAATCGAATCGAATCGTAAGATGAGTGAAGGTTCACACCTCTAGTATACACACACACACACACACACACACACAAATTATACCCACACAGACATACACGCAAGCATTCACACAAACTCACCCTCGTTCACACTCATACTGTACACATGCACACACACACACACACACACACACCCTCGCTGATATACAGCACAAACCCATTTACCATACCATAGCCATAATGTCAGGATTACTGAAATGTTGCAATATATAAGTATAAGTATTTAGAAACATACAATTAACTTTGCCAGAATGGTGAAGTCCCCAGAACAAACCAGCAGCAAATAGTATAAGACAAAATTATTCTGCAAAAAATGCAAAGCAAGGTGAAAATTACAAGCAAAGTCAGTATAAGGATGAAAGTACAGTACACACAAGTATAGGTGAAAATGGAGGAATGGAAATACGAAAGCCACAAACTTTACATGCAGAAGTGAGGTGGAACTGGGATGGCTGTGGGACTTGATGTGGCGCGGGCTGAGCAAACGGCTTGGTATGACTGACGACCATCTCAACTCATTAAGCTCCTGTACCTGGTGCTCGTGGGGAGGGTGAGCAGCAGCAGCAGCAGCAGCAGCAGCAGTCGGACTGTACAATATTCGCGCGCTGCCTGCCAGAAGCAACGCCACGCTTTGTGCACGAGAGGCATGACAGCTAACCTCACCATATTGTCGAGCCATTAGATCCCCCGCCACCAGTCAGTCAGGGGGATATCTCCGTGGCAAAGCCGCGCTGTTTTGCAAGCGCAGCCATGGCCAATCACGAGCTCAGACAGCACTAGCAGGTAGGGTGCCGTATAATTGGACCTCCCTGCTAAGCAGCTCAGAGAAAGAGGAAGAGAAAGAGGAAGAGAGAGAGAAAAAAACGAGTGTGTGGGAAAAGGGAAAACGTGCAGATACACTTCCAAGAGGAGATTGTCACTCACACACCGCCCCCGCCTGTACACTCTGAGACTCCCACTAGGGTGCTGCAGCTGCTGCAGGGTCCTCTCGACAGGAAGACCCAGATCAGACTCTTCCGGGTTTTATTTGTGGGCTTTGCTCGTTTGTCGAGGACCCCCAACACCTGCTGTGTACGAAGAGGTTTGGCTAATGGTAATACCATGCCAGGTGAAGTTGTTATTAGCCTAGCGTGTCTGCTCTCGCCTTAAAGACGTCAAACAGGGACTTCCTTCAGTGGAGAAGCCAGCTGCTTTCTCCCGCCCCTTCCCCTCCCTTCCCTTCGATTCCCTTCCCTTTGGCTCAGTTGTTCTTTATTCAGCCGGCCATTTCTTCGTCTCCGCCATGACACTTCCTCCAGCGGCAACATCTGGGGGAATTTTTCACATGACAAAGCACCAGAGGTGCGTGAAACAGCTGGTGGAGGAGGCGATGCCAGTGGCAGTGGCAGTGGTGGTGGCGGTGGAGGTGTTTATGTCGCGGGAGTTATTTTTTTTGAGCTGTCGACAGCAAGCGCGCTTACTGCCATATGGAGTGCGGGTTTCGTGAGGCGAGCTGATGTGAGTGTGTGTGAGCGTGTGTGCGTGTATGTGTGTGCACTCATTTCTGTGTGCGTATGTAAAATCTGTTTAGGGAGTTAAGCCTATGAGTTGTTTGTTTGTTTACATAACATTACAGTATTCTTGCGAGATGCCTACAATGAATAGCATTATCTCATTCTGTATCTGCCTGGCCGAAGAGTTCACTGTAAACTTGTACTGTAAACACTGTAAAATGTAAGCAGAGGCACCCACATTATGAGCAACATCCACACCAAACTTTCACTGGCCCTCCAACAGCACGTGTGTCTGTACCATCTCCATATGGTAGCAAGTAGTTCTCCAAGGGGAATGGCATCTTGCGGGCAGTCTGAAAGAACATACCAGGTCCTCCTGTAATGCAGGATGTATCCACATCGCAAATTACATCACACCTGTGGAGCTGACAGCCACTCCTTTGGGAGCTCTTGTCAGCATACAATCACTTTCCTATATGCTGTTTTAAAAAAGTAGATTAGAAAATGACAGATAAATTGCAGGCCTCTGGAAATCAAAACTACAAATGGCTTCAACATTTCCCTTGACACACAAACGTACATGCACACTTGCACACTCGCACACATATAAAAATAGCAGTGCAGAATCGAAGCACATAAGTATAAGAGCAGTTCTAATTTCCAAACTGCTGGCTTTGTGTGCATTAAAATGCACGCCTGCAAGCAATATGTTGTCACATGTAAACAAGTGCATCTACAAGGCAGATCTAATGAAGTACTCAGAATCCCATTTAATGTCATTTGGGGTTGGCTCAGTCTTGGACGAACATACAAATTGTTTAATACATCTAACAAGAAGGGTTGCACAATCTCTGCCTATTCATGGAAAAGGCCATCAATAACAGAACAGGGCTAAAATTAGCCCACGCTCTGATACCGTCTCATTTTCGTCGGCAGCTTGTGCTCGGGCGGTCTAAATGAATGCACTTATCGCTGAATTATTGATGACTTTGCCACTGCGGTTTGCAAAGAGATTGTGCCTCTTGAGTTGTGTGTTATTTCTTGTGGTTTTGCTATCACAGTCTCTGGCAGTCGGTAGCGAGATGGTCTGAAAAGAAAAAGAGAAATAAAAAAGAAATGTCTGTCATACCCAGGTATAAGGTAATTGGGAGCCAAACAGCGAAGAGGAGATTAGAGAGAAAGACATGTGCGTCATTCAGCAGTGACGTCTGTCTACCTGAGACTTTGGCCACAGGCAGGTACAGACAGTGTGGGCACAGTGAGAGAGCGAAACGTTTGATTAGGCTCATGTGGAGGGAGGGCCAGCAACAGAGGGAGGGAGAGAGAGAGAGAGAGAGAGAGAGAGAGAGAGAGAGAGAGAGAGAGACAGAGAGAGAGAGAGGGAGAGAGAGGGAGAGGGAGAGAGAGAGACAGCGACAGAGAGAGAGAGAGAGAGAGAGAGGGAGAGAGAGAGGCAGAGAGAGAGGAAGAGAGAGAGGGAGAGAGAGACATAGAGAAGGAGAGAGAGAGATTTAACACCCCTTTGTTACAACACTGCCCACCAATTACACATCAAAAACCACCCAATGTCAAGCAGCAAAACATGAACCACACATTTCCAGAATTAAGAGAGAGGGGGGAGAGAGAGAGAGAGAGAGGGGGGGGGGGGAGAGAGAGAAAGAGAGAGAGAAAGGAAGAGATAAAAAAAAGGCACAGTGAGACTGAAAATAAAAAGCACAAGGCATTAAAAATGTTTGTGCAAAACCGAGATGGAGGGAGGGAGCATGAGTAAGAGGTTATAGATGACAGAGGGGGAGAGAGGGGTAAAAAGAAAGAAAGGCACAAACAGAGTCAGGCAGTGCAGTTGAATGGCTAGCAGAGAACAATTAAAAAATGTATGAGACAGCACGTGAGCGAGAGAGGGAGAGAGAAGGACAAGAGATTACGAACAAAAAGGAGCAAGCAAGAGATAGAGAGGACAAGAGAAAGAGAGAGAGACCAACAAGAGAGAAAGAGTAAGAGAAGCAAGAATGAGGGGGAGCCATTAAGAGAAAGGAAGAGAGAGAACAAGAGAAAGAGAGGGGTGGAAGGTGGCTGAACTCAGCAGGTGACTCTGAGGAGAGGCATTGTGGATCAGTAAGCACCAC
>CM050205.1:29152500-29160000 GCA_027475355.1 Coilia nasus | reverse complement strand
AATCGCTAGAACTGCGGACTTTGTTCCTAGTAGTGTGAGTTAGTAAGCAGACAGAGTCCTCTATCTTTCTCTATTTCTATTTTTACTTTCTCTCTCTTCTACCCCGACTCTGTTTGGTCTGAAAACTGGTAATCCCTGACGAGGCGATCGCCGGCAGCTTATTGTTGTTTGCAGAGGGAGCTTTTCTCCATATCTGCGGTACAGGCAATGCAGTTCTGGCATTGTAACTGTACGTAAGGCTGTCCGCGGAAATATTTAATGATGTGGGCCCGCACCTGGTTTGGAGAATTGTTTTAAGTACAGTACTTGCCTAGCTAGATAGAAGTACTGTCTGTCAACAAAACGTGTGTATGAGATCAAACTTTAGCTCCTAAATTCTGTGCTAAGTAATTGGATAAGACTTGGTCAGTACAGTGGCTAATCAAGTTCGTGTGTCTTGTCTTGAGCTCAAATGTCTGCATGTGCATCTTTGTTTAATGTCTAAACCATGGTTATATGTGTGTCCTTTACTTACACTGCATGTCTTGTGCTCTGTTGTGACTCATGAGAACTAACAAATGCCTTTAATTTGATAAATGTCTATCTGTGGCAGCTGAACATGATCAAACAGCATTAGCTATGGCCATATAGGAAAGAGGCAGGGATGCCTATTTAAAAAATATCCATGCTGATTGATCACTGAGCAGTCGATGCCCCAGAATGGAATAGACTTAAACAATTTTATTGAAAAGTAAAAACTATTTTGTCTTAGAGGTGTCACAACTACCATGAGCTAGCATCTGTCCCTGTCCTTGTTGTTATGTAAATGTGTGCCCTGAGTGAGTGAGTGAAGGTGTGAAATGCTGGCCAGCTACAAACCCCAGAGAAATTTCCATTTGTGCACAAAAATGTTCAAATTAGACTTAGAAAGCTGTATGGATTTTTGTCATGACATTTTATTTTCACCCTTTTCACCCATTTCTTTTGTTTTGGTTTGTAAAGATTTGGCTATCAGATGAATGAGAATTTGATTTGATTTAATGTTTGATTTAATGTTTGATTTATTTTGTTCTAGACATCATTCAAGATGTCAGATTTCTTTTTTGTCACTGCAAAATCCGTTTTCTGATGAATCACCCTGAGTATATTTGTTCAAAAGTTTTGCCCCTATATAACATGTTTGTGTTCTTCCAGAACACATGAGCCGGTCTTCCATTTTCCTTACTGGCAGGACAACTCAAGGAGGTGTCCTGCTTAGTTGATATGCAAATCAGTTGCCATTTGTTTGCCAGAAAAGGTGTTTGTGTGAATAAGGAAAACCTGGAAAGAATCTTTTTAAGTCATGCTTTCCTTATACTGTTTATTCTGCTTTATATACTCAATGCAGCGATTCATTTATTTATTTTGCTTTGCAGTTTATCCCATAATTTGTTTTTGTTTAATCCACTAATGAGATTGGTTGGTCATTCTGTCTTTAGTAGTTTTATCCCCATGTCTACATGTTCAAGCTGATAAGAGAAACTAGAAGGGTTTTGTGTGTTACTCTGTAATATGTTTACAATGCAAGCCCAGGTTTAACATTTAGATTTAATGGCTAAAGTACAGTCAGCTCTCAAACTCCACTTCCACCCTCTAGTTGTGTGATATTTTGGGTGTTCTCCAAGATTCTGTCTGTGTTATCTAAACAGTTTAAGTTTTTCAGAAACCAAAGCGAAACAGAGAAGGAAGACAGCATTGAGAGACAATGACTCTGCCACCCATGATACTGATTTAAGCTGCTCTTTTACCCATGGGCCAGGCGAAGATGCTTTTTGGACAAGCATGCAGCCCAGGTGTTGGTGAGTGGAATCTCACAGGTTACAAAAAGCCTATGTCCCTAGCTGCTGTAAAAGGGGCTGATTGGGCTAAAGTGATGAATATTGTAATTGAGTAAGCTGACGTCTTGTGGAAAGGCAAGGGGGCAGAGGTTAGCTCTCATAGAACATCACATGTAAGCTTTGGTACACTCCTGGGATTATGTAATCTCTCCTTTGAATATTTAGTGAAAAGTTTAATTCATGGCGTACAATAATAGTGGAAATCAGCAGTGCTTCCCCGTCAAAGGTTTGGAAACTAATGGCGTAAATTAATAGTGGACACCAATTGGTTCTTCCCCGTCAAAAAGTTAGACATTAACTGAAATAGAGTACAAAGGATACTGATCTGCTTAGCTGTTCAGTCGCAGATCAGAAAGGGGGGAGAATTGTAGTCATTAGGCCATTACATCTCAGTGGAGGATGGAGGGAAGGGGGGTTGGTGATTCTGACTTGTACTTATGGAATGTATGTCTGACATGTGATGCTATGCTATCTTCAGAGTTGGTTTTCACATTTAGCCTAGGTATAGCATAATACAGATCATTTGAAGAGGACATACCAGAACCAGAAGAAGAGGACAACATTTTTGTTTGCACACATTTTTAACACTGTGCACCACACGCAGAGAAAAGATACAACATCACAGAGCATAATGAACTCGTCTGCCATTCTGTTGTGTCAAAAAAAATTCATATTGCTCATTTCAAGCATCCTATAGTCAACATGTCAAGCTGTTTATGATGAATGTCTTCATGGAACCAACCTATGATGTGTAATTCATTGTCATGGAACCAAACTTCTATCTGTAATCTTTGCATGGAACCAACTTTACTGTCAATTTCATGGTGCTGAGCTTTGTTTTGTTTTATGATTTTGTGTCAAGTCAGTTAGACTTGAAAAGGGGGACTGATGGTATTTGAGTAAAAGTAATAATCTTGTAAATAACATTTTAATGTTGCAACATTTTTATTATTATTTCAAATACCTTTTGTTTTTATTATTGTGTGTCAAGTCAGTTAGACTTGAAAAGGGGGACTGATGGTATTTGAGTAATAATAATAATCTTGTAAATAGCATTTTAATGTTGAAACATTTTATTATTATTTCAAATCCCTTGGTTGGTTTTGGAACTCTTGTATTAAGATCAAAAGCTTTGTATGTGTCTCTGCCTGAGCTAGGAGGTGTGAACAGCGGGTTTCCTGAACCATTTGGTGGCCTTCTGAATAACCGTCCCTGTCTAGTGGATTAGCATACAGACAATTTGGCACCTTTCGTTTCTGATTAGAAGACTAGAGTAGTAAAAGACCATTGCATATGCATTTTGGGGTGTAACTTGGGTGCAGCCATTGGCTGTCTACAGACATTTAAGGTCAGAATAACCACTGTTTGAGTTAGTCTTGTCTTGTCGTGTCCCTGTCCTGTGTGTATATGTCTGTCTGTCTGTCTGTGATGTCCTTAATGTTAAGAATAAACCTTGTACTTGATTCGAAACCACTAGGCTGACTGAGTCTCCAAATTCAACTTAAAAGTAATTTTATTACTTTTAGCTGCACCTGTGCTTCTCATCCCTTTGTACAGTTACGGCACTAAACCTTCCTCTCTGTTTAAAATGGGCAGCACAACTGTGAAGGTATCGCAGATAGGGCCGAGTGTAAGGGCAATCGTGAGGGGACAGTAGCCCGACAGTATGCAGCCACCGATAGAGGCTAGTGGCCCCGGTTTGTTAGCACCAACTGGGTCTGAAATACACTTGGCCTGGCCTGGCCTGGCCTGGCCTGGCCTGGCCTGGCCCGATGGTGTGAAGGCGGATTTGGCTTTTTAAGTGTAGCGTAGATTCCGTTACACTCACCACAGAGGAAATAAAATGTTATGACCACAGCAATGCCATGTGTTGTCAGACCAACAATGGAACAAGGGAGAATAGAGGGGAGAATAATAGGAGTGCCACTGGAATACAGAAGGCAAAAAGATAGAGAGTGAAGAAGGAAGAACGAGGGAGAGAGAGTGGGGGGAGAATGAGAGGTGATAGGGGGACACAGAAAGGAGAAAGACAGGGAGAAAGGAAAGGAGAAGGGAAGGGGGAGAGAGAGGGGGAACAGAGAGGGGGTAGAGATAGGGGTGCATGTGAGAGAACGGCAGCTGCTTGCTCATGAAAAATGGAGTAGGGAACAGATGGTTGATAATTGCTGCATTAAAAAGTACTGTAAAGAATTGATGTTAATTATTTTACACTGGGCATATGCAAAATATGCATTCGGGGCATTCTGAATGTCTAAGTAAGAGGCTTGCAGTAAAATGGTGTTAAATCCTGTCATCGAAATACTGAAACCACTCTTGAAAGGCTGCTGCTTATTCACCACGAGCACTAGTCTTTTTATTACACAGGATTTTGTTGTAATAGCCTAAAAGATCCCACATTGGATATATCTTTTCTGGCTTAGAGCCACAGGATGTTTGCATGCAACACTACAAAACCTGGCACTACTGTCACAGTAAAGGCAACCTGTGACAGCAAAAGTACCACAGAGAATCTATAAAGCTTGCCACATGTGACTTGGCATCCAGCTGATGCTCTCATCCAGACTGACATACAGCGAATGAGGTGGTGAACGAGCAATGTGAGGTTCGATGCCTTGCTCAGGGACACCTCAGCTGTGGATGGGGGCGCAAAAGAGCTCATGTTATTCACTCCAACACCCACATTGTTTCTACTAGTTCAGGAATTCAACCTGTGATCCTCCAATCCAAACTCCTGAACGATTTGGCCACAACTACCTCATATGTGCGGTGAGAGCACAGCAACCTAATGCCACACAGCACTCTTATATACCCTGTTGCTGTATTGAGGTGTTCAGATTGAGGGATGGTGGTCTGCACTCTCACATGAGAAAAACTTTAATACTGTAAATCCTAGATTTGGCATGATATTTTATGTCATCGATAAGGAAAAGTTATGCCAATAAAGGATTTCATAAAATGTACCGAACTGACAGTAAAGGAGTAGCTTTTTACCACTTTTTCAATATAGGCACAACATAACCTCAGCTACTGCACTCATATTGTTCACTGGTTGCAGTGTCATGCACACTGATGCACTTTATGAGGCAGTATTTTTTCAAAATAATAAATAAATAAGAAAAGGCTGACTCGCATATGCGGTTTTTGCTTATTAAATAGGAAATATCACACTTCAGCAGGAAAAGTTCAGGCAGTTTTAGCTAAACAAGCCATGACCTCACATGTTTCCCTCTTTATGCTCTGAGGAATTAGACAGTAAAAATAATGATAAAGCAGTGACCTTACTGCCCTGTAATTTCATCAGTGGGTACAGGTGACATATTCATTGTCAGTGACAGTGAGCAACAGCAAATAGTAGTTAATTTTTAACCTACATCTAATTTTGTTTGTTGAGTTGAAGCACAAACATGCTGTTTTTAATCCATTACATAGTCTGTGAACATGCACGCGCACACACACACACACACACACACACACAAATACACTCACACACGCACATACACACACACACGCACATGCACACACAGTAATAACAAAGGCACTATAGTTTTAAGTGTAACTCTGCCTTGTCTGGTTAAACTCCCATGATGGTTGTATTGACTAAGTTATATTAGGGATTTTAAGGTTTATTGTTGTGTGTGTATTTGTGTGTGTGCCTGCATACGCGCATGCATGCATGTGAGTATGTGAGTGTCTGTCTGTCTGTGTGCATGTGTGTGTGTGACTACTTAGAATTGTTATGTCCAGCATAATGCTGTAGCAGAAATAAAGCATTTGACTGCACTCATTACAGTAATGTTGTCTTGCTATTTTCCACCTGTAATGTTTACATCTACTTTATTGCTTAAATATTATTAAAGGCTATGTTCTCACAATAAAACTAATATATGTGACAAAACCCAACATTTCAGCTAATGACTCCTCTATGGCTTGTTTAGGTGTTTTTCTTGTGTATTTCCTGCAGATAATAATAACCTCTTAAAACAAAAAAAGGAATGCTATATATATTATCTCTTTGACACTCACTCCCAATATCCCCCGTCTGTTTATTTCTTCTAAAGAACCTTCTATCCCAACCATCCCTCTGTCTTCCCCCTATCTCATCTCATTTGCAGCCCAGCGAGGGAGCACAACCCCTTCATGACATTAACCGCAGCTATGCTGTGAGTTTGGCCTGGGGGGAAACCAGGGAGCAGATCTTCTCATGAAAACAGAGACGGTAGTAGATAGATAGAGAGAGAGAGAGAAAGAGAGAAACAAAGAGAAAGAGAGAGAGAATAAGTGAGAAGGAAGAGAATGTGGATAGAGAAAGAAAACTTTAAAAATGAAGAGAAATGTGTGCTATGTGGAGGGGAAAGGGGATAAGGACAAATTAGGTGTGTGTGTGTGTGTGTGTGTGTGTGTGTGTGTGTGTGTGTGTGTGTGTGTGTGTGTGTGTGTGTGTGTGTGTGTGTGTGTGTGTGTGTGTGTGTGTGTGTGTGTGTGTCGCGTGCACATGTGTGTTTGTGTGTGTGTGTGTGTGTGTGTACAGTATAAGTCTTTGTGTGTGTGCGTGTGTGCGTGTCTTTGTGTGTGTGTGTGTGTGTGTGTGTGTGTGTGTGTGGTGTGTGTGTGTGTGTGTGTGTGTGTGTGTGTGTGTGTGTGTCTGTGACTGACCTGTGCACGCATGTGTGTTTGGGTGCCCAAATAAACAGCCAGTGAGAAGGTGAGAAAGACAGTGAGAAAGACAGTGGAAAGGCAGGAGCATGTGTTTTCAATGGGATGTGAGCCAAAACATATGAGACAGGAGGCATGGGCACTGAAAGTAAGAGGAGAAATCAAGATGGATGAATCCTTGTGAGACAATGAAAGACCAAGAAATTAGTGTTTCTTTGTGTGTGTGGAGAGAGATTAAGGCTACTGTGTGTATTGGTTAGTGTGTGTATGCATGTGTGTGTGTCTGTGCTGTACAGTATATGTGTGAGAGAGACAGAGTATGTATGTGTGTGTGTGTGTATGTGTGTGAAAGAGACAGAGAGAGAGCACCTGTGTGCACAGGGTGTGTGTGTGTGTGTGTGTGTGTGTTTGCAAAGAATAAAATGGCACCAGCTCTGTGCCTCAGGGCCTGGGCAGGGGGGGGTGGGGTGGTAGGAGTGTTAAGGCGGTAGGAGGTAGGGGGGTGGGGGTGGTAGGAGTGCTAAGGGGGTAGGAAGTAGGGGGGTGGGGGAGAGTGCTAAGGGGGTAGGGGGTGGGGTTGGGGGGGGGAGAGTGCTAAGGGAGTATGAAGTAGGAGGTGGGGGCAGGTGGGGGGGTTAGGAGTGCTAAGGGGGTAGGAGTGAGAAGTGATGGCTGGGATGCTGCCCTGCAGGCTAAGCCTCTGACAGCTCCAGCGGCAGCTCCTGTTAGGGGGGGCACATGGCCCCACACTGCAGGGAGGGAGGCGTCCCTGTCCCCCAGCCCCCACTGCACGTCCCTGTCCCCCAGCCCCCACTGCACGTCCCTGGCCCCCCAGCCCTTAGGGGCTGCAGCAGAGTGGGGAGACATTTTCTCTCATTCCATCTCATCTCATGCACTTGTGTTGTTTTTTTTATTTTCTTCTGTGTCTCACATTCTTTCTTTTTCTTTCATTCTCCCTTTTATTCTCAGATCCGTTAACTACATGTGATAC
>CM050205.1:29135000-29145000 GCA_027475355.1 Coilia nasus | reverse complement strand
TTCCACTGGACTGTTCTTTGTCAGGAACAGAGGCTTAGAGCCACAGAAGAGACACTTGATTACAATTCCATTCTGGTCATCGTCACTTGAGTCATCATAGGGATATCCAAATGGGATATTTCCGCACAAGGACTAGATTAAGAGAGCATGGTGTATCAGCTTCAGGGCTTCAAATAGATTTATAGGCCCCACTTATTTAATATACTTTAAAGCATATACACTGAGTCAAAGTCTGCAACTGTCTCACTTTAAGTGAAAGTCTTTCATTGGAACATGTCTCATTCCCATTAACATCAGAACATAATGGGGAGGAATTAGGTAACATTTACGTTTACACTTCTTATTATAATGTATCTAAATGGAACAACATGTAACATTATTTACACTATAAATACACTATAAATACCTAACAGTAACAGTAATCCTAACCTTTACCCTAACCCTACAGCACACTGTAAGTACATAATTGTTATGTAAGTACATGTTTGTTACACTGTACTTCAGCTATGTAACAGAAACCGTAAAATAAAGTGTAACCAAAAATCAAAAATTATAATGTAAAAAATAGCATGAAGAATCCATTCACTCATGTTGCACATCTACTATCCCCATAAGAGATAGATATCATCATTATTTCATCCGTAATATCTAAAGCAGGCTGGTTATTTGCTAGTCCAAGCACTAATGTAGCTGTAGACTCCTCTCACCCACTTATCTCCCTGGCTGCCAGGAGTGCCATCCAAACAACAGGAGAGCCCAGACAGCATGCCAAGACCACAGGACTGCTAGAGTAAGCCCAGGGGGAGGACAGCATTTCTCTCTCTCTTTCTCTCTCTCTCCGTCTCTCTCGCTCTTTCTTTCTCTCTCAATCTCTCTCTCTCTCTTTCTCTCTCGATCTCTCTCTCTCTCTCTCTATCTCTCTCTTTTCCTCTCTCTCTCTCTCAGCACTTGCCAGCAATCACACAAAATCCTTCAAATATCAAGTAATTAACTCAGCTGATCCATGCATTAGTGTACCTATCCTGGCTGCCTGAAAAGATGAGTACTTCACAGAGGGACGAGGAGGGGAATAAGGCTGGGGCAGACATGCTTTTCATCAAGTAGACACTGACTTGTCATGTCTCAGATAATGAATGGTCAGACAGTGCAGTCTTAAGGAGGCAAAGGAGAAACAGGCACCTGGGTCTGCATGAACTAGCACATGCTCCTGCAGTGCCACTTAAAAGGGCATTTTTTTTGGAAGTATGACTCATAGGAAGCAAAACATCCTGTCACTGTTAGTGGGGATTTTAACAACCATGCACTGCACCATGACTTTCTAAGAGGTGTGTTTTGTTACATGACACACACACACACACACACACACACACACACACACACACACACACACACACACACACACACACACACACACACAGAGGGAAATATCAGTCCCTAATCATGATCCCAGTGCAGAAAATGTTATCACCTCCTCTGTGTGTGTATCACTGTCTTGCCTGTAAAGCTCTGTGTGCATAGCAGTGTTGTCATCAGGAGCCCTGCCATTGCATACATTCACACACACACACACACCACACACACACCCCACACAATTTAACAAAATAACTCCCTGTTATACGTGCTGCTCGACACCAGGGAGACAGACCTGCCCGACCTTGTTTGACCACATGCAGCGGCTGCCTTCCACACTCCCCCGGCTGGCCCTCTGGGGCGAGGAGGAGAGGGAAAGAGGGAAGAGAGGAAAGAGTGAGAGCTTCTGCAGATTGGCAACCACAGCATAATAGAGCCTTTTGGGGTGAGAAGTCAGGCAAGGCGGTATGAGTAATGTGGGCTCCCTGCAATACTCTTTCCCTTTCTGTCTGTCCGTCTGTCTGTCTGCCTGTCTCTCTCTCTCTCTCTCTCTCTCTCTCTCTCTCTCTCTCTCTCTCTCTCTCTCTCTCTCTCTCTCCCTTGCTGTGGCTTTTCTCCCTTTCTCACCCCTTTCTCCCTTTCTCGTCTCTCTTTGTGTTTATTTCTGCAACCCCTCTCTCTCTTTCTACATCTTTGTCACTGTTAACCTGTACCAACTAGATACAGGTCCCTAGAGATTGTGAAAACAAAATACTAGCAGTGTAATGTGAACAGACAGCCTATTGCACCTGACCACAAAAATATATAAATAAGATGCGAAAGAAGGCAACAGAGCATGGAAGGGGGAAAGGAAGAGGGGGGAAGGAGACAGTGGAAGTAAGGGAAGAAGGAGGGTGCCTAGCTATCGATTTTTAATAGTGGTGGTGGCAGTGGCATATTCAAGCACTTATGACCTGGACAAATTGAAATCAGCAGTAAAGTTATGATTCAAACTAGTACGAACTACCTAACACAACAGCGCAGTAGCCTACGTACTAGTAACAACCTTATATACAGTCTATGATAAGAACTTTCTAGTGTGCTGAAAGTGTTGAAGGTGAGGGTCATTATATAACCTTGGTAAAAATGACAATTCGTTCTTTCTTACTTTCAGCATGTGCTTTCGGTTACAGGACAACAGGCCTGTACCATTTAGCTCCAAATCTGGGAAAATGTTAATTAATGAAATACTATTTTTCACATATAAAATTTAATTAATATCTTACAACAAGCATAAATAGCTATAATACATATCCCTGATCATTGGTGAACATACATTCCATACTGTAAATACATTCCATACAACCCATACATTTCATACATACATTCCAAACATACATTCCATACATATATTCCATACGTATGTACATTCTATACATTCCATACACACATACATTCCTTACATACTTTCCATACATACATCCCATGCATTCCATGCATTCCATACATACATTCCATACATTCCATACATACATTCCATTGATACATTCCATACATACATTCCATACATACTTTCCATAATAATAATAATAATAACCTTTACTTGTATAGCACAATTGATACATGCAAGATGCAGCTCAAAGTGCTTTACAGTTTGGCAAGGTCACTACAAGACAATATTTCTTGCAGTCCAGTGGCATCAAAGCGGACGAACACAATAACGAAATAACGTAATGACGCAATTCCCTGTTAATGTGGGCTACATTCCATACATTCCATATATACAGACATTCCATACATTTTATACATTCCATACATACAGACATTCTATACATACATTCCACACATTCCATACATACATTCCTGACATTCCATACATGCTATACCATAAGTACTAGTAACAACCTTATATACAGTCTATGGTAACTTTTGTCGTGTGCTGAAAGTGTTGAAAAGTGGGGGTCATTATATAGACGACACTGTATAGTTTTCATTAGGAGATGACACCAGATATTAGTTGTTAAATGATGTATGAATCAGAGAAGAGACAATTTATATTTTAATTATAACCCTGCTACACTCTCGCTCTGAGGTTTCATTTCATTTTGCCTGTCACACTATCCGAGGCTTGTGACAACAACCACAACAAATTTTGCTTTATGGACAGCATTGGCGGACTGTGGAAGACAGCTGAAATGTTGAAATATCACAGACAATAAATTCTGAAGCAAATCATGGTTTGAAGACAAATGAGAAATGAATTTGTACATGACCAAATATGGGCAACCAGGCAGACTGACTCCATGAGATCTGTGTACACAGTGTGGTCATGTCCAGATACTGACATAAATGGTGAGATCCAGGGCCCATGGGTGCAATGGTTACCACAACGTAGGGTAACACTTCATTTTACCACATTCATTTTGCGATGAAAATACATTATGTAACTATAACACTTGTACATGATATATGTTGTTACAAAAAGTTGTACGACTGTACCTAATTAGGTAGATAAACTGTAACACTGACAACGTAAAATAAAGTGTTACCCAAGATAGTTACTGCAGAGGGTCATTCTATTATAACAGTTTAGTCTATGTCTGAGATGTAATGGTAAATTCTTTAAAGTGGACATTGCTACAGCAGCCATAGTTGACAAGGCTAGGCCTCAAGATCTGAGGAAGTCTTTTTATTAATGTGATTGTTAGAACAACGGCCACCAGTCTACTGTTTTCGCCACCAAATTTACAGTTATGTAATGTCATCAACTACTTTTTCACACCAAAAAGAAAAAAAACTGTTTTAGGTTAAGTGTTAAGGTTAGGAATTGGGATTGGATTAAGGTTAGTCTTTTGTTACACAAATGTAAATGTAGCACTATATTGTTCCATTTGAATAGCCATAGCATCATTAGTATCCCAATAATTCCACAAACCAGCTCTCCTTCACCATACCATACAGAATGAAAGATGAATGGTGCACACAATGTGCATTACTGAAATAAAAGCCTATAAAAGGCTGTTCATTAATCACATGGCCCCTAAACACAGCCATTAATTACAAGGACGTGTGGCTGCATAGATCATCCATAAGCTGTTAACTTTGTAATCAATTATAACTTGCTGTCTGCAAAACTCTAAAATATTTCGCCAGCCTATCCATTTTCTTTTTGCCGAGGCTTCACTGTAATGTGACATGTTGCTACAGCTACCAAGTTTGTTGTGCTTTTCTGGAAATTTCCCAGAAACCTTTGGACTCCAAACACCTCTTTTGAGAGGGGCCTCTAAGAAGTAGTGTTCTAGCACTGGACTGTGTTCAAGGTGATGCAATCCTGTAGAGGAACTGTATACACAGATAAATTGCTTTCTCTTAGAATAGCTTTTAAGTATAGGCTTTCCATAGCAGACAAAAAACCCCACACACTTAAATATAGTAAGTTCAGAATGAACTACCAAAAAATAGCAGGTGTTAGAGGAAAAGGAGTTTGTAGAACATCTTGCATTATGTTTTCTGAACATTTTTGGGAATGGGTGGGATATTATCTGTGAGTTCCTTAGGGGAGATGGGTTTAGAGGCAGATCAGACAGCCACCCAAGGCAGACTGGCCTTGGACAGCTCCTTTGCTACTTTCTTTTTGTTTTGTTTGAAGCAACACTGGGCCATCAGCCAAAGCCACGAGCACTGAGGAAAAAAAAAGATTATCTTGCAAAATCCTCTGGTTCAACCCACAGTTACATCCCCATCCCACTGTCTGCTGGCTACACACGTCAAAATATCCTGACAGTTTTTATTGTGTTAAGCCTTGAAGCACTGCTGTATTGATGAGAACAGTGTTATCTAATGACACTGACAATCAGGCCCACTGACAGTCTTTGCTGGGCCCAGGACAAGATAACCTGATGCCCCCCCCCCCCCCCCCCCCCATATTCCATAATGTAAGGAGGGACCAGTTCTGCCCACCCCCCCTTTCCCTGGGCCCGGGACAAGACACCCGTCCCAAGAAGGTGACTTCGTTTGGCAGTTGGCCAGTTCAAGAGTATTACAAAATCAGGTTAGAAGCAGAAGAGCTGGCAGAGCTGGGATGTATGCAGTACCATCAGAACATTTTACTGGGTCAAGGTGTCAAGGGGAATCGAGTTCAACACCAGATTGCAGTCATTCATCTATTGCAGTCTCTATTGCACTAGATTGCTTAGCCTCCTCGCAATACATAAGGGCAACCACTGCAGACTCCAAGGCAACCATGGAGAAAAACAAATTTGGGGGGTTGTACTCAAAATACACTGTTCACTTTTGAATTTGATTCAAATTTGATTCGAATAGTAGTTTGCTATGCCTCTACTCTCTTAGAAAAACAGAACTGTCGGATACTTTTAACAGGTTTACCCCTTACTTTGAGTTAGCAAACCTAAGGTTAACCAAACCCTTTCAGTCAACCAACCCCAAGTAAATAACGCACTTGAAACAGCCCTGTTTAAGGTAAGCTGAACCCACAGTTGGTTAAATCAACTGAGAGAGCCACAGCTTAGATCACCACAAATCCCTAATGAATTGAGGAGACTGACAACATTGATGCTTTTTTAATTACCCGTTGGCTACATGCAAAGGCCATAGAGTCAAGCCTGCTTCATTAAATGTAACTGCTACCAACATACATTATTTATCTAGCCTCCGGTTGACCCAGCACTGAAAAAAAGAGGTTTTATGTTCATGCTAACTGTAGCTTGTGTGAGGGATGGAACGAATGTTGGATGTCAGTTTAAAGTTAAGTGCAAAGTAATTTTCCACACACTGGAGTACCGTTACTGGTGTTTGGTTGATGGAAAGGCAACATTTTAACTCAACAGCCTCCCTAATCAGACCATATTCAGTCAAAACGTTGCCATTTACTCAAATGAACATTAGGAGCTATACTTCAACGTGTGGACAATAACTCTCTTTACCTATTCTATAATGTCTTTAACATCAGGAGCACAGAACAACACGTAATATCAGTTTGGCTGCACCGGCAACCACGTACGGTCGATACCTCTAATGCAAACACAGTACTTTTGCACAACATGTCTCTGGGCCCCTGCAACTAAAGCCAAGTGAACCAGACCCTGCAATTCAACACACATACATACACACATACACACACACACATATATATATATACATGCACACCCAAACAGACACACACACAAACACACACACACACAAACACACACACTATGAGGGGTGCAGGTGGGCGTTGACATGTGCTGCTTCAACAGTATGTCTGCTGGTGTGCATTAAGCCCAAAGTGAAGGGCACTCAGCTGCCTGGTGCTGCTGTGCTGCAGAGGGCCTGAATGTGTAAGGAGGTAGTAGGTCAACAGACTTCCAGGGCTGGCTGGGGGATTATATAAAGGGCTGAATGAATGGCTTTGGCCATTTTATGTCATCGTTGCTCTAACCCTAAAGGCCACTGCCTGCTTTTACTATGTGGGTGCTTTTTTCTGGGGTGCACAATGTTACTTGGGTTTGTGTGTGTGTGTGTGTGTGTATGTGTGTGTGTGTGTGTGGATAGATGAATGTGTGTGTGTGTGTGTGTGTGTGTGTGTGTGTGTGTGTGTGTGTGTGTGTGTGTGTGTGTGTGTGTGTGTGTGTATACATGAATGTGTGTGTGTGTGTGTGTGGTGTGTGTATGTATTTGAGCATTTGCACTGAAGTGTGTGTATGTTGTATGACGTATGTTTATATGTGACTAAATCCATAGAAATGTGTGTTGCCACAGCATTATTCTGCTACAGCTCACTCTTCGTCCTTAACATTGTGTTAAGATGCCAGTATAAAGTTGGGATGAGCATAAATTATTGAGCCGGAATGAGATACGCTGCTTACAAATTGCGCAATAAATGGAACTCTGTGACAATGGACATATTAAACTTTCAGCTTCTGCAGTGGGAAGTGCCTTACATCTCATAGTGCCAGGATGCTTGCCTTTTTAATATTTCATTGCATAAATCTTTCATGCATTTTCTGCATTCATAAGGTATTGAATTCGACTGGCTTGTCATAACATTTAAATTATGTTGCAATGAAGACCCTAATAAAAGGACAACGTGTTTTCCACACGATTTATGACATCCACCCCCTGCTGTGACACACACTTTTGCGATACGCTCAGTACATTCGTTACAATCAATATATTATCTCATTATTTACTAATGCCATTCCGGAAGGGTGAGGATGTCGATGGCGAGGCGTCGTAAATCAGGGCTTTGAGGAAAGGAGCGGCCTGAGTTATGGGCCCTGCCACACTTCAGCACGGCATTCAAGCGCCTTTAAATCCAGCCCTGCTGATAGGATCTTAAGGGAATATGTTTGCTGGGTGATCACTGTCAGCTGGACAAATGCACTGACACCTCACCCATACTCTCACACATGCATTACACATGTACGACGAGCACACAAACGTGTGCACATACACACACATATACGTAATACACATATACATGCATACACACACACTCACATTCACATACACACACATACATACAAACACACACACACATACACACACACAGGGGCGGTTTGTCCATAAGGGCAATTTGAGGAAAAAGAGAAGTTTTTTTTCTAAGCAATGCTATCACTGCTAAAGTGGTTCTAGACAGTTGATCTGCTCTACGTGCCGTTGTTCAATCAGGCTGAAGTTGTGCCTGAAATGGTTCTGCCTCTTTTGTGCGATTTCAACCAGATGAAAAAATCGCACAAAAAATCTCCCGTTAACTCCTATGTAAAAGCAGTTTTATTCGACAAACAGACTCTCAATGCTCTATATGGGGTTTTATGTGCCCGCACATAACGTGAGTTTGTCATCATCATACGTAAGTGGGAGTACAGCAGGAAGGGTACAGTTACTTAGCCTGGTAAACCAACCCCTCGTACTTCATTTCATTTTGTACAGAGGGTCTGGAACAGACACCGTCAGAAACGATTTATTGGAGGTGTGGACTCTGCTGAAGTTTAAAACAAAGTGCCTCTGCCTTTACCCAATCGCTTACGCCTGGTCGTCACATATGCAATTAGCCTACCTACACACTACAATTCAAATGTAGTACACAAGGTCAACGTCACAGCTAACGAACACACCCTCTGTTTGCTGATTGGATCGGTCTTGCTGGGGCCGACTAAATGACCCTCAAGAGATTCCGATCCAGACCCCCTGTAGAAAATGAAATGAAGTACGAGGGGCGGGTTTACCAGGCTAACAATTGCTGTCTTGCTACTTGTTCTCACCTATGGAATGGGTCACCTTGGTCATCAGTGGTGTAGTGGTAAAAAGAAAGGCAGTTAAACCATACGCATAGTGTTAAAACAGTGAGTAAACAATCCATATGCCTAACAGTAGTGCAAGAAGGAGAGTAAATGCTGTTTTGTAATTTAAAAAGGTGTGTAAATGTTTTTTTGTAGTTTAAAAAGGTGTGTAAAAGGTGTTTATGTGCATTTAACATCCACTACACCACTGTTGGTCATTATTAGAACAATTGCCCCTCCTAAGAAAATGTTCAGGAGCCACCACTGCACACACACATGCACACACACATGCACACACACACACACACACACACACACACACACACTCACACATACTGCCCTTCCCTACCAAACAAACAAACGAAGGCAGCCTGATGGGAATGAGAGGGAAACAAAGGCGATTTGCATATTCCTCTGGCGAGTGTGATGAATGTACAGCAGCTAGATGAGTATTACATCCGCCTGATTCAAGCGAGGGAAAATACATGCGCGAGGGAAGACATAATAACGATGGGTGTGGATGTATAGAGCAACCTATACCTAATCTATGCCTCTGTATGTCCTACACGTCCTGTTTTTGTAAGGCGTGTATGTGTGTGTGTGTGTGTGTGTGTGTGTGTGTGTGTGTGTGTGTGTGTGTGTGTGTGTGTGTGTAGGTAGAGGGAGAAAAAGAGTGAGAGAGGTAGAGAGTGAGAGAAAGAGAAAAAGAGAGGTAGAGAGTGAGGGAGAAAGAGAGAGAGGTAGAGAGTGAGAAAGAAAAAGAGAGAGAGGCAGAGAGTGAGAGAAAGAGAGAGAGGTAGAGAGTGAGAGAGAGAGAGAGAGAGAGAAAAAGAGAGGTAGAGAGTCAGAGAGAAAGAGAGAGAAAAAGAGAGAGGTAGAGAGAGAGAGAGACATGGTGCTGCTGTGTCACATGCTTGCGTCATGTTGTTATGAGCAAGTGAGCAGGCCAGCGGGCGGGCGGTGCTGTCCACAGCACTGTATCTGAGCACCGCAGTGCTGCTCTGTAATACGCCTTCAAATGGGCCCGACTCACAGGCCGCCCTAATCAGCACAGCCAGCACCACAAGACAGTCACTCTCTTCTCACCTGCATACATTAAAAACATCAATGCGTCTTTCCGTCTCTCTTTTTCTCTTTCTTTCTTTCATTCTCTCTCTCTCCTCTCTCGCATCCCTCCTTTACCATCTCTTTTCTATTCCCATGTCGTTCCCTCTTTCTCTTTTGTCCATGTTTCACTTCGAATTCTTCTTATCGCTGGCTCTGTACTATTCTGGTTATTTGAGACGCTGTTTCATCATTTCATTTTTTATTGTTTTTGCTCATATTTTTTTCATCAAACCATTTTCTTCTGTCCCTCCCCCTCTCTCTGTCTAGCTCTAGAAACATCTATT
>CM050205.1:29105000-29125000 GCA_027475355.1 Coilia nasus | reverse complement strand
TATGGTGGTAATATATCCGATGACAATCGAAGAGTCAAAAGAGTTCACAGCCTCAGGTAGGCAAAGGACACTTTGCAGCTGTCAATCAAACAGGCTACGCCCCTAATTAATCATTAAATTAATACTTAGCTGTGCCTAAAGCAAAAGGATTTTTTCCATTTTATTAGGACGTTTATTCCTTACTTTAGGTTAACTTTCATATGCCATCAAACCATGTAATTAAAACAAGTCATAGCTAATGTGTGCATTATTTTTGTTGATGTGTTTTTGTTTTGGTGTTCACGATACTGTCAACAGGAAATGTTATGTATGTGAGCCTTTTGAACTGAATGGATTACATCAAGAGGATGTGTGTCATGTCAAAAAGGAGTGTGTGTGTGTGTGTGCGTGTGTGTTTGCTTCTGTGTGTGTGTGTCGCTGGCATCCCACAGAGCCACTGAACCACAATAGTGTCTGCTCCTCTGTGTATGAATCACTGCCTCATTGTCTGTACCATTATGTCTCTATCAACAATCCCCTTCTCTCTCTCTCTCTCTCTCTCTCTCTCTCTCTCTCTCTCTCTCTCTCTTTCTCTCTCTCTCTCTATCTATCGCTCTTTCTCTCTCTTTTTCTCTCTCACTATTTCTTTCTGCGCAGTATAATACCACATCACCTAGTGCACACTCTTTGCTTCTCTCTCTCTCTCTCTCTCAATCTCTCTCTCTCTCTCTCTCTCTCTCTCTCTCTCTCTCTCTCTCTCTCTCTCTCTCTCTCTCTGTCTCTCTCTCTCTCAGAGCCTCAGTGTCTGAGTCCCAGGCCAAACTCTTTCCTGTGGGGGTTTCATGTAGGTCCAGGTGCCCTGTGAGTGACTGGCGGCAGTTAAAAGCCCCACCACCACACCACCACCACCACAGCACCACCCCCCTGCCTGCCCTCCACCTTTGCTTACCCTGTCCAGCTGGAGCGGCTGGCAGGGCTTCTGTGCCTGCTCACTGGGCGCTGTGCCCACCTCTCTTGGCCTGTTTTAAAACAACCAACAGCATCCTCCAGGCTCCAGGCTCACAGAAAGCTACGGCCTCTTTTCTCTTTTTCTCTCTCTCCATTTCATTCTTTCTTTCTGTCTCTCTCTCTCTCTTTCTCTCTC
Organism: Coilia nasus; assembly: GCA_027475355.1. Taxonomy (NCBI): domain Eukaryota; kingdom Metazoa; phylum Chordata; class Actinopteri; order Clupeiformes; family Engraulidae; genus Coilia; species Coilia nasus. Next base: position 29,123,877 of record CM050205.1, on the reverse strand, counting down.
TCTCTCTTTCTCTTGCTCTCACTCTGTTTTATCTCCTTCGCTAACTTTTTTTTCCTTTCCATCTATCTCTTTCAGGTATGTTTTTTTCTATATAGCTAAGGATGTTATTCCATCTCTCTCGCTCTCTTTCCCCAATCCTTTCTGTCTTTCTCTCTAACATGTTCTCTTTTAACTTTCCTCTCCATCTATCTCACTTACAATTTCTCTTTTTTTCACTTTCTGTGTCTCCTTCTCTTTTCACAACCTTCAACCCACAACACACCGCCCACTGTCTGCCTTTGTTGCGGGGCCAGGTTTCACCGCACCCCATGCTTCAGCTATTCTTCAACACAACACACACACACACACACACACACACACACACAGATAGGTCACACATATACACACACACACACACTCGCTTTTACTTTCACAGATATACTAACTCACACCATGTGATACACACACACACACCAAGAAACTGCCAGGTCAGTGGCAGGCTCAGGAAATAATTGCTAATACCCGTTGACCGTGTGACTAAACATGCAGTGCTAGACCTCACAATGAATGTATAACTCATTGGACCTGGATCCACACACTACAACAGAAACTCCCTCTGCATCGGGAACCCCACAGACAACCTGCAGGCCTAAAATACCAACTTGCTGTGCACCCCTGCTGACGTGCTGAATAAACACAGCTCTGGGTAACGAGGAGCCAACAGTCATTTTGGCCAAAGAGGAAACAAGGTCACTCTTCTTCGCCTTAACCTGCCAGCAACTGTCACAAAAAGTGCATTTCGTTGAAAAGTTGGACAGCTTTCAGATTGGAACTGACCATGGTGTGACAGTCAGCAGTGTGTTTGTAGGGCTTTTACTGTGGCATGGCACAGGTTTCTTTTCTTTTCTTTCTTCCTTTCTTTCTTTCTTTTTTTTTTCTTTCCTCTTATCTTTCTTTCTTTCTTTCTTTCTTTTTTTCCTCTTATCTTTCTTTCTTTCTTTCTTTCTTTCTTTTTTTCTCCATCCATTACTTCACCCTTCACCCCATTCTGTTATTTTTTAGACCAATTACTGTGCTTTGAGTTCACCTGCCTTGCTGGTATGGTTCCACCTGTTTGGATCTCTTTGTTTATGTAAGACCATGGTGTCTGTGTTTGGATCCACAGCTTCATGACTTCACTTCTTGGACTCCCAGTCCTGTATTGTTTTTGGACCTTTTATTTCTTCGCTGTTGTTTTGTTGTGTTTTTCTGGAAGTCAAATTTCCCCTTTCAGGATATTTCCTTGTATCTCGCCGTGCACCAGGGCTCTGCAACTCTCTGCAGCGTGCCTAACAGAAAACTACCATTTCCGCTACATTTTGAATCAAACCTGAATTATTGATAACTTGCAGCCACAAGGACTGTCAGACATCTTGGTAACAGGAATCGCTGTGGACAGGCCTCTGAATGTCTGGGTGTTAGCAGTTTTGCTGAGTCTAATATTTCTCCAAACCCTCTGACCACCACTCACTCAAACTCTGCAGTGAGTCCTCCTAACAGCAAGAGTGGGAAAGAAATCCTGTGGTCAACAAACAATTAACCTCTGAAATCTGGGACAAGTTAAAGGCCTGTACTTGTCCTCTGTGTCCGAGCTTTCCTGTTAACTGTGTGGCTGATTGCTGTGGAGTTCTCCTCCCCTACTCTCTGTCTTTCCCCCCTCTCGTTTCTTCCCCCTTCTCTTCTCTCCTCTTCTAACTCTGCACTTTTCTCACATCTTTATCTTCTCTTCTCCCTTCTTCTCTCCTACTCTCTGCTATTCTCTGCTATTATCTGCTTTTCACCCCCCTCTCCTCTCCTCTTTCCTCCATTCCTCTGCTCTCCTCTCCTCTCCTCTCCTCTCCTCTCCTCTCTTCTCCTCTGCTGTGCTTTGCTTTCCTCTCCATCCCTCCCTCCACTCTTGCCTTCTCCCCCTCCCTTCCCCTTCCACTCTCCTTTCATCCGCTGCACAGGCTGACCAGAGCATTGATTGCTATGGAGCTTCCACCCTCCCCTGCTGTGGCAGCCAGGGGCTTCATCCTTTCCAAGCAGGCTTGACTGGCCCGCTTTCCTATTACTGTCAAATAGCAGGTCTCACCCCAACCAAAGGCCTCCCACTTTGGTGTGATATTGCCATGGCCTGACCTCATTCCAAGTTGGAAATGACAAACACGGTGGCCAGTCTCTATATTAGGCACAGAAGTGGAAGGCCTGATCCAATGACTCATGCTTTATTATTATTATTATTATTATTATTATTATTATTATTATTATTATTATTATTATTATTATTAGAAATAATAATAATAATAAATGCGAAATATAGCATTTTATTATTATTATTATTACCATGTTTCATGCTCTTATTCTGAAATAATGTGTGGGCATGCTGTGGTGGATGAGTGGAAAGGTTCTTGCCTTCTATGTCTACTATGTCTAGGATAATAATAATAATAATAATAATAATAATAATAATAATAATAATAATAATAATAATAATAATAATAGCTATATTTCATATTTATTATTATTATTATTATTATTATTATTATTATTATTATTATTATTATTATTATTATTATTATTATCCTAGACATAGTAGACATAGAAGGCAAGAACCTTTCCACTCATCCACCACAGCATGCCCACACATTATTTCAGAATAAGAGCATGAAACATGGTCTTGATCCTCTCACACACTCTCATCACTTGCCCAATCTCTCTCTCTTCTCTCTCTCTCTTTCTTTTTTCTCTCTCCCCCTCTCTCTCTTTTTCTTTTGCCTCATATCTGTGCTCCCAATTTTCTCTGCACAATCAGACAATAGATGCTGCATTGTATTGCTGTGCTCTGCAGCGGTGATGTACAGTACAGCCTCCCTCCACATCTCTCTCTCTCTCTCTCTCTCTCTCTCTCTCTCTCTCTCTCCCCCACCCTATTCCCCCCACTCGCCCTGTCTCTTTCAGACCACTCATATTAAAGTCATCCTGAATACGTCCACATATTTAGAAAGCAGGACATCTGATCTGGCCCCAGAAAGATTTGCTCCTGACAACCTCTGTGTTTGTTAACGTATAACTGAGGAACAGCAGAATGTAGATGGCCGAGGAAGATGAGAAACAGAGAACCCACGAAATGGGATTCTTGCCATTTACCACAGACCCTGCAGAATTGTCATTTCTTTCTCTCTCTCTCTGTCTTTCTCTCTCTCTCTCTCTATCTAAATGTCTGCCTGTCTTTCCCTCTTTCTTTAATTTTCTTTCTCTCTCTCACTCTATCTTTCTGTCTCTCCAATCCCTGTCTGTTTTTTTGCCTCTACTTTGTTTAATCTCATGTTCCACTTATCCTTTCATAAATGAACATACTCCACAGAGAAGAGGACTTGCGTGCCACATACATGCACATCTCCGAGCCCTGCCTGCCATTTGGCTTTCACATGCAAATGAGGAGCCTGCTTGCTGGCCTAACACTTTCCACGGAGATCCAGAGACGAATCCATTTAAAGTTACAACACACGCAGGAGACAACCTGATCCTGTTTAGCATAAATAGCTTTCTCAGGTAAAGCCATCACAGCAGCGAGGATTTTTATTCAGTACATCGATGTCACTGCCAAAACTCACTGATCTCTCAGCATGGTGAAAAAGCTTACAAATTGAACTCAAACGGTTTCCTTAGGGGGGGCATGTTGTGGGCAGACAGTTGCCAAGGTGTCCAGTTTTGTTTCTTGTGACTAATCTCTTATGGTAAATCTGCTTGTAAGTGCCCCAGATGTCCCTGGCAACCGGGTGAGGTGATTTTGGCACCTACAAATGACATAACAGAGAGACACAGGTTACATCCTTCAGACCACATGGCAGCTGTTGAACATATGCATCAGAACTGAAAGGGATGCTGGCTGGAGAAACTGAACTAGATCAAATGTCTCACCTGTGGACTGTGTAAATCTACACAACATTGAATCCAGGCACTTGACCAAACATGCAGCTGTCCACTCAATTATGTGAAGATGTATTTACATCACTACAGATGCTGTAGTTTCTCACAAGAATCCATGCAGGGCTACCTGAAACAAAAGGAAAATTGTTAAAACAAAATCTTCAGTGGAAGAGATGCTCAGTGTAATTTGAGACTTGAGAAACCAAGCCAGTTGTTGAAAATGAAGCTCTGTGATCTTTTAAGCTGCTGTCTACCAATGCTGAATGAGACATCTGAGGGTGAGATAGTAATGTTGGGGCAAAACACAGAGGAATGAGAGCGGAGCTAGGCAAGAAAAGAGTGAGAAAGGAGGCTTGGCACCTGAAGATGCAGAATATCTCTAGGGTAAGGAGACAACTGAGTAGAGAATTTTGAGGGTTGATAATGCATGATAATACCTGTAGGCCTACACAGGCCTTATCTTTAGCTCTTTGCAGTAAAGCAGACCTACTAGGCTACTCGCTAAACTCATAGGCTGGGTGTTTTCATTTGCCCACAGATAAACCTTAATCTGTTACACCTGTTGATGTGCATGTGGGGGCTGTGTCCCTGTACAGCTATATGCCTAGCAAGCCCCCCTCAAGCAATGTGGGGTTACATGCCTTGCTCAAGGGCACTTCAGCCATGGATGAGGGCGCAGGAGAGTGGTGGTAATTCACTACCCATTCCACAGTTTTTCCCTACTGATACGTGATATTGAACCTGCAATCCCAAGACCAACTCCCTAAACACTAGGCCACAGCTGCCCCTGAGTTCTTAGTTATGTCAAATGTAGACCCAGTCTGCACTAAGACCCAGTCTTTCAAAAGAAAGACCAGCTAGAAGGGGAGGGCAGACGAGGAACAGACGTCTTGCTTGGTTTAACTGCAGGGACCAGCCACAAATCAGAAAGCTAATGCTGTAGACAGTGTCATTGAGCCCAAGAGGTCTGAGGAGAAACAGGCTTTGGAGAAAATGCTGGGGAAGGAAACTATGAGGAAGAAAGCGAGATAAGAGGTGAAGCATGGAGGGGAGACTCTGTCATTTAGGTACCATGTCATCAGCGCTGTCTTCTTTAGACATCATGCTCTCATCTCCGTTCATTGCTTTTTCTTCAGAATGGCCTTTCTTCTTACACTGACGGTATGGGCGAGCTATGCCTCTGTCCAAGTCATTGCCCTTTTATTGTTTTTCATAACAGAAAATATGGCTGCCATTACATGGGAACTTTGTCGATACAACTGTTTGAAGAGCTCAGCAAAAGTCACTGCTACTTTTACTGTGTTGAGCAGTAGCAGCTGGTTGAATATCCTAAAAGAGTTGGACACCCACAGTCTTAGAATGCTTATTCAGATGATGTATATCTCTCCACAGTCCAAAAAAGGTCATATCTAGACTATAGGCAAGTTTTGTAAATCACTCATCAGGACTCATAGCGCCCTGACCGCCTTAACCTACACCATGCTTACACTGATAAAATAAATACTAAAGAAGATCGTGCTCAAGTGTGTTTTGTGAAGCACACTGTGATAAACGCTTTAATGAAATGGACAGGGTTATGTACATTATTGAGGCTGTAAAAAACTGCAATCTCTATATAAATTGAGAGCATGGAATGTGCTTCATTGCCTCGACAGTGACTGCACATGCCTCCCCAAGCCTTAGTCAGCATGCTGACATGAGTGGAGAAATCCTCCAAAAAGCATTTATGAACCACTAAGCACCTAATGAAGCATAAAACTGAGATCAAGGGGCTAGTATATATATGTGTGTGTGTGTGTGTGTGTGTGTGTGTGTGTGTGTGTGTGTGTGTGAGTGTGCGTGTGATTGTGTGTGTGTGTGTGTGTGTGTGTGTGTGTGTGTGTGTGTGTGTGTGTGTGTGTGTGTGTGTGTGCGTGAAGCAAAGAGCCGAGGTTAAAGGGCTTAAGAAGCTTGTGCCTTTTTTCCAATACTCTCTCTCGAATTTCTGCAGCACCCAAAGCAGGATAATTCAATTTGCTACTTCAGCCAAACAAAACAATAGATGCACACTGTAACCGCATGCAATGCAATCTCATGCAATGATGCATTTGGTCAACATGTGTTATAGTTCCTCTGGGCAATCTTTTTTCCACCCAGTTCATTTTAACAACTCAACACTCTCTCTTGACCTTTTTTGCATGAAGTGCTTGTTGTTCACGTCAAGAAACAATTAGGTCCACTGTAGTTATTCTTCATTGAAACTTTCACTTTTTTGTGTAATGAACAGTGTCAAAAAATATTCGAGCCACCATCATTTAATGTTTCATGTATTGTGTGAAATTGAAATTTGGTTGAATGACACAAAAATGAATGAGCTCAAAGTTTTTAATCAACAGCTTTTTTGAAAATGTGTGTGTGTGTGCGTGTGTCTGTGTGTGTAAGCATATGTGTGTGGGTGAGCACGCAAGTGTGCATGTGTTTGGGTGTGTGTGTGTGTGTGTGTGTGTGTGTGTGTGTGTGTGTGTGTGTGTGTGTCAGAGATGTTCACAAGTCATTTTTTCCAAGTCCAAGTCAAGTCTCGAGTCTTTGTAGTCAAGTCCAAGTCAAGTCTCAAGTCTTTGAGGGCAAAGCCAAGTCAAGTCTCGAGTCTTTTGTCCCAAGTCCAAGTCAAGTTTCAAGTCTCAAATGACTGAAATGAACATTCTGTCATCAGATTAAAAGCATACTGTACCATGAGTTATTATTATTATTATTATTATTAAGCTAGTTAAGGCCCTGCCTTTACATGTTGTGTCAGTATGAATTACGAGTTTCTGCACATATTGATCCTGTTTGTATTGCCACAAGGCTTCTTCATCTTTGTAATTAAAACACATAACTGACATCGAGGTGTGTATTTCTACATTGATATTTATGTTAACTACATTGTTGCAATATTTTTAGACCACATTGCATTTTTGCAGTCAAATCTAGTAGGGTGCTACTGCCAAAATATGACATTTACTGCAGCAGCCTAATATTAGAGCAATATTATCAGTGATATTGCAGTGGAATGGCCTGCAGTATTTTTGTGATAGACCTTCTGAAAGAAATTCTTCTTCACTGATTTTACATTTTAATTTAATATTTTTTCTTGAATAAACACTTGGGCCGCTGAACGGAATTTTACTGGTGCACTGATATCATAGGTTACCTAAGTAGGAATTCCTATGGCTATGTCGCCTAGATACTATTTAAGTGTTGTAATATCGTTCCAGACACCCCAACCTGCAGAAACTCATTTCAGTAAAGTCAACACCCCCGAGGTCGCGGGAGATAAGATGTCTGTTGTTCCCCAAATGCAAGAAGTGTACTTGTGCCCGTATACGTTAGGTAGCTAGTTAGTTACCTATTTGTTAACTAACTCGGTTAGCTCAAAACGTCGACTGCCTCATAGTCTGCTACCAATGGATCTAGATAAACAACAAATAAATGACTCATAATTAATCAAATGAAATTGTAACGTCGGGTGTGGAACAATAAAGCTGTCATTCAGCATGCATACCTGTGGTTCGGTTGCTAGCGATCTGTCCATACGGGCCAAGTTTTCCCTATGTGATAAAGTGTTAGACTGACCTATCCTTGTGGGTTTTGAGGTGCCTGATGAAATTTGATGTAGTTGAGCCAGCATCATGGATGGTGATCCCACACACTTTACACGAGGCTGTCCGTTTGTTGCCTGCCTGTACGAAGTCTTTAAAACCAAATGAAACTAGATGTACCGCATAGCGGTACATGGTATGACCGCCGCAGTATATTGAAATGTGGGAACTGTTGGTGTGATGAGTGTGTGGTAGAGCAGTGTTGTGAGGTGAGATTTCTGTGGAAATGATTTCCTGGAAGTGGGCATGGATGTGGGTTTTGAATGTGTAGTATGTAGGACTGATTTGTGAAGGCAAGGAGTCGGCAAAATGAGATTTTGTACAATTACAGCGCCCCCTATGGACTAAATTTTATGGCATGTTCTGTGGTGTTAGAGGTCTTTGTGGTGATCGTGCATGATGTATTTTGTGCAGTTCCCACCTTCTCAGTCCAAGATATTGGCAACTCAAAATCCCAATTTTTGCATTTACCCTTATCACTAGGTGGCGCTATGCTTCAAGTGAGAGTTTATGGGCTGGGTCAATATGCCTCTGTAACACCTACATACTAACACAAAATCGTTGTCTTGGGCTAAATTGTTGACGAGTTATTTAACAAAAACTGTTTTTCAACATCTAGCTTCGGCGATAAACATCGCCCCGTATGATGAAATGTCACAAAATTTAGTACACATGAAAAGAAAGATGTTTAGATATGGCATGTCAACTTTGACCAAATTTGAGCAATTAAAAGCCAAGATACGGCCATTTGAAGAATTTTAAGCTACGTGTTAAATGTTCATTGACATGTAACTTCGAAACGGTTTATCTCAAGATAAATCCTTTGATAACTTTTTGTCAGCATTGTCTGTAGATGACATATACCAAATTTGGTGAGATTCACATGAACGGCCTATAACGAGTTTGTTCAGATTCGTTTTCGCAACATTAAAATTTCCCGGAAATTGTTCTTGTTGGAAGTGGGCGTCGACCAGTGTTTTCAATGCGTGAGGGTCAATAGATTTCATGATAAAAAAAAAATTGTTGTAAACGTAAGCATTCTCTAGATAATAGGCAAAATGACATTTTCTACAATTACAGCGCCCCCTATGGACCAAATTTTATGGCATGTTCTGTGGTGTTAGAGGTCTTTGTGGTGATCGTGCATGACATATTTTGCGCAGTTCCCACCTTCTCGGTCCAAGATATTAGCAACTCAAAATCCCAATTTTTGCATTTACCCTTATCACTAGGTGACGCTATGCTTCAAGTGAGAGTTTATGGGCTGGGTCGATACATCTCTGTAACACCAACAAACTAACACAAAATCGTTGTCTTGGGCAAAATTGTTGACAAGTTTTTTAACAAAAACTGTTTTTTGACACCTAGCTTCGCCAATAAACATCGCCCCCTATGACGAAATGTCACAAAATTTTGTACACATAAAAAGAACGCTGTTTAGAGATGGCATGTCAACTTTGACCAAATTTGAGCAATTAAAAGCCAAGATACGGCCATTTAAAGAATTTTAAGCTACGTGTTAAATGTTCATTGACGTGTAACTTCGGAACGGTTTATCTCAAGATAAATCCTTTGATAACTTTTTGTCAGCATTGTCTGTAGATGACATATACCAAATTTGGTGAGATTCACATGAACGGCCTATGACGAGTTCGTTCAGATTCGTTTTCGCAATATTAAAATTTCACGGAAATTGTTTATGTTGGAAGTGGGCGTCGACCAGTGTTTTCAATGCGTGAGGGTCAATAGATTTCACGATAAAAAAAAAATTGTTGTAAACATAAGCATTCTCTAGATAATAGGCAAAATGACATTTTCTACAATTACAGCGCCCCCTATGGACTACATTTTATGGCATGTTCTGTGGTGTTAGAGGTCTTTGTTGTGATCGTGCATGACGTATTTTGTGCAGTTCCCACCTTCTCGGTCAAAGATATTGGCAACTCAAAATCCTAATTTTTACATTTACCCATATCACTAGGTGGCGCTATGCTTCAAGTGAGAGTTTATGGGCTGGGTCGATACATCTCTGTAACACCGATATACTAACACAAAATCGTTGTCTTGGGCAAAATTGTTGACGAGTTATTTAACAAAAACTGTTTTTTGACACCAAGCTTCGCCAATAAACATCGCCCCCTATGATGAAATGTCACAAAATTTAGTACACATGAAAAGAAAGCTGTTTAGAGATGGCATGTCAACTTTGACCAAATTTGAGCAATTAAAAGCCAAGATACGGCCATTTGAAGATTTTTAAGCTACGTGTTAAATGTTCATTGACGTGTAACTTCGGAACGGTTTATCTCAAGATAAATCCTTTGATAACTTTTTGTCAACATTGTCTGTAGATGACATATACCAAATTTTGTGAGATTCACATGAACGGCCTATGACGAGTTCGTTCGGATTCGTTTTCGCAATATTAAAATTTCACGGAAATTGTTTTCGTTGGAAGTGGGCGTCGACCAGTGTTTTCAATGCGTGAGGGTCAACAGATTTCACGATAAAAAAAAAAATGTTGTAAACGTAAGCATTGTCTAGATAATAGGCAAAATTACATTTTCTACAATTACAGCGCCCCCTATGGACCAAATTTTATGGCATGTTCTGTGGTGTTAGAGGTCTTTGTGGTGATCGTGCATGATGTATTTTGCGCAGTTCCCACCTTCTCGGTCCAAGATATTGGCAACTCAAAATCCCAATTTTTGCATGTACCCATATCACTAGGTGGCGCTATGCTTCAAGTGAGAGTTTATGGGCTGGGTCGATACGTCTCTGTAACACCGACATACTAAAACAAAATCGTTGTCTTGGGCAAAATTGTTGACGAGTTATTTAACAAAAACTGTTTTTTGACACCTAGCTTTGCCAATAAACATCGCCCCCTATGACGAAATGTCACAAAATTTAGTACACATGAAAAGAAAGCTGTTAAGAGATGGCATGTTAACTTTGACCAAATTTGAGCAATTATTAGCCAAGATACGGCCATTTGAAGATTTTTAAGCTACGTGTTAAATGTTCATTGACGTGTAACTTCGGAACGGTTTATCTCAAGATAAATCCTTTGATAACTTTTTGTCAGCATTGTCTATAGATGACATATACCAAATTTGGTGAGATTCACATGAACGGCCTATGACGAGTTCGTTCAGATTCGTTTTCGCAATATTAAAATTTCACGGAAATTGTGTTCGTTGGAAGTGGGCGTCGACCAGTGTTTTCAATGCGTGAGGGTCAATAGATTTCACGATAAAAAAAAAATTGTTGTAAACGTAAGCATTGTCTAGATAATAGGCAAAATGACTTTTTCTACAATTACAGCGCCCCCTATTGACCAAATTTTATGGTATGTTCTGTGGTGTTAGAGGTCTTTGTGGTGATCGTGCATGACATATTTTGCGCAGTTCCCACCTTCTTGGTCCAAGATATTGGCAACTCCAAATCCCAATTTTTGCATTTACCCATATCACTAGGTGGCGCTATGCTTCAAGTGAGAGTTTATGGGCTCGGTCGATACGTCTCTGTAACACCGACATATCACAAAAATTTCATGTTGTTGGGTGAAACGTTCATTGAGTTATTCAGCAAAAACTTTTGCCGGTCTCCCCCTCTTTAACGGACACTGGCACAGCGGGGGGGTGGCCCTGGGGGACCAAAAGGCGTTATTCGCTCACAAACTTCTTGGGCTACATGCCTACAAACATTCATGTCTCCCCGAGTTTCAGTGTCCCGGGAATCGTTGACGAAAAATCGGTGAAAAAAAAAAATTTAAAAAAAAAAAAAAAAGGGAAAAATTTTGCAGCAACTCCAATATGACCACTTTCGCTAGCTTCGCTAGCGGCGGTCATAATAACAAATGGGACAGCCCCAGCCGAACCCGCTGCCGCCATGGTCTGTCTGCCTGTATTTCAAATCTTTGCCTCCCCTGCACGCATGCGTTGCGCGTATGAAGGGAGGAAAATATTCAGTCTGTCTCCGATTTTCACACCTTGTAAATATTTCAGTTAAATGAAATAAATAATTTAATGAATGAAGATTGTTCACGAGTCACAAAGCACAAGTCCGAGTCAAGTCTGAAGTCATTGAGGGCAAGTCTAAGTCAAGTCCGAAGTCTTTCTTTGTGCGACTTAAGTGCGACTCGAGTCCAAGTCGCTACACTCGAGTCCCCATCTCTGGTGTGTGTGTGTGTGTGAGCCCGCACGTGTGTCTGAGCCAGTTCCCTAACCTACATCAGGAGCCGAATGAGTTGGATGCATCCATGCTCACTAAATATTTATTGGCCTCCACTACAGCCAGCCTCACCTGTGTGCTCTGACCTCCAAACCTTTACATCATTAAAAAAGAAAAGTGCAGAAAAAAACAACATATGTAGGAATGGGGTTGGATATAAATCACCCTCCAACCCCCTCATCTTCCCTCCTCACCACACACACATACACACACACACACACACACACACACACACAGACAGGCACACTGGCTAAAAATAAAGCCAGTGTGCTTCCACCGACTTCCTCTTCATCAATAAATAACTCTAATGATCTCTGCTGTAGCAGTGCTGCGTGTGTGTGTGTGTGTGTGTGTGTGTGTGTGTGTGTGTGTGTGTGCGTGCGTGCGTGCGTGCGTGTCTGTATGTGCGTGTGTGCGCGTGCGTGCGTGCATGTGTGCATGCGTGTATGTGCGTGTGCACCCTCTGCACACACACTCACACACTCAGCCCATTAATGATAACTAGATATACCGCATAGCGGTACATGGTATGACCGCCGCAGTATATTGAAATGTGGGAACTGTTGGTGTGATGAGTGTGTGGTAGAGCAGTGTTGTGAGGTGAGAATTTCTGTGGAAATGATTTCCTGGAAGTGGGCATGGATGTGGGTTTTGAATGTGTAGTGTGTAGGACTGATTTGTGAAGGCAAGGAGTCGGCAAAATGAGATTTTGTACAATTACAGCGCCCCCTATGGACCAAATTTTATGGCATGTTCTGTGGTGTTAGAGGTCTTTGTGGTGATCGTGCATGATGTATTTTGTGCAGTTCCCACCTTCTCGGTCCAAGATATTGGCAACTCAAAATCCCAATTTTTGCATTTAACCTTATCACTACTATGCTTCAAGTGAGAGTTTATGGGCTGGGTCAATATGCCTCTGTAACACCTACATACTAACACAAAATCGTTGTCTTGGGCAAAATTGTTGACGAGTTATTTAACAAAAACTGTTTTTTGACACCTAGCTTCGCCAATAAACATCGCCCCCTATGACGAAATGTCACAAAATTTAGTACACATAAAAAGAAAGCTGTTTAGAGATGGCATGTCAACTTTGACCAAATTTGAGCAATTAAAAGCCAAGATACGGCCATTTAAAGAATTTTAAGCTACGTGTTAAATGTTCATTGACGTGTAACTTCGGAACGGTTTATCTCAAGATAAATCCTTTGATAACTTTTTGTCAGCATTGTCTGTAGATGACATATACCAAATTTGGTGAGATTCACATGAACGGCCTATGACGAGTTCGTTCAGATTCGTTTTCGCAATATTAAAATTTCACAGAAATTGTTTTCGTTGGAAGTGGGCGTCGACCAGTGTTTTCAATGCATGAGGGTCAATAGATTTCACGATAAAAAAAAAATTGTTGTAAACATAAGCATTCTCTAGATAATAGGCAAAATGACATTTTCTACAATTACAGCGCCCCCTATGGACTACATTTTATGGCATGTTCTGTGGTGTTAGAGGTCTTTGTTGTGATCGTGCATGACGTATTTTGTGCAGTTCCCACCTTCTCGGTCAAAGATATTGGCAACTCAAAATCCTAATTCTTACATTTACCCATATCACTAGGTGGCGCTATGCTTCAAGTGAGAGGTTATGGGCTGGGTCGATACATGTCTGTAACACCGATATACTAACACAAAATCGTTGTCTTGGGCAAAATTGTTGACGAGTTATTTAACAAAAACTGTTTTTTGACACCTAGCTTCGCCAATAAACATCGCCCCCTATGATGAAATGTCACAAAATTTAGTACACATGAAAAGAAAGCTGTTTAGAGATGGCATGTCAACTTTGACCAAATTTGAGCAATTAAAAGCCAAGATACGGCCATTTGAAGATTTTTAAGCTACGTGTTAAATGTTCATTGATGTGTAACTTCGGAACGGTTTATCTCAAGATAAATCCTTTGATAACTTTTTGTCAACATTGTCTGTAGATGACATATACCAAATTTTGTGAGATTCACATGAACGGCCTATGACGAGTTCGTTCAGATTCGTTTTCGCAATATTAAAATTTCACGGAAATTGTTTTCGTTGGAAGTGGGCGTCGACCAGTGTTTTCAATGCGTGAGGGTCAACAGATTTCACGATAAAAAAAAAAAATGTTGTAAACGTAAGCATTGTCTAGATAATAGGCAAAATGACATTTTCTACAATTACAGCGCCCCCTATGGACCAAATTTTATGGCATGTTCTGTGGTGTTAGAGGTCTTTGTGGTGATCGTGCATGATGTATTTTGCGCAGTTCCCACCTTCTCGGTCCAAGATATTGGCAACTCAAAATCCCAATTTTTGCATTTACCCATATCACTAGGTGGCGCTATGCTTCAAGTGAGAGTTTATGGGCTGGGTCGATACGGCTCTGTAACACCGACATACTAAAACAAAATCGTTGTCTTGGGCAAAATTGTTGACGAGTTATTTAACAAAAACTGTTTTTTGACACCTAGCTTTGCCAATAAACATCGCCCCCTATGACGAAATGTCACAAAATTTAGTACACATAAAAAGAAAGCTGTTTAGAGATGGCATGTCAACTTTGACCAAATTTGAGCAATTAAAAGCCAAGATACGGCCATTTAAAGATTTTTAAGCTACGTGTTAAATGGTCATTGACGTATAACTTCGGAACGGTTTATCTCAAGATAAATCCTTTGATAACTTTTTGTCAGCATTGTCTGTAGATGACATATACCAAATTTGGTGAGATTCACATGAACGGCCTATGACGAGTTCGTTCAGATTCGTTTCCGCAATATTAAAATTTCACGGAAATTGTTTTCGTTGGAAGTGGGCGTCGACCAGTGTTTTCAATGCGCGAGGGTCAATAGATTTCACGATAAAAAAGAAATTGTTGTAAACATAAGCATTCTCTAGATAATAGGCAAAATGACATTTTCTACAATTATAGCGCCCCCTATGGACTACATTTTATGGCATGTTCTGTGGTGTTAGAGGTCTTTGTTGTGATCGTGCATGACGTATTTTGTGCAGTTCCCACCTTCTCGGTCAAAGATATTGGCAACTTAAAATCCCAATTTTTACATTTACCCATATCACTAGGTGGCGCTATGCTTCAAGTGAGAGTTTATGGGCTGGGTCAATACATCTCTGTAACACCGACATACTAACACAAAATCGTTGTCTTGGCCAAAATTGTTGACGAGTTATTTAACAAAAACTTTTTTTTGACACCTAGCTTCGCCAATAAACATCGCCCCCTATGACGAAATGTCACAAAATTTAGTACACATAAAAAGAAAGCTGTTTAGAGATGGCATGTCAACTTTGACCAAATTTGAGCAATTAAAAGCCAAGATACGGCCATTTGAAGATTTTTAAGCTACGTGTTAAATGTTCATTGACGTGTAACTTCGGAACGGTTTATCTCAAGATAAATCCTTTGATAACTTTTTGTCAGCATTGTCTGTAGATGACATATACCAAATTTGGTGAGATTCACATGAACGGCCTATGACGAGTTCGTTCAAATCCGTTTTCGCAATATTAAAATTTCACGGAAATTGTTTTCGTTGGAAGTGGGCGTCGACCAGTGTTTTCAATGCGTGAGGGTCAATAGAGTTCACGATAAAAAAAAAATTGTTGTAAACATAAGCATTGTCTAGATAATAGGCAAAATGACATTTTCTACAATTACAGCGCCCCCTATGGACCAAATTTTATGGCATGTTCTGTGGTGTTAGAGGTCTTTGTGGTGATTGTGCATGACGTATTTTGCGCAGTTCCCACCTTCTCGGTCCAAGATATTGGCAACTCAAAATCCCAATTTTTGCATTCACTCATATCACTAGGTGGCGCTACGCTTCAAGTGAGCGTTTATTGGCTGGGTCGATACATCTCTGTAACACCGACATACTAACGCAAAATCGTTGTCTTGGGCAAAATTGTTGGCGAGTTATTTAACAAAAACTGTTTTTTGACACCTAGCTTCGCCAATAAACATCGCCCCCTATGACGAAATGTCACAAAATTTAGTACACATGAAAAGAAATCTGTTTAGAGATGGAATGTCAACTTTGACCAAATTTGAGCAATTATTAGCCAAGATACGGCCATTTGAAAAATTTTAAGCTACGTGTTAAATGTTCATTGACGTGTAACTTCGGAACGGTTTATCTCAAGATAAATCCTTTGATAACTTTTTGTCAGCATTGTCTGTAGATGACATATACCAAATTTGGTGAGATTCACATGAACGGCCTATGACGAGTTCGTTCAGATTCGTTTTCGCAATATTAAAATTTCACGGAATTTTTTTTCGTTGGAAGTAGGCGTCGACCAGTGTTTTCAATGCGTGACGGTCAATAGATTTCACGATAAAAAAAAAATTGTTGTAAACGTAAGCATTGTCTAGATAATAGGCAAAATGACATTTTCTACAATTACAGCGCCCCCTATGGACCAAATTTTATGGCATGTTCTGTGGTGTTAGAGGTCTTTGTGGTGATCGTGCATAACGTATTTTGCGCAGTTCCCACCTTCTCGGTCCAAGATATTGGCAACTCAAAATCCCAATTTTTGCATTCACTCATATCACTAGGTGGCGCTACGCTTCAAGTGAGCGTTTATTGGCTGGGTCGATACATCTCTGTAACACCGACATACTAACGCAAAATCGTTGTCTTGGGCAAAATTGTTGGCGAGTTATTTAACAAAAACTGTTTTTTGACACCTAGCTTCGCCAATAAACATCGCCCCCTATGACGAAATGTCACAAAATTTAGTACACATGAAAAGAAATCTGTTTAGAGATGGAATGTCAACTTTGACCAAATTTGAGCAATTATTAGCCAAGATACGGCCATTTGAAAAATTTTAAGCTACGTGTTAAATGTTCATTGACGTGTAACTTCGGAACGGTTTATCTCAAGATAAATCCTTTGATAACTTTTTGTCAGCATTGTCTGTAGATGACATATACCAAATTTGGTGAGATTCACATGAACGGCCTATGACGAGTTCGTTCAGATTCGTTTTCGCAATATTAAAATTTCACGGAAATTTTTTTCGTTGGAAGTAGGCGTCGACCAGTGTTTTCAATGCGTGACGGTCAATAGATTTCACGATAAAAAAAAAATTGTTGTAAACGTAAGCATTGTCTAGATAATAGGCAAAATGACATTTTCTACAATTACAGCGCCCCCTATGGACCAAATTTTATGGCATGTTCTGTGGTGTTAGAGGTCTTTGTGGTGATCGTGCATAACGTATTTTGCGCAGTTCCCACCTTCTCGGTCCAAGATATTGGCAACTCAAAATCCCAATTTTTGCATTTACCCTTATCACTAGGTGGCGCTATGCTTCAAGTGAGAGTTTATGGGCTGGGTCGATACGTCTCTGTAACACCGACATATCACAAAAATTTCATGTTGTTGGGTGAAACGTTCATTGAGTTATTCAGCAAAAACTTTTGCCGGTCTCCCCCTCTTTAACGGACACTGGCACAGCGGGGGGGTGGCCCTGGGGGACCAAAAGGCGTTATTCGCTCACAAACTTCTTGGGCTACATGCCTACAAACATTCATGTCTCCCCGAGTTTCAGTGTCCCGGGAATCGTTGACGAAAAATCGGTGAAAAAAAAAAATAAAAATAAAAAAAAAAAAAAAAAAAAAAAAAAAAAAGGGAAAAATTTTGCAGCAACTCCAATATGACCGCTTTCGCTAGCTTCGCTAGCGGCGGTCATAATTACAGGGAGCGGGCTGAGAACCGGAAGAGTGAGAGAGGGCGCCCCAGCCTGTGGAGGGAAGGCACTGGCAAGGCCGAGATCACAGGGTAGGTTCCCAGAGGTGTGTGCTGATGAACTCAGCACCCCCATCGTCCCCTTCTTTTTCCCAGCACTTTGGCCTTGAGTAAAAGCATCTGCGTAAGACGCCTGGAGGTGAAATGGACAGAAAGAAAAAGAGAGAATGCTGCCAATTACTGATAGAGGGATGTAACTGGCGGTACTGAGTGTGTGTGTGTGTGCGCATGTGTCTGTCTGTATGAGTGCATGTTTATTATCATTGGGTTTTTTGTTGTCGTTGTTGTTGTTGTAGGTTGATGATTTTAGTGTGTTTCTATGTTCTACACAAATATTTAATATTCTTAATTTCATCAAAACTGTGGGCTTGGCTACCCCTAATGCATTTGGAAGAATCAAATCCATATTGAAATGTAATAAAATGGAAGAGGTCCCATGTTTGTGGCTAATGCAGGTTAGAAACCGCATCAATGTTCTGGGAGCAAAAATGAGACAGGCAGAGACTGAATAATGTCCTCAAAAAAGATGAGCTTCAGTCATGAGGAGATCAGATTTACCAGAAAGCCTGCAGAAAGTGCAATTTCTCTGAGTCGCATGTTCCCAGGCGCAGGGAGAGAGAGAGGGGGAAATGTGATTCTGCTCAGTCCTCTAATTCCATCCGTCCCAGGCTCTTAGAGGTGATTTCGTAATGCTTTTTTTCTTTTTCTGTGGAGGAGCCACAATGGCCTTAACTGCTATAATGCCTCCTGTTTCCTCTCGTTTTTGGCCTCTTACTGGCACTGATGAGACATAAAACATTTCCTTCGGTGGAGTTTTGAAGCTCTCTGTTCTCAGCGCCTCTTCATTTTTATTTTTTTATTTTTTTGATACAGAAGATGTTTTTGGAGATACTTCAGGTACATCCGCTCTCTGTAAGACTTCAACATGCCACAGTCGCATTTATGCAATATCAGACCATAAAGGTTTTGGTGATTTGATGTTATCATGGCTTTATTAGCATGTGACAGTTTGTTATTCCATCCATCATTACCAACTGACAACTAATAATGACCACACAGTAATTCCACTTAGCTCCCGTCAGAATGACAGACAGTCAGTCAAAAGACTTGATCCATCACCTCCCTGGTAATGCTCCTGGCTCCTACAGAGTTGGGGAAAAAAGGTACAGTAACAATGTTGCCATGTATTAGCTCATCATTGAAAGACCTATCTTGTATACCAAAAATAGTGTTTCCATGTACTGCTTGTGCTTGTCTAGCATTGCATTTTTATTATATT
>CM050205.1:29075000-29100000 GCA_027475355.1 Coilia nasus | reverse complement strand
GATGTTCGTGAGCCATGACATTGACCTTGTGTGCTACATTTGAATGGTAGTGTGTAGGTATTCACACAATTGCATACGTGACGACCAGGCCTTAGCGATTGGGTAAAGGCAGATGCACTTGTTATAAACTTCAGCAGAGTCCACACCTCCAGGAAGAAATAATTTGTCAATACAGCACTGCCAGACCCTCTGTACAAAATAAAATGAAGTACGAGGGGCTGGTTTACCAAGCCAGAGTCATCTGACATATGGCAGCTGTTTATACCCATTGAAAAATGTTTTAAAACATTGTTGAGCACCTGATGTTCTAATCATTGCTGACAGGTGATAGTTGTGACCAGTTGGTTGTGACATTTCAGCAACCTTTGTTTTCCATTCAATCTTTGTTTTAACATCCCTTTTTTTGTTCATCAAACTTTCTTTTGATACCACCCTCGTTTATTTTGACTCCCACCTTTTACAGCTAGTGTCTTCCTCTGTTTCCCCCACACAGCATAACCAAAAGCTCCTCTCCTCGACTGATGCCCTTTGCCTAGTTCTCGAGTTAGGGCTGTCACAAAACAAAACAGAAGAAAAAGAGAAAAAAAAAATCACTCGTTGACAGACCAAAGGCAATAATTCCCCAGCGTATATGAATATCCAATGGGGCTGTCGCCAAGACCGAGGGGAAAAGCTATTGAAGGAAGAGGAAGACGTATTATTCACCAAGGGAATATGTGTATTGACAATACACACATGCATGGCACACCAGCGTTATTAAGATGCCAGTCATGATTTGTGTGGCACCAGCCTCAGCCTTCGTATATAATTATGAATTAGATGTCAATTACAAACCACTAAGAACTCCCGACTATCCACACACACCCGTAGCTGCACACTCAGAGGTCTAAGATTGTGGAGATAAAAGAAATGTGCCGACAGAACAAAGGCTGACATCGCTTTTGATGCTCCAATGTCTGTGAGAAAGACAGGAAGTGAGAGCAAGAGAGAGTGGGTGTATGTGTGGGAGAGAAAGTGATAAATAATCACTTTTTGGGGAGACATGTGACATCACGTGAAGCATTCATTTACTTTTGCCACCTCAACCTCCTTCATCTGTCACAGAAGGCCAGCACATAGACACTCAAGCTGAACATACAGAAAGCATCTCCGAGATAAAATGATATACACCCTCTCAGTGCTGCTGACAAAACAAACCAGAAGAGAATACTAAACTGTGCTTTGCCATAAGTCCCAGAAAGCATCACATAAAGGCAAGTATTCCTCTGTATACTCTCATTCTTTTGTAAATGATTGTGTCTGCAAAAGGTAACTAAGATTCTACTATCTGAGACTTTAAAAAAAATCTGTGACGCCATTAAGGTTATGGAAATCAATGTCAGTGTCAGACTGCTTTAGTATGTATGCCCAACATCCAATCGATAATCCATGGGGACTTACATGTAATTTCATTTTCTCAGTGGGTTCTCAGTCTCTGTCTTAGTGTGAATTATGGTTTCTTTAGTGAAAAACCTTAAGGTCAGAAAATACACACTCACAGACATGTATACACACACACACATGCACACTCAGACACATCCAAACACACTCTCTCTCACAGACACACACACAAACACACACACTCAGACACATTAAAAACACACACACACACACGCATGGACGAACGCACACATGAACACACTTACACACAAAACTACACAGTCCATAGTGCATTTCTCTATTACTGTAAATAGGGGACATCACATGCAGGGAGAAGACACCTCCACAACATCATTGTCATGGGGTTGTGGTACTTGAAGTTGGCCACTCGTACCTTGCTTCCTATTCAAGCAAGCAGGTTAAAAGAGAGAGATGGAGAGTGAGAGAAGCCAGAGAAAGCAAATTTAAAAGAGAGAAAGAGAGAGAAGAGGGAGTGCCATCACTCTGCGCCCTGAGCCTCTCAAACATCCCCCGGGATGCCGAGCCTCGTCTTGCTCTTCTTGATTATATGTGCAGGGGGTGAAAAAAATCCACCTGAGACTGCCGCTTAACCAACAATTTTTCAGCCCTAATGCACTGTTGTATTGTGGCTGTCCCGCGGAGCGAGGGGGAGGAAGATAAATAGAGAGAGAGCAGTAAACACAACAGACACACAGAGGAACTGGGGGAAAGGAAAGAGGGAGAGGGAAAGACAGCAGAGAAGGCACAGCCAGGGAGACAAATGTGGGAAGGGAAAAGAGTGAGCGGGAGAGGGCATGGGAATGAAGCGGAGAGAGAGCAAAATGAAGGTAGGAGAGAGAGAGAGGGAGAGAGAGAGAGAGAGAGAGAGAGAGGAGGAGTGAATGAGGAAGTGAGAAATGGAGAGAGAGATTAGGTCCAATGGGTAAAAGGAAGAGAACGAGAGAGTGGGGGACAGGGGGAGGAAGGGAAGGAGAAAGAGAGAGATGCTTTGCACGGAGATAGAGAGAAGTATACTCTGGGACAGTTGTTTTCTTCTTCCCGTGCTGAGAGGTCTAATGGTGGTCTGGAGGCTCCAGGGCTCCGTGGTCTGCATCCCACTCCAGCAGTCTCCATCCCACTCAAAGCCATTCTCTGTGGAAAGCACCATGGCCCCAACAGGGCGACTGTCTGGGACTCTGTCCCACTCCCTGCTTCTGTCTGGGATAAGTGTCTCTCTTATAGGTCTCCTGTGATACTCCGCACTCTCTTCCTCCCTCTCCCTTTCTCTCTGTCACTCTTTTTCCCTCTATCTCTCATTCTCTCTCTCTCTCTCTCTCTCTCTCTCTCTCGCTGTCTGTCGGTCATTCTCTCTCTTTTTCTGTGTATGTGTGAGTGTGTGCGTCTATCTTTTTTCTCTCCATCACTGAAACATACCTAATAATGGTCATCGTCACACGCCTCATTGGGACCAGCAGTGCAGAGGCCTGTGGAAAGGTTATCTGTAATAAGATGATCGGTAGAAGGTTGAGACTTTGGCATTTCCCCCCACTACAGAGCAGGATGGAGGAGGGGTGGACCTGCGGCAGTCAGATCCGATAAGGGAAGCCGATCCTGGGCAGCATGTGTCATAATGTTGCTCAGATGAGAGAGAGGATGGAGCTGGAGGGTATTGTTGTTGCCTGCGATGCTGCAATTCATCATCATGACCAGAACGCATCACTGCAATGGAGAGGTAGGAGAACACCCTGCAGGAGAGAAACATTCAGTGTTAAAGGGAGTTTGTGTGGGTGTCTGTGTGTGTGCATGTGTGAATTTAAAGACTATAAACATGTAGACATCACTATTCAGTTCAACCAGAAAGACTCAGGGGCAAATGAGATGATGATAATTGAATCGAGAACAGATAACCATAACATGGCACAACAATAACTTTAGCATAGGTTCCATCCTCTGTCCAACTCGATACATGAAAACTCTACAGATCCTGCCAGCGGAGGTGGCAGCGATAGATTGGACATTGACAGAAGGACATGAACCAACTGGTGGTGGTTATATTACCAACAATGAGTTTTATCATGAAGGCATACAGTATGGATGATAAAATAACAACATAAACAATGAAACGTCACCTGGGAGCAGCAAAGCAGGTATGTAAGCTGATGCATTATAGACAGATGTTAACAGCTGATTGAATGAGAATTAAGTGGCGATGGGCATTAAGTCTCTCTGGCAGAACTTCTCACTTCGCTTTCATTTTTGTAATGAATTCTGAAAATGATTCTTATTCTTTGGAACTGTGAGTTTGGCAAATGTTCTGTTCCACATTAATCTGTGTTGCTGTTTGATTGAAAATGTTGAAAAAAGGACATTGTGAATCTCTGGGTATATTTCTAAAAGCTTGACATTATGCATATACTCCACAATTCTTCATTTACTTTTGTTTAAAATAAAAATAAACAAAAGGCCTTGAACAGCAGAAGAAAGGAGCTTGTGAAGAGTTAAGTTTTCTAGTTGGAAAAGTTCTAACACATTGTTTCACAAGTCGCTTGTTTGCATGCCAGGTGTTCCCAGACTAGGCCACTGTGCTCAATAGGCCTGCCAGTCTCGCAAACAAACAAAAGCCTCAAGTGCCACTGTGCTATTTTCAAAAACAACCTGATAAGAACAACAACAACAAAACCAGTGACAACAAAAACAGGAAGAAGAAAGGCTTTTTGCATATGCAGCTACTCATTGTATAAACACAAGACCCTAGCACAGGTGTTCTGCGGTGTGAAACGACATGTTTTAGTCTAGGGCCAAGAGCATAGTTAACAGCCGTGTCTTCACACAGAAACAAACAACTCCATCATTATGTCTTTACAGATAGATAGCATGTGGGATGTTTTTTGGCTACCTGCTTGAATGCAGCCGTCTTTTCAATGTCACATCAGTCAGGTTGTTAATGCCTGTTATCCACCACCTCTTCACAAAAAAATCCTTTCACTCAGGTGGTTTCACTGCGGCGTTAGAAGATCGCTCACGTCAGAGATAGGCATGACACAGAAACCTATTTTGTGGTGATTGAAATCCCCCCTCCAGCCCCCAAAAAGCTCTGAGTGCACCTAAAGAATAGCCTGCTTTCTCTCCTCGTTTAATAGGAGTGAATTGGTTCACCCTGGCCCAGGCAGATAGACTCATAAACTGTCCGACTTTTCCATCTGTTTCATCGTACGTTACTTTCGCTCCCACAGACTGATTGAATTTCCCCCACAAAGGCTCACGGGCTCATGCTTTACCTCTGATGGTGTTCTTGTCCCCTAAAGTCTCTCTACCTACCTACATACTCCATCTCACAACCAGGTTAAAATGGATATAAATGTATATTTAACAGCAATGCATTTTCGGGTGGTATAATATCAAGTGGTGCATCCATGCATGGAGATATTGATCGCTGGGTCGAACCGCTTCCTGGTTGGCTGCACACACGAGTGTGTGACATGACCGAAGAGGTTGTGGTTAAAGTATAAAGGCCTTTATAAAGTTAAAGGCTTATAAATGGCAGCCATCACACACATGGGCAGCTTACAGAGTGGCCAAGTACACCCCACAGTGAACATGTCCAAATTGGCTCAATTTTTTTTTTTTTTTTTTGAGTGAGCACCATTGTTATCTACCACTGCCTTAATATGAAATTCACCAGAGCTGCACAGGTTGTTTTTGTGATCCTTTTCTATTCCTCCATTATGGCATTATGGACCTGGGAGATGTTAGAAACTGGTGCTCCTTCATCTCCTGTTTAAGGATGCTCCACAGGTACTCAATAGGGTTCAGGTCTGGAGACATACTTGGCCACTGCATTACCTTCACTTTCAACTTCTTCAGGAAGGCAGTGGTCATGTTGGAGGTGTGTTAGGGGTTGTTATCATGATGAAAAAAAAATGTTGTGTGCCAGTTTCTGAAGGGGGGCATCATGTTCTGCTTCAGAATGCCACAGCACATGTTGCAATCCACGATTTCAGTTGCCCAGTGCTGGCAGCATTGAAGCAGCCCCAAACCATGATGCTACCACTGTTAGGCTTGATTGTAGGCAAGGCACAATTATAATGGTACTGTTAAACGGGCCGCTGCCACAGATGACTGACATCATTTAAGCCAAAAAAAGTTTATTTAAATCTCGTCAGACCACAGGATATGGTTTCAGGAATTCGTGCTTTTGGACTGCATGTCTTCAGCAAACGGTTTTCTGGCTTTTTTGTGATCAAGTTTTAAAACAGGCTTTCATCTGGAAGGACGACCATGAAGAACGAGTTGTTGCACTATGTCCCATATTATTTTAGCTCTGTCAGTCTGACCTCCCACCTCTGCAACCTCTGCAGCAATGCTGGCTGGACTCATGCATTTATTTTTTGAATCCAACTTTTGCATCTGACACCGAGTGTGTGGACCCAACTTCTTTGACTGATCCTGTCAATGCCTGTTCTGACAATGCACCCATTTTGGGAAAACCACCTAATGACTCAAGCCATGATGTTGTAGCTCAGTTTCATGGTGTTGCTGTTTTTTTTTTGTAGCATAGGCCATCATTCTGTAAAGCAACAATTCCATTTCTCAAGTCCTGAGTTGGTCATCCAGTGGATAGTATGACAGAATTATAGCCAAAACAATAAAATGAATAGCTCTAATACACGACACACACATTTGTATGGTCCAGTTGAGCAGACCAAAACACAAAAATGATAAATAGGACAAGTGGGTTTTTATGGTTGAATGATGTGTACAGTTATCATTCAGGGTGTACTCACTTTTGTGGCCTGTTATTTATACAAAAATGCTTGTGTGTAAAGTTGTTTTCAGAGGACAGAAAATTAATACTGGTACACAAGCTGTACATTGACAACTCAAAAACATATCGGAGTTTCATTTGTGTAGCATTGTCCCTTAAAAAGATATAGCAATTTGTTTGGTAAAATGTGAAGGGTGTACTCACTTTTGTGACATACTGTAATAAACGACTCAGCTGGTCACAAACCGTACAAACTTTACTGTAACACCAGCCCACTAACTAAATCCATTTGTGTTTACCTTAATCCCAGTAGAATCTGAGGACCTGATACAATGGCAATTTACAGTATCTAATGACTATTAAAATGGATGAAAAGACTGAAACACTAAACAACTACTGAAATGTTCAGTGTTAAGAATTTCATTGAGCATTCCATCACCCATCACTAACAGTAAATCTGAGCTCGTAAAGGACAACTTAAGGAGGCCCACAGGTAAAGAACAGCCTAATCACACCCAAAGCCCCCAAATGCAGGCTTCAATGACTAAAATGGGTGTAACGAAACAGGTGTAAGAACCCTGTCAGGTCTGCACCACCCCTGCCCCCTTGTGTTCACAGTGAACTGTCTGATTGCAGTATGGTGGCTGAAGAGGTGCAGGTGTATAGTGCTTCCCGATTGAGCCACACTACAAGAAGGCTTGGGTTTGCTGGTGCAGATGGGCTCCCTCTCCTCTCATCTTTCTTCATTGACAGCTTTTTGTTTC
The DNA here is from genome assembly GCA_027475355.1 of Coilia nasus. Taxonomy (NCBI): domain Eukaryota; kingdom Metazoa; phylum Chordata; class Actinopteri; order Clupeiformes; family Engraulidae; genus Coilia; species Coilia nasus. The sequence goes on along the minus strand of CM050205.1, from coordinate 29,093,052 downwards.
TTACGTAACCCTAGACACACATCCACACTACATTTTGCTTTTTTCCATAATACATCCGTTATATACTTCCATTATAAACTTTTTTTAATTATTGTAAATAAATCTTTATATTTTCTATATTTTCTATATTTCTATATTTTATTTACATGTGGAATATTATGTACCTCATGCTCATATTATGTACCTCATGCTAGCCAGCGTGTCGGACAGGAGACATTCAAGTGAGTCCATTCAGTGTGCTTCCTGGATCAGCTTGGAGACCAGCTCACCCCAGTGAGAGCTGACCTCCTCACCCCACTGCAGGGTTGGACACAGACACAGTGCATGTGGGAACCATCAAATGGAGCTTTGTGTTTTTGAATGTGCAAAAGAAGTGTATTTTAAAGTTAGGTCAGTTAGGTGTGTGTGTGTGTGTGTGTGTGTGTGTGTGTGTGTGTGTGTGTGTGTGTGTGTGTGTGTGTGTGTGTGTGTGTGTGTGTGTGTGTGTGTGTGTGTGTGTGTGTGTGTGTGTGTGCAAACATATTTGTGGGTATATTGGTTGAAGTAGTTTTCAAGTGCAAGGCTAGACACATCAAGCATCAAGTGGAGACATCAAATGGAACTGGTGAATTCAGAAATCTTGGCCTCTTCTGCAACATCCTCAGTCGCTGCTGCAAACCAAGCCTCTCCACTAGAGGGGTTACATAGACCCTTTGCCGCTCCTCACCACTTCTGTGTGAACCCTGTTTCCCAGCATCTTATATTTAATGGCGGGGGTGGGGTAGCACTCTGCTACCCATTTCATCTGTTTCGGCAAATTCTGACAGTGAGAGACTGACTGGAGTACTTCTGAATAGAGCGAATCCCCTTATGGTCCTTTAAACTACCACTGTAACCTATCCACAAGCACGTCAGTAATCCATCACACAATGCATCCATGCACAGAAGGTACCATCTGCCATTGTTTCAGTTGATGGATGTGTACCAGATGAACTATTTCAAAAACATCTCAGGAGACGTGCTTGGAGAAAAGGCTCAGAGAGCACCTAAAAATACTCCCATTGTCCACTCTCTACATCTCCCTATGGAGGAGGGAGGCTATGCTTCCCCAGGTCACAAAGCCAATCATTTATGCAAGAAAGTGATGGAATGGACTGGACTGCCTCCCTTCCCATCTTACTGATTTTAAAGGTTAAACAGGACTGCAGGCCCATTTTTAGTTCCTTTCAGATACTCCTACTAAAATATGTGCATCATATGAGCAAGGCAGATATTATAAGAGATGGGAGAGAAGAGAGAGAGAGGGAGCAAGTGAGGGGGAGAGAGAAAGAGAGAGAGAGAGAAAGAGAACATGAGAGATAGAGAGAGAGAGAAGTGAAAGATGGAGGGAGGAGGGATGAGAGAAAGAGGGACAAAGATGTGTTGAAGGAGAAAAAACTTGTTCTTGACAGTCAATTTCATATTACAAACCAAAATCAACACATTTGCGCCTTTCTCAATATAAAAATGCATAGTATACAACTCCTAGACAACATTTTCTGCAAGTTTTACCTGAAAAAAGATCACCAATCTTTCTTAGTAGTGGTATGTAATGACAATTTAAAAGCTCAAAATGCCCAAAACCTATCCATAACAATAACAAAACACTTTGAGTTTGAGTTGTGTTCAGATTTAGGTTCTGTTGACACCTAAAACACAGCACTGCCTGGATTGTTCATATCATCATCATGCCTACCCTCCAAGACTCACATGACTTGACACTCATCATTTTGTGTACCAACCGTCACGTTCATCTTTGTTCCACATCATAACAGAGACACAGAATCATCACAAAAATCCTAAGTGGATGTAAACACAGTGCCCTGTAGTTGTTCTGTAAATCGTCTTGCTCTGACAATACGGCAATATGTTTGTGGCTTGATACGAAACCCCATGGAGTCAACATGGATGTGAGGCAACAACAACAACAACAACAACAACAACAACAACAACAGCACAAGCCACTGGGAAGGAATACACATGAGGGGAGGAGGAGTGGTGAGGAGGAGGAGAAGGATGAAGAAGAGGACAGGGAGGAGGAGAAGGAGGAAGAGGAGGGAAAAGGCCATCAGAGGGACTCTTCATCAGATAAAAAGCTCCCTATTAGCATGAACTATGGCCCTGCCCATCACCTCAGAGGATGGGGTACCTACAGCGTTTGAAGTAGGAAGTCATCTGGGGCAGCGTTGCCGTGGAGGCTGCAGGTGGAGAGCTAAAAATAGCACGAGCTCTTGCTGGAGTCTTAGTACGTGCATCCCCACTGTCCACCACCCACAACCGCAGCACACACACACAAGCACACATACACAAACACACACACACACACACACACACACATACCCATCCCCACCCCACCCCATGCATAGCACCACTGGCACCAACCGTACCTTTTCATCTTGAATTAATGTTTGCTTTGCATAATCATGAATAATGCATGATGCAAGAGAAACTGAAGAAAAAAAAATGACTCTGTAAATATTTGGGGTTTCGTTACCATCCCAGTCCAGTCTTCTGGTGCTTTTATGTCAATTACTGGGACTTTCATTAATGTGCATTTTGTGTGTTTTTGTGTGTCTGACTGGTTTTCTTTAAATGTATTGCCTTTTACTGCATTACTTTGGCCCCCTGTTGCCAAAGTGCAATAGTTATTTAAAATAAAATAGGCAAGAACAGTTAAAATGTAGAAAATGAGAAATGAGATGTCTCGTTTGCAATCAGTAACCATTCAACCCAGTTTATGAGGATGAGCTGGAATTAAGTTGCGGTGAATATTTCATCAGACATTGTGCCTTATTTGCATATTAAGCATCTTCCGCAGTCCATAATTTTTCAAAACGCAACCATTAGGTGGTGAATGCCTTTTTTTCAAGTGTGCATACTGTAGCGTGATATGTCAAGTTCTCAGTCTTTACAGCAGTTGCAGAACAGTTCTGTTGAATCAGACACACACATTGTGAGTGCTCCCTGCCTGATACTCTCTGAGGGTTTGCTTGCAGACAAACAGTCTGCTTCTTTTGCCAAGTGCAGAATAAGAGATCTTACACACATGTCCCAGTTGTGATTAATCATCAATACCATGATAGCATTGTGTGTGTGGATGAGGCAGGAAAATCAATGCATCATATATAACACCCGCATATTGTACATGTACGTGTGTGTGAGAGAGAGAGAAGAGGGGGTTGACATGAATTGATGAATGAGGAGATCTATGTGGCTGTAATTCTAAGGGTTCTTCCATTCATCATTTGTAACTCTAACAGGCACCGCCAGTGTCTGCCACCCCCCCCAAAAAAAATAAAAGAATGAACTAAGACCACTACTGATATTTTCAATAAACAAAAGTCAACAGCCCTGATAAGTGTCAAGTGATCATCAGTTGCTAACCCACCTATTGTACTGGTATACACAGTTGCGAAGCACTCCATAATGTATAGTGTCTGTTGTACTCCTATACAGTTGCTACACCATAATGTATAGTGACGTCACGTGTTGTGTTTTTTCTTCCTGTTCTCCTCTTCCATATAACTCCTCTATATGCATGCGAGCTTCTCCCTGTCCTCGATATCTCGGTTATTTTTACTCCAATAGTCGTGGTTTAGGTCACAGTAGCGTCAGCAGTACTAATCAGGGCCAGGCCCCTCGAGTCTTACCCGTACCATCTGCACCTCCCTCACTCCCTCCCCGCCCGCCCCGCTTCAATGGGGTTCTGACCCAGGAGGTATGGGCCGGAGGAGCCCAGGAGTTTCTGCTAGCTGTGCAGGTCCGGCCCGGCCTGGCCCAGCTCTGTTCTGCTCCACGTGGCCTCAGCGGGGTTCTGGTGGTGAAAACAGCAGGAAGAAAAGTGCTCATCAGCAGCGTGGTGTGTGTGTGTTTTTTTTTGTGTGTTTGTGTGTGTGTGTGTGTGTGTGTGTGTGTGTAAAGACAGAAAGCGTCAATATGTAAGGGCATGTGTGTAAGTGTGTGTGTGAGAGAAAGAAAGAGAGTGCATGAATGCGTGAGTGCATGTGTGTAAGTGTGTGAGTGTGTGTGTGTGTGTGTGTCAGAGAGAGACAGAAAGTGCATGAATACATTAGTGCATTTGTGTAGGTGTGTGTGTGTGTGTGTGTGTGTGTGTGTGTGTGTGTGTGTGTGTGTGTGTGTGTGTGTGTGTGTGTGTGTGTGTGAATAAACATGGACCACAAATACTAGCTGTGATTTCACTCTTGACATGTCGTCATAAAATGAATGCTCCATGCTGTCATATGCATAATGCAAAGTCTGGCACGTTAAGAGATCACACTTCGTCATGCATTCTTATGCATAGTCCCCGCGCATTTTAGCACCCTTGTAATGTTTTACAAAGTCATGTATCGCTCCCATAATGTTGGTGCTGGATAAGCTTTTTTAACCATAAATTTTGCTGGAAAATTATGAAAGATGAAAATAGCTCTTGGTGACAAAATTGCCCAGTTAATGTCTGGCGTTATAGGCCACTGAATATGTGTGCCCACGCCTGTGTGTATTGTTTAATGTGCCCTTAAGGGCTGACGTCAGGTTGTGAAACTGCAATCTCAATGCTGAGTCCAGCAAAGCGCGCAAAGGCAAACAGACACATAACAAAAAAAAGAGAGCAATGCATCTCTGTGCTACATAAAGCCAGATGTCTGATTTTAAAAACAAACATATATCTAGGAGAACCATGCATATAGGAGCTGCATAAAGCCAGATGTCTGATTTAAAAAAACAAGCATAAATCCATGAGAGTGAAGCATATATGGACTACAAAAAGCCAGAGAGACCGCTCTTCCCAGTGGCTGCTGCCAGCCGGCAGGGTGTGATAGGCAGATGTCTATTGTCTGATTACCCCACTGGACCCCTCGGCTGGAGTGGAGCTGCCCCACACAAACAGATATCCATCAAAAGAGACTGCAGCCTTATCACCTCTCAGCACCATTCTTTCCACAGCGGTTAATTCTGACATACCCTGCAACAGAGCCAGGGTGGGAGAACGGATCGGGTGGGGGTTCGGGGGGGGGGGGTATAGAGCTTAGTTTGGGGTATGGGGGGGGGGGGGGGGTTGTGGGTGGTTGTGGGGATAGGGAGCATTAGGAGGAAGCCAAATCAAGTCCATCGGCCTTTAAAAAGGCTGTCTCTGTTGCTCCTGGGCTCCCTTATGAAGAGAGATCGTTTTATCAAGGACATTCATCTCAGTGCTCCAATACCAGCAGGTTCTGAAAAAGAAGGGGGGAGAGAGAGAGAGAGAGAGAGAGACAGACAGATAAAAAAGTAAAAGAAAGAGACATCTCCAGCTAGTAGCAGCAATAAATATGTTGTTGTGTAAGCCCCTGTTAAGTGGGTCAGTCAACCTTTGTGCTTGAGAGACTTATTTTAGAAACAAAAAGCTGTTCGTGGGCTTTTGCTCTTGCTTTACACCCCCACCAACTCCATCTCCTTTCACTACTTCTTTCTTCTAATACTCCTCCGAAACAATGAAGTCATGAATTTTTTAAAAGCTCCTACCTCTCCATCATAAAAGAGGTATTCACGAAATGCATTAATGGTATTCTCTTATGTGCTTCTCTTTTGTATGGTTGCAAGTACTGAATTAATCAGGAGTTTCAGAGTAAAATCATGGAGGGTGGAGAGGGGTATGAGTGGCTAAGGTCAAGGTTCCTCCTCGCTATCAGCAGGTTTATAGAGTCAGAGGAATTGGTTGAGCCTTGCACACTTAATGTCAGCACTCCCAAACACAAGGCACTATGTGCAGCAAGACACAAAAGAAGACACAACAGAAGAGCCTGACACCGAGTCTAAAAACCCTTATCATAATAACAGATTTAACATCAAAAAGAGGTGCGAGGGTGGTGGTTCACTCCATGACTACAGAACAGATGCCGGGAAAAGGGTGACTGAAAGTCCTTTCATGCTCCTGCCCGAATTGCAGCTGCCTGTTGTTTGTTGATGCACACAGGTATTTAGAGTCAAAACTACAGAGAGGATCTGAAGCTAATGTATGCCTTCTGCCATATGTGAGAAGAAGAAACCCCCTGCTACGAGCAAATGATATACATGTGCAGTGATACTACGGTGCAATAAACTAGGACTGTCTCTAGCTATGTTTAGGTGTGGGTGTGGGGCCATCTCTGACAACTCCTTCTTTGTTCTGATTCTTCCCCCGCACTCCTACTCATGGAGTTTCAGTTTCAGTGTTAATGACAAGAGAAAAAGAAAGAAGAATAAAGAAGAATAATGGCAAAAATAACAACATAGCCTACATACACTGCCATGTGCACTGAAAATCAAATACAGTACTGATCTGTAATGAGAACACAACAAGAGCTACAGCAGTGGATTCTTTCATCACATCACTTCTTTTTATACCTTTAGGTCCACTTCAGTCTGTTCACTGCTCTACAGGAGCTCATGTGGAGTCAGTCTCAAAATGCAGTACTGATTTTAAGGGCAGCTGGGTAGGAATGTGGAAACAGTACGCTGAACTTTTCCTCTGAATGCCAATTTGAAAGCATGCTGAGTAGCCCAGTCTTTTCCAGGTGATTTTCTATGCTGCAGGGGCAAGGGTCAAATCCTATTTAAGTATAGATGTGTTACTACTGTTTTATGTCCGATTTTATGCCACCCTGGGAGCTGCTAATGTTACCCTGCAGTTACGATGAGAGCACACTTAGCTGTGCTTGTGAACTGTTGTAAAACTCTTGGCAGGATCCAGAGGGCATGACATGGTCCGAAAAATTAATTAAAGCAATGCATAACACCAACACATAGTTGCATAGCAAATTTGGCGTGCAGATCACAGATCTGGTCCATAGCAGTAAGACAGAGGATGCTCATGTTGCTTCTCAGACACAGAAGCATTAACGTCAAACAAAAACACCTCAGGATTTATGTAGTTAATGTAAGCTTTCTCACAACACAAAAGTAACTATTAAACATTAGGCTGATTGTAGCAAAATTCTCCTAAAAGTGCCTTGTGTTTTTCTCAATTTTCTATTCAGCACCTTTTTATATGCACCAAACATTCTTAATCAACTAAATGCATGCAATATTATCCACAGAGTTTTCAATTTAATTGGGTCCACTGAGTAAATACAATTTTCTTAGCAAGCAAATATAATAATCCAATCATGATACACTAAGCCACAAAAGATGTTATTCTAATATTCTTTGATTAGTTCATATATAATTACATATCGAAATTAAATATATTTTTTCTTCACTACACTTAAATTAAATACATTTTTCTCCACTACACTACACAGGCTTTGGTTTCTTAGTTGAATCTGATACTTGCTCTCACCTTTCCCCAGCAGCTTACACCAGTCCATACCCACCTGCCGTTGGCGGTGACTCTTCCCCTTTTTTCACTTTCATGATTCTGGCTGACAGATCAAAGTTCAGACTCCTATGATTAGATCTTTACCGACTTCAATGAATGCCCCCACAATCACCTTCCCTCTCATGCACCCCTCATGGCACTACCTCCTACACTAAGGTCAGAATTATATTTCCTCTTATCGATCAGATTCCTTTAAAGTTTAAAAATGCTGCCTTTGTTGCTGGGCAAGAGGTTGCCCATGTCCATTGCAGACACTATAACTGTTAAACGGTGAAGAGTTTTGGTTTGTTGGTTTCCTTGGAGCATTTTTGCCAATGAGGTTCACACTCACTCACTTTAAGCGATCAATTAAAAACACATGGTCCACCCACCCCAAAAAAAACGTCTCAGGTTATCTTCTTTTTTGTTTGTTTGTTTTTTTTCTTCTCCAAAGTGCCATGACTTTTCAGGTGAGTGGTGTGAGAGCCAGAGAGAGGACACCCAGGAGGCTTGGCTGGCGGGCTCCCATTATCACACAGATGCCAGACGGCTGCAGGGAGGCCCACCTGTCCGTCACGTTGCCAGGGGTAACATTTAAGATGAATGCCTCGCCGTCTGCTCTGCCCCCACAGTGGTCGCGCTGAGATCGAACGAGGCCCCATTTCTTTGCTTCAAATCTCTTCGTTCAATTCGTCTTCTCTTCTTTTCCCAGAAAATTGGGCCGTGTGTGGCTGGAACGGCCCACAACAGCCACTCTCAGAGAAATAACAGCCAAGGCAAAAGTTCTGCCAGGAAGACTCGATTTGTCTCTTAAGCTCTATCGCTCATTTATTCCCCTGCTAAACCAATCAAGGCTCTCACCCCTGCCATGTCCGACAGCAGTATATGCTATCTGTCCATTAGGACATTTACAGTGAAGATGGGGGCCTGGCCAAAGAGAATTACTTTAATAATGTTTCTTGTCATCACTTCTGTGATATGTGTTGTCTTGAATTATCTCATACATTCTTCGTTAAATGCATTTAACTTAATCTGCCTTATGAGTCTTTCGGGTACAATGTACTTGGCTGTCTAGTTTTTTTGATGACTTATAGCCATACTCCCTGCCCTCATACTTTTTATAGGAAGATGAATGAACTGAAACAGCTGGCACTTTCGGAATTTACCCGGACATATTTAGGGTGTCTGCTCTCACCCTACATATTTCCTCATAACAGACGCCAGTGTTCTTGACCAGCGGGATCTGGATGCGCGAAGACACAGAGCCAAAGCCCCGCTTCACATCGCATCATAAGTCTGGCTGACATTTCTTAAACTATCTTGGGTAATTTCTCGACTCCAAGGACCCGGAAATTCATTTAGTCTGGCCGCCTGTGTCGGACGACTTTTATGTTCTTCATAACTCCTCGTCCCCACATGGTTGGCTAGCACTTCATAAATATCTACCTCACTGGAACTTTTGGATGGGGGCTGGGCAGAGTTTGTGTCACCTGTTCCTGGGACGGGCCAGGAAGAACCTTCTCCTCCCCACTGATATAAAAGTAGAGACAACAAGCAGTAAAGAACTAATACTGCTGGTTCAGTTTTACCCTCTGGAATTATTCAAGCTCTCTTTTTGTCCCCTGTTGTATTATCTTTAGGTGTTTGATCAGTTCTAAATAGTTCCCCTTTTCTCCTCCTAAATGGCTTCTATAATGCAAATCTCCAAAAGAGAATTCTCTCTTTCTCTGTCTGTCTGTCTATGTCTCTGACTATTTGTTTCTCTCAGTCTGTCTCTCTGTCTAGCACTGTCTCTCTGTCTGCTTGGGATGGTCTCCCATTTCCATTACTACAGGGACTCATTGGAGTTCTCATCTCAGTGTGGATTGATCTAGTCATGGTGTAGGTGGGAACGCTCAGTCTATCAGTAATAGCTCCAAACAGCCACTCCAGCCTAAATGGCCAACACTGCCAAATCCATTTGTGGTGGGCTCTAGAAGCCATCACTGTCAGCCTACATTTGGCCTGAGATTTTACCTCTCTCCTTCTCTGTCTCTCTCTCTCTGCCACTTTCTTTAGGTGAGGAAAAACTGATAGCCACTAAATTAAAGGTCACCCACTAAAATTCTGATTGGCAATATGGGTCACACCCACCACCCACCTTCCACCCACCCAGCACCCCGCTTTAGTCACAAAATGGCCAGGTGCTTTGTTTATGTCGACGCAAATCCTAAAAGATGGCTTCATGACGAGACCAATAAAGGCAAGGAGGGCTGATTTCATCACTTTACGCATCTGCTTATTCATCGGCTGCATTATGCAGGATGTGTCCCTGCTGTTCCCCTTTCTCGGCCTTACTGCCCTACCGGCAGCCTCTTTCTATTCTCCCCACGGTCACCCACACCCTTATCCGCCCTCCCAGTAGGCTTTAGGTGAAAACAAAGATGAATATAGCCCATCTTTCTAGCCCTCTCTTTCTTTCTCTCGATCTCTCCTACACTCACTCTCTCTCTCTCATTCCATCCCCTTTTTTCTCGTTTTCATTTGATACGCAAATGAGTAAATATATATTCCTCTGTGAGCTGGCTGCGGTAGACATGGATTGAATTGATGAAATGAGTTGACCCTTTTGTCTCCCTCTCGCTGCCTTTTATCTCCATTAAACATAAATGCGCAGCCAATTTAAGCCAGGTATGAAAGGCAGAGAGAAGGTGAGAGAGTGTGAGCGAGAGAGAGAGAGACAGACAAAGAGAGAGATGAATGAAAGAGAGAATGGCTCATACTGGGCTGGTGCCATGATGGAGGGGTTAAGACAGAAACAGATGAGGGCACTCACTCTGGGGTAAAGTCTTCAGGTCTCTCACACGGTACATTGAAATGTGACTCAATTCTCCACATTGATTCATTGCATTGGGTAATAGACTGAAATGTCAAGGTCATTTATTATCAAAGAGTCATGTGTAAGATGGTCGGCACATGGGGGACAGTGGTTGTTTAAAAGGCAGCTTTTGGCGCAGCTATCTCTGCATGCACCAAGAAAAAGGCACACAATGCCAGCTCTGCGCAGGAAAAAAAGTAGTGAATGCCCACTTCAAGACTCGCTGCTGGCAGCACTTTTCTTCTCACACTGTCTCTGCCATGATTTTCTTTCATCTTAACACATTTAAGTTAATGTGCTGTGTTACAAAGCTGTGTTTCCCTATCATCTCACCCACTCAAGTTTCCACAATGAAACACTGCACCGAGTGCTGGTCTTGTGAGATTAAAAGAGCTTTGTTAAGTTAATTTTATTGTGTAAACAACTCCTAATGTTGGCAATTAGAGCTGAAGTTTTTGAATCAAAATCAAAATGGGATCCCTTGAGGGACAGTAGGAATTCTTGTTGACGCCACTGTCTCCTGAGTCACTTAACGTCTTTATCTTTCCATTACCAGCTTGAGGTTTTACAGTATGCAAAAAGTCATCGTCTGCCCGTTATACACTCTCTCCAAGTTTGACAGTATTACTAAGACAAAGAGAAGCTGTCTTCACATAATATGGCAAATTCCCTTCAGAACTTAAGAGGTTTGATAAAAACACTGGTACATAATGTCCCAACGATCAGGTAACAGTGATCCTTGAAGTCACTAACTGTTGCTCTACGTGTGCCTTGTTTGCTTTGATTGTCATGGAGCTTCCTCACTGACTCTAAATGAAAGTGAATGGCACAAGAGGAGCGCTGTGGCGGTGAGAAGGCCCCTCTTCGCACCAGTCAAAGCCAAGGAGAGATAAAATGGTGCCTCGCAGATGTCTTAAATCTCCACATTCTCAGAGTCTCTCTCTTTCTCACAGATGGAAAGAGAGAGAGAAAAAGGATGACTGAAATCTCCTCAAATATAGTGAGAGAAGAAGTGGGAGAGGGAGACAGATGTGTGAGACTATGCGTGTGTGTGTGTGGTGCGTGCATGTGAATTTCTATATATAGTGTGTGGGAGTGAGAGGGAATCAGAACTGGCATATTGTGAATCACAGTATGAATCATTAATGCATATGCTATTCGGTTAAATAACCTTCATGTGGTTAGTCATCCACTGAGAAGAATGGACGGCGCTAACATACTGCAAGGAAGAGCAGGTTAATGTTTGCCTCCAGGAAGTCCAGGAGTTGTGGTGAACAGCAAAATAGCAAAATAGCAACCCGGTAGAAAACAGAGTAGGCCTAGGCTTTTGCAAGCAAGCAAAAAAAAGGAGAGAGTGAATACTTCACAAATTTACACCCAACAAGTCGTAGATGCTGTGATTTACCTTAACCAAAATAGATTATGTATAGATCTTTGGTGGACGCCAAAGGCAATGAAATATAGGCTATGCATCATGTGAAGCCTTCATTAAGGGAGAGAATGATGAATTTGCGGCGACCAAGGTAATGTGCCCCTCCCAAAACAAATAGGCAGTGTACAATCTGTCACTCTGTTTTACACACTTTGTTCTTCACCTTCATCTCTGAAGCAAACAGGCCAGGTCAAGGGAGGTTCATTTTTTACCTTCAAACAGGTGAATTAAAGACTACGCTCACCAGGCTAGGCATGCAGCACCTTTTATACGCCACAGTCTGGCACATCTAATTGCACTGAAGGGGGCTGGCTGGCTGGCTGGCTGGCTGGCAGGAACATAACAGTCCTGCACAATGAGCCGTCCTGGATCTATAGTGTTTCCCTCTGGTTCCCTGGAGGTTTTCCTGCTGAAAAAAGCCATCCATCAAAAGGCAATCAGATAAGGATATCAATTACTATATAGCCGGGGAGCAGAATATGTTCTCTATTGTACTTCAGACGGGGGTGGGGGGGTGGGACGAAGAGCACAAAATAGCTAACACCTCATTCCCCTGGGAAGTCATTATGTTATTAGAGGAGTGGCCAGCAGACCACTGGGGGAAGACTGTCTCCATACAAATGTATGGTATGTTTAGGTTCCTGTGGCATGACATTTTATGATCAACTCCAATAGGTCCTGAGTTAGGTTGGTGGGGATAAAAAAGTTTTGGGCTAGCTGCCCTTTGGGATGCTTGCCAACCAAGGCTTTGCTGGCTTTTTGCAGCATCAGAAGTTAAAAGGTCCCATTTCGATTCAGTCGCGGTGCTTTAAAAAAAACCCTCCCAATTTTTCACTCGCTGCTGGAGGAAGCATAACCCCGGGAAAGTGTCACAATCCAGTTCCTCTGGTAATGCGAGTCTAAACAAAATGGCCAAGTTTTCCATCAGAGACTCTTAAAAGCATGAGAGCAGGGAGGAGAGAGGAATCATTAAAAAGTTTTAGTGTGAGCCTCCACCATCCAAAAGCCTGTACAAGTCTTTACAGACTGTGGAGAACAGAGTTAGCTACAAAAGGCATTTTGCTGCCTGTGTAGAAACGTTCATGTTTCATGTAAACAAATTAAAGATAATGGCCTGATAAAAATGCATTCCTGTCTGTATTGTTTTTTCACAACCATGTGCACCCACTGTAGCGTTTAATGCAAAAGTAAGTGCTTAAATGCAAAGATGACTCACAGATGGTCACTAATGGAGGACCACCACTACCATAATTGTCACCTTTATCATATGCAACATGTAATGTCTGTCGCTGGGGCCTGGCACTCTCCCCATTTACGTCCCTGTGGTGACATATGGTCATAACACGCATTAAGCAATGGAGTACTAAAGGTCGCCACTTTTGCAATTTCACTGACTGGAGGGCCAACAAATGGACAGTGATTGCTTCCATCCATAGGGAGACAGTCTATAGAATCATCCATTGCACCCTCCCATCTCATCCCATCCCATCTCACTTCACCCCAGCCCATCTCCAGGTCAGCATTTAGAGGTTGCTGAACCGGTGCAGTGCTGAAGATTACAGCCATTTAACCCTCTGTGCTTAATGACCACCATGTCAGGTTTTTTAGCAAAAGGGGTGAGCGGCCATTACACCTCTCCCGCAGAACTGTCTGCCGTTCTTTTTACAGCTTCAGTGGACATATTACGTTTCAGCTCACATGGACTGCAACTTCCATGCAAATTGTTCTTGTTTTTCAGTCATCCAAACAACATGTAAAGAAATATTCGGCCATGTGTACATGCATACCATGCCAGTCTAACTGAACCGGACACGAACCGCATGTGTACACTAGCGTACTAGCGTAGATGTGTGTGTTTAGTGTTCTGCATTAGGGTGTACCCGTAGACATCCTGTTTGACTTAGTACTGATGTGTATTTCTATTAGCCTTCTTTATCCATGTGATACTGTATGTGGAGATGTTTGTGTGATAGCCCCCCAGTGTTTAGCATTTAGACTATAGTTATAGTGTACAACGTGTGTGATGTAGTTATTGAATCCTTATGTTTATCTGCTTATTCTTTGCATTTTTTAATAAGGTTTGTTAAAAAGTCAGTATGCTGTATGAATAAGCCCAGATAGTCCAATCATTCATTGTGCATGTGCTACAGTAAGTTGCAGCCTTTTTGCAAGATTATACAGAAAGGTCATCACCTAACCAGCTTTGTGTAAATGAAATGGCGCTCTTCAGAATGTAGGCATATTTTTTTCAGAGGCCATCTGCAGAGATATGTGTGGTGCCTAGTACTAAGAGTATTGATTAGCACGCATGAAATGAATCAGCTGGGAATAATGATGCATTTCTCTCTGCTTGCCCTTGGGCAGGAGGTGTATTGCTCAAGGATTTTTTGTTATCGCTGTAGAATGTTCTGAGAGCTGGGTCTCTCCCTTGTTATCTGATCATTGGCGTTTCTGTTTTCATTACTGTCTAATGGCTGACATGAGAGGTCATTTTCCATAGGCGGGGGTTTAAACGCCATAGATCGTATTGAAATGGAATTGCTTGATTGGGCATTTTCTATGTTGCTCAACTAGTGTAATGAAGTCCCTGTCCTTTCTCTCATTTCCCTTCTTCTCTCTTTCCTCTTCGACTTTCTTCATTTATTTCCATTTTCTCTTCCTTTCTCTCTCTCTCTTTTCTTTTTCTGTCTTCTCTCTTTTCTGTGGTTCCTCTATTGTTCCAGCTTGTTTGTACCCATCCTTTCATTCTGCCACTGTGCTGTGGAGCCTACTCCCTTCTGCCACTGACAGCTCCTCCACCTCCAGTCTGGATGGTGTATAATTAGTGAATGAACAGACACTCGTAGCCACGTTCCCCCTGTACACAAACTAATAAAATCCCATCCTTGTAGGTGTTCATCTGCCAGCATCAGGCTAACACTAAATTCAATTAAAAAGTGTGAACAAATCCATATGTGTGACAGAATTTCTCTCGCCGTCACTTAGCATACAAAAAAAGTAGGGCTGGGTATTGCCAACAACCTCTCGATACAATACGTATCACGATACAGGGGTCACGATACGATACGTGTTGCGATACATGTGTATCCCAATACATGACCTTCAAGGCAATACATATCCCAATATTTTACATTACTTTACATGCATTTTTTAAGAAACCAGTCATATGTATACCCAAATGATATTTTTATTATGCTGGATAGCAAAAATGCCAAACTGCAGTGCAGTTACAATGTAATGCTGCCTTTGAACTCATAAACAGTGGCAATAACAACAACAGTTGATCTACATGATCTGGTTTTAAAACACTTCTCTCAGTTGTAAATGTAGGACAAAGAAATGTAAAAAGGAGTGACAATAAATAAATATGAATGCTGAATGATGAATGAATGATGAATAAATGTGAAATATCGATACTGACCCCTCCGTAACGATACGTGTATTGTGAAGAGGCCCGCAACGATGTATTGCCATATCGATATTTTGAACACACCACTAAAAATAAGGGCACCCATGGAGTTACATCTGAGTGATTGCTGCTTTTTATTCATTTTGGCTTTTTCTTCATTTCATTCTGTTGTGGTTTGTTTTGGTTTGGCTCTCTTGGTTAAAAAAGACAAATGGTTTAATGGGCAGGTGATCAGCAGTTGGGGCTTTGTTGTTCTCATGTTGTCATGGGCAACAGAGTGCAGAGAAACACCTGGTACTCATTTTAGTCAGGCTACTCAAAAAGTTAGGCCAGTTTGGGTGTGTGTGTGTGATCTTTTTTTCACCAAATGAACATTTACTGGCATGATTTGGCATGTTTGCTGTGCACTGTTTGACAGATGACTGCAGGTGTGCCCTTAATGTCTCTGTGATGGTTCTGAGGGGACGGCTGTGTCACAAGGGCTTGCTGGAAGCTCACATCCTTGACAAATGACTGCCTAGCTCCTGCTACATCCATGGGAATAGACTCATATCCAGTTCCACAGATACAGACAGATAATGCAATTTTACTCAGAAATGAGAGAAACAGAGGAAATTTAGATTCAGGAATTTTAGTCTTTCTTCTTTGCTTACGGAAAAGAAACTTGTATCACTACCTACCAGCAAATGAATTACAAACTCTGTGTCACATTAAACTCTGTTGACAGCATTGCAGTACTTACTTCAGTACAAGCATTTGGTGTCATTAAGTCTGTACGCACCGTTTTAATAACCTAATAATTTGTGTTTTTCCATCAGCCATAACACCATCAACTGACAAGACACAGGTGGACAAGCAAAGAACAGCTACATTTCTAGGCCACTGTGGGAGCAGGCTGGCCAGGGAACGTAACACAGGACTGAGAGAAATACATTTGCTATAATCACTCCCACCATCTTGCAATGCTGTTCTGTGACCATCTCTCGGGCCGGGTCTATTTATGCTGTCCTAAGCAGAAACTGTAAGTCGACGGGGGTGTGTGGGCAAGGGGAGCTGACCACAGCTACTGTATGGCTTTATTATCTAGAGAGTCATGAGGCACTGTAGCCCAGCCTGAAATGGCCTGACTCACATTCTCCAACCGCTGGCGTCTGGAATTATGGGATGGGATTTCCAGTCGTTCAGGGGCAGGTGTGGTGGAGCGGGCATCAGTAATGGGCGTCAATCCAAATGATATTGAAAGTGAATGGATGGGATGGTTTTTCGAATGTGCCAAGACAATGGCAGAAGCTAGCAGGGAGATCAGTCCAGTCATGGTGCTATTTACCTCACCATGGGCCTGTGCATTGGTCTGTTTGTTTCATCATCATTATATTATCGACATAATCTCTTCTAATATGCATTCCAAATGTGAGGACTTCTCACCAAACTCACCAACAACAATGCCGTCATATTCACATTACAAAATGAAAATGCACCACCCACAAAAGTACCATGGCATGGCATGGCATAGTACAAATATGTGGCCTATTTAATTGCATTTTGGAGCCTTTCTAGACTATTATCTTACTGGAAACTAGGATAAGATATAAAAATCTGTTCAGGACCAGTCTGACGTCTAAAGAAGACCAAAATGATAGCAATCAACTACAATAATTTTACTTCTACTACTGATATTGCTAAATGAAGATGACTTTTGCATGTAATGCAATTACTGTTGTGCTACTGCTGGTCTGATTTGAATTGACCCAGAAAGAAATGTAATTGAAAAATATTTTCAGCAAACCAGAACACAGAGCCTCACAGCACTGGAGTCAAATCAAACATCCATTCAAACAATATGCTGCTGACAACACTCTAAGGAGAGTTGGGAAACTAAACAAACAAGCGAACAAGCACTCGCAGACACTCGCATGCACACAACAGGAAACACCTGCTGTGTACCATCAGCTCCCGCACCCCCAGTGCGCTGGTGACAGCCATGCCCAGGAGCTCCATGGCCTATGCAACACACACACTCTCACACACACATATATTCATACACACACACACACACATTCATACAAACACACACACACATACAGTACATACACACATGCATGTAGACACACACACACACAAACACACATATTGATACAAACACACACACACACACATTCATACACACACACACACACACACACACATTCATACACACACACGCACACACACACACACACGCACACACACACACACAATGCTTGGCTGGCACCCTGCCCCCCTCTGTTATCATAAGCTAAGAGGGGATCAGAGGGCCAGCCAGTACCCATCTTCTTCAGGCTGCTGCTGGTGGTGGCACAGGCCAGACGCCGCCCAGGTGTTCGCTGGCAGGGCCCGTGCAGGGTGAGGGCGGGCGCACGTGGCACAGCTTTGCCATGCATTATTCATGGGGCACCCCATCGGGCACCCCATCGAGGCTTTTAGCGAGTGTGACAGGCAACACACGCAAATAGCACAGCTGGAATCTCAGGTGCGGATCGGGAGGACCAATAAGAGCAGGATGAGTAGGAGGAAGGACGTGGGATCATGGGAGCTGAATGGAGACAAGCAACACACACACATCACATGCACACACACACACACACACACACACACACACACACACACACACACACACACACACACAAAGTGTTTCATGCTTTGACTGTAAGACCCACTAGTCTTTAGATGCATTTATTGAACCTGTAACAATTTTTTGTGTTGCGTGTTATTAGGGCCTTATTGACTATATATTTATTGTTATTGTTAGTATTATATATGATCAATGATAGGTCACATATACTGTAGCTACAGTATTTGGTGAGTAAACTGCAATTGACATAAAATATCATTACTGAAACTATCAAAAACATAACAGAAGCTTTATTATATATTCTGATAGTCTAAGGTTATGTATCATACATCATGATGCTTGATGATGGCAATCTGTAGCAAAGGGGAGGAGAAGTCACCCCACCCGGCTTCGAACCCGGGTCTCCGGGGTAC
>CM050205.1:29010000-29070000 GCA_027475355.1 Coilia nasus | reverse complement strand
CACTGCTAACAACGACCTCGTGCACGCAAGCACATGGCCACGAAAGTTTATACAAATATGTTTAGTGATTTATCTCAATTAATAATGTGATCTTCTATTACAACCATATAACAAACAGCACTGATTGCTAAAATTGCTAAATTTTATCACTTGGAAATAGCCACCATAAGGCTGAAAGGAGGTTAAAAGAAGCCAGATGTGCTGCAGTTATGCTAACAGACAGTAGCTCTAGATCAAGAGCAGACGTAGCTGGCAAGTGCTCCACTGGTTTCACTTATACTCACAGTATATTTATACGGCCGTTTAAAATGGGCATAGCAAAAAAATTGCTATGACAGCTTTCATTTACAATGGTACCATATTGCTCATAACATTTATAGTAGGGTGGCTATATCAAATAAAGATACGCTTATGGTTTTTACAACCAAAACTAGATTAACTTTACACTGGGTGTTGAAGGCTGTCATTTCATTATTATTCAGAATGAGGTTTTTCTGTTTTTTTTTTTTTTCAGACTTATCTTGGCAGTACTAAACCTTTACTATCACAGATCAGTTCATTGGGCCCAAATATCTGTAAGCTGTAACAGGTGTTTGTGTGTATGTGTGTGCATGTGTGGGTGTGTCTGTGTGTGTGTGTGTGTATATGTCTCCACATAAACCATAACATGAAATGTTATATCAAAAGTATCATGTTTTCCACAGGCTTTAATGACATGTCCTCCAGCATCCTGTGTGAGTGGCAGCTAGCACCTCAGCAACAGCCATTCTGCTGGTAGAACAGGTAGCGGGCAGCATTGGTTTTGGCAGCGCTGGCATGGTTTCAGCTCTGGAGGACGGCGCATCTTGACAGTTTATGTCTGACAAGCCGAAAACCATTCTCTAGAGCTGCTTTTTGTTTTTTCGACCTCAAGGCACTCTCCCTCTTTCCTTTCCTAGGATGTGGCGCCAGCTGCCGCGTATATCAGAGACATCCTTTGCGACCAGTGGACTATCTCATAATCATTTTACCCCATTGTCGGCCACAGCTGCCTGACGAGAGGTGCTTATTCTTCAGGGACCGGCCTTCTCAGAAAGGAATGAAAGGAAATCTCAGTGAGCGCTCCTTTTTCTGTTGTCGTTGTCCAAGACGCAAGTAATTACATTTTTTTTTCTCCATGTTCTTCTCTTTTTTGTTTTGTTTTTTATTTGAAAAAATCAAATAATACTAGATGTCAACGAAGCACTGAGTCAGGTATAGACTTTTTTACACCACAAATCAAAAACAGGTAACAAAAAAATAGACGGACAAGTAGGTTTCTCCAGCAGCACACCACTAGGGAATGTGGATTTCTGAGGACAAGTGGAGCCAGAGAGAGAGAGAGAGGGAGCGGGAGCGGTGGATAAACACAGCCCGGGATAAAGAGGGATTGTAGGGCAGCAGGTTGCTCCACTGGTCCCTTCTGTCTCCAGCTCAGAGGCCCCGCAGTCCCCACTGAGTCAGCGAATCCCAGAGCCAGTACAGCACAGCACAGCACAGCGCAGCGCAGTGCATGGTCAAGGCAGCAATGGAAGCTGAACTGGCTAAGGGAGATGTTATAAAGATGACGTGTCACAAAGTATGCCTGCGAGGGAAAAGGGTAAAGAAAAGAAGGGGTGGCACGTCAGGTGAGAGAGAAACACAGAGAGATGGAGATAAAGAGTGACCCGGGTGCTTGGGTATGATTATAGTTGACGAGGAAAAAACACTGAAGCCGGAGAAGCGCGTGAGTGTGTGGGAGTGCGGTCAGGGAGAGAGGTGTTTTTTGTAGTTGAGGGAGGAGGGCCATTTGTCGAAGTGGTCGTTATGAGCAGATGTCCTGACAGGTCAGAGACCTTTAAACATGCTGGATTTAGCCCTGGTGGCATCTGGAGTGTCGGGAGAGGCCGCTGAAAACCTGGTGTCAGCAATCCTGCCCACCAGGCTTCCTTTGCACTCCCTATCCCTCTCTTTTCCTTGCTCTCTCTCTCTCTCCTTCTCTCTCATCTTCCTCCCCCCTCCCATTCTCTCACATCCTCCTTCTTTCTCTCTCTATTTCTTTCTCATGGCCCTCACCCACACACACACAACTTTCATAAATCTAAGCCTGCTCCTGGATAAAGGAGAAAAAAGTGCCCTCAAAAACTCGTTAAGGAGGAAATTGAGTTGTGATTTTGTGGTATATATCACAGTCTCCTCCAGGCCCCCAGAGGAGGGGGCGATGTCATGGGGAGGGGGGTGGAGGGGTTGGGGAGCAGGAGCCAGAGGGAGGGTTACTTGAGTCTGGAAGGAGAGCCAGGTTGGGGGATTGGGAGGGGGTTTACAGGAGGACAGTCCCATGGTGCCAGGCCAATGAGCCAGTAGTTAAAGGAGGGGCGTTTACCTGTGCTGGGCTGAGCAGCCAAGCGGGAGGCATGATGATGTATTACTGCTGGTGGTCGCTGGAGCTCGGCTGTGCTTCCGTGCCAGAGACTTTCATTGCCCCTGCTCACATGCACACACACACACATTGACACACACACACATGCACGCACACCCACACACACACATGCACATGCACACATAAACATACAAATATGCACACTTACTTACACATGGACACATACAAACAATGACATACTGTAAACAGATGCACACACACAGACACGCACACAAACATACACATATGCACACTTACCTACACATGCACACACACACACATGCACGCACACCCACACACACACACACACACACACACACACACACACGCACATGCACACATAAACATACAAATATGCACACTTACTTACACATGGACACATACAAACAATGACATAAACAGATGCACGCACACAGACATACACATATGCACACTTACCTACACATGGACACATACACACAATGACATAAACTGATGCACACACACACACACACACACACACACACACACACACACACACACACACACACACAAACACACACATGCACACAAACACAATTACAGTTCAGCAGGAGTTCCTTCCAGCAGGTGACTCTGAATGCTGCATGGTGCAGGTTGGAGGGAGGACTCAAATTGTTTCGTCTCTATCTCGCTCTCTGTCTCTTTCTCTCGCTCTCTCTCTTTCTCTCAATTTCATTGTCTGTCTCTCTCTTTCTCCCTCCCACTGTCTGGCCTTCGTGGTCCCTTTTCTTTCTGTTTGCATTTCTACTTCTGTGTTTTGTATTTACACACTCAATAGCCCCAGACACTTTTACACAGTATTCTCTCTCTGTCCTTCACATACACACAGACACTCACACCACACACACACACACACTTACAAATACATGCACACTTACAAATACATGCACACTTACAAACACATTAGCACAAAACACATTCATTCACTCACACATGCATGCAGTGCATACACACACGCACATGCACACACTGACCCCGTGCATCCATTTCATTCTCCTCCCTTCCTGTCAGAAGTGTGAGTCAACAAGGAAACTGTCATTTATCTAAAGTGCTGTATTTATCCTCCACATCATACATAATGCAGCACTCTCCCCCCTGCTAAGAGGCTCAATAATATATCAGATTAACAGGGAGGTGGGGGGTAGGACAGACCCCGCATAGTTCAGACCCCATATCCAGTGACTCCAGACAGAAGCTCCTGAGCGTGACTGGTGGCTAGTGTAGATGAAAGTCTGGGAGGGCTGGTTTTCCACCATGGTTTTGTTTTTTTCTTTCTCTGTTGCTTTCTTTTACCGTAGCTGCCTTCAAAAGCAGAGTCATGCGTGTGGAACTATTCCCCTCTGGTCTGCTGGCTCCAGGCTCCACCACTTCCATCTATGAACCATGATTCTGCTCGCGGTTTCTTACTTTTTAAAAATAGAAAAGGGGATTTTTCCCCTTTGGCTATGAAGTACTAGAAGGGTTGAGTTCTAGTCTAAGCCAGGCTCTGTAAAAACCTTACGGCATGTTCATATGTTACGCACCCCAAGTTGGTGCCGTATGGTCTTATATACTGTACATAAAATTGAATTGAATGTGGCAGATCCTGTGGTCCTGTGGATATCAACATGATCATAGGTTCAAATCCCAGGGAAAATCAATGACCACTAATGATAATACCCTACAGTGTGGTGTGTTGGCTACTCTGGATAACAAAACTTTGACTAAATGTAAAAATTTATCATGAGGTTTCCTATCTTAAGGCTGCTATTTAGGCTGTCACTTGTAGGCTAACCAGAATGTTGGTGAGATAGACATTTACCTACTTGTGAACAAAGGGCAGTCCTGATGACATTGCCATGATTGCTGGGTAGGGTAATGGATCCGCTGTGTGTTGTTACACATGAAATTATCCATCACTCTTCATGTTGGTGATTTTATTTTTCTCTGTGACAGTAAGACTGCAGCCCGCTCCGAAAGCGCATAGGCATCAACACGTAATTACATGGGAGCAGCAATGCAATCATTCTCGCAATTATGTGTGAGCTGCAGTCCTCAGCTGCAAGATGAAACATGTTAGTTTTCCAATCACTTCACTCCCACCCTATTGCTGAGGGGCAATGTTTATTCAATCCCCCAACCTTCAAACAGTTTACAGTGGCCATAAACAAAAAATATAACACTGGCCAAGCCGTCACACCAATTTGTTGTAAACAGCCCAGACCAAGGCGGTTTTTATGGGAAGGTTCTTGATGGCAGCAGATATGAATGTTCCTTCATGAACTTTATGCCTTTTAACACAGCCATGAATCAACAGATGACCCTTTGATAAAGAAACCAATTGGAAACAGTAATGTTTAGGCTTCCAAGGGCCATCAGGACCTACTAAAGAGTCTATGAGGGACAAGGTCATAAAAATGCCTGTACGGGGGGATGCGTTGGTTAGTGTGTCCATACCATGAATCCGGGGACACAGGTTCAACTTAGACCTGAGGTCATTTCCTTACCCTAACATGTCTCTGTCTCTGCCATTACTTTTCTGCCTCTCTCTACAGAGTGAAAATGCCCCCAAAAATAATAATATTAAAAATATGTCTGTACAGACTCACAAGATACAAGTTTTATCCCTGGTCTTTCATGGTCTTCATGGTCTATTTGTGCCACAATTTTTTCTCATAATCTCCCAGTCCCACCCCAGTCCCCCACCCGTTTTTGTGTTACATGCCATACCATGTTGTACAAGCAATCAGAAATGAAAACAGAATATTAAATTTGAAGTGATATGATGCATAACTTTAATACTGTCCAAAGTGGGCCTGCCATAACCCAACAGACTACGTTATGTGTTGCCTGTTTGTCACAAACACTTAGAAATGGCCAGTAGCCATACCTAATTAGGCATGCTCTCTAAGTTTTCATTATCAATATTCTCTTATCATTGTTTTTCCGATACCCAACTCCTTCCCTCCCACTCCCTACCCGCCAACCCCTATTCTTCCCCCTTTGGAATCTCATTAAGCCTGAGCCTTGCCTTCACGAAGCTGAAAGTAAAGCAATCGTTCCGCAGAGAGCTTGAATTTCATAATATGATTGTGGTTGCGGCTGCACTCTTTTATTCACTGCGACAGATGGGAGACAGCAGAGATGACAGCTTGGGCTCTGAGCTTGTCACGGCAGCGGCATCTCTCCGCTGTCTGCCTCACAGACGCGTGGCACTTCTTTTTTTTTATCTTTTATTCAGATCGATCGGATACAGTAGCATGTCAGCTGCAATGCACACTGGGAATAACTGACTGGCATCGGTCGGTGCAGTTCACTGCCTTCTTTGTGTGTGTGTAGTTATGTGTGTGTTTGTGTGTGCTTTTGTGCTCGTGTGTGTTCATGTGTATGTGTGTGTGCATGTGTTTGTGTGTGTGTATGTCTGCATTAATCACATCTACTTGCGTAGGTTGCTCATATACGCAGGTATGTGAGAGTGCAAAAACAGGTGGGTTACATAACCTCTGCTTGAGTGTAGGCCTGGGCTTTCTGCACTTGATTAAATCGCATTAATCCTGCTTCCTAAGAATGCAGCTATGATAGCTGGCTTTGAGTAGAGCAGGCAAGCATTTGGCCTTTTTAAAGTTGCATGCCATCTAAAAACAATTAGAAAAATAAGACAAAAATGCTCTCTCATTACAGGTTCTGGTATGCATGTGGAATTTTATGAACATGCTTTAGGATTCAGCGAGCAAAGAATTACTCAGATGCACATTGCATTTCTTCAGCCCCTCACACACCAACTACCCCTGTTAGTGCTAGACCCTGAGCTAGATCTGGCCCTGATCAGACATGGGCCTGTTTCAGAGTCAGCCTTATCTGGGATCCCATTATTTTTCCATTTCCTGCTGTGTATTGATATTGTGTGAAATACAATAACCTCCCCCGAGCCCAGAACCCACACGGACGGCAATTTATGGAAATGACATTCCTGCGCTCGCTTGCTAGCTTACCCACTTCCTACATGAGTGAAGGGGGGAACCTGACACCTGCCCATTCGACATTGAAGTTATTGGTATGTTAGCCCTCCGTACATGCTATGTAGCACTTGACCTTGGATTGCGAATAAATTATGCACGTACTGGGAAACCCAACCCTGGAGCAGTCCCAGTGGTAGTGTTCCTTAAACATACCATAACCACCCCCCGCCCCCCACACACACAAATACACACACACACACAAACACTTGCGTGCACGCACACACTTTCCCCCTTCCCCCCTCATGCTTCATTATGCACAATCAAGCCCGCATAATGGGCCTGTCTGCAAACAGGACGATGTGCATCGTCCAACGTGAGACACCTGACACCACACAGCACTTAAGTGCCATCATGTGTACCTAGCTGTAAACAAAGAAAGCGAAAGGACAACCAAGTCACATAGTCCCTCTTTATCCCAGCTTGGCCAGTGGTGGATTGCTTGCCAGCACACAAGTATAAAAAATATAAAAATACAAACAGACATGCAGATGGTATGATGGCATCTGTGCATCGGTCACTATACCTGTCTGAAATTGAAATGGTGCCGCACGAAGACACAAGCACCTGCTGCTGCTGCAACATACCACAGTTTGACAAGAATGAAAAGACGTTCATTTCTATAGTGCTGGATTTTAACAACTGTCCATAGGCATAGGAATGTACTTCCTTCCAGACAGCAACATACACGGGGGTGCATGTGGAAGTGGTGTAAGCAGGCTGGGTGAGCAGGGAAGCAGCAGCATAACGGGCATCTCCAAAAGGCAGACAGTGAAGTGAGAGGAATGTTCTTCTAACTGCTCCCCATGAATTTCACTAGAGAATGTCAGCCCAATTAAGATGACACTGGCAGGCTATCTCTTCTGCCAACACCCTCAGAGCTCTGGCTTCCATCCTGGTGTGCAACTGTAAGTGTGTGTGTGGTCAGACACTGGTTTCAAAATAGGCCGTGTCGGCTAAACATTGGTTTAATCATGCACTCTTTACAATCTGAAAACAGAATAAATTATGTAGGCTGCAATACTGTTGTTAAGATAGCCAGTAAAGCAGCATGACACTATCAGCAAAAAGCAAAGCTCACTGTTAGGCTACTACTTTTGAATATCTTACCAGGAATATGACCAAGATCGTGTTTTTTTCTGATGGCTACCCTTAAGCCATTTGTAACCATGAAAGACAAACTCGGGGCTAAATTAAGTGCTGGCCATTTGATATATCATATCAGACAGATTTTAAACCAAAATGTTTAAACATTGCCCAACACATCGTTTCTATCTATGTGCAATTTTATGATTAATTTTTTATGCAGTCCTACTATACATGGACCAACAACGCCCTCTGCCGTCGTCCTCTAGCAGCCTGTGCAGAATGACGATAAGCTTTCTAACGCAGAAACAGCTTTAAATATTTCCAAATTTCTGAGAACTGCAGACAGAAAATATCAGTGGTGTGGCGACGGTGGTTCATCCCTGCGATTTTTTTGCCACACACAATCTGTTATCTATCTCACGTGGGACTATTCCCTCACAGATCGCCTGTGAACGTCTCTACAGCATTCTTGATTATTTGCTGCCACCTGGTGGTGTAGAGCCTCGTGAGCCTAAAATTTTAATAGCATCCTAAAATCCACCTCAGAACATCTCTGGTTTCCTGCAATAGTGCCATAGAAAGCCAAAAGGCAGAACCTACACATGTTGTGAAATTGAGTTTATACTGGAAATTGACTTTATAACACCCCCTTTGTCTTGTGACTAAATCTCTTGCTTCTTGCCAGTAAGAAAGTAGGCTACATAAAAGCAGCACCCCTATTCAGCACGTTTGACTGGACAACGTTACAGCTAGTATCTGTGTGTTTGTAGTTATTGCACTTTGCCTTTGTAGGACAGAATATGGCAATGTATTTTTACCTGACTGAACTCACACTGCCTAAAATATCTGCCTGCTATCAAAAAGGGTCTAACTCAGTCCAGAGAAGGTTGTTAGGCACTCTACGACCATCTTTCCTACCCACTCCACTCGCGCAGGGCGCATGCTGTTGCTATGCCAACTCAAACACATACCTTGAGCCAGTGTTGCCTCCGCCTGTCCTGGAAACAAGCGAATAAGTTTGTAACGTTGCATATCGTAACTGTCGACAACACTGAGAAGCTAGCTATGCTTTTGATGCTTTAAGTTTCCCACAGAAACATGGCTTCTTGTTTAGTGCCAGATTTTCCAGCTGTGCTTCTCGCTTTGGAGCACTTGGGCGAGTTAGGTAAGAAATCTTGTGCTTAAGCTCAGTTGATGTTGACTTTGTTTCGATGGCCAGATAACCTTTGAAACAACATGCTGTCAGCAAGATTGTATATGGCAGGTTGTCAAAATATATGTCAGTGAACTGTTCCATGTTTCATCTTACCCGTGACGTTGCTGAATAAAAGAAAAACAGCTGAAAGATGAAGACGTCTCCTTCAGCCAAGAAGCCAGTCACCACCTGAGAGAGATATCGACTGCAATTAAAGAGCTGGTGAATCAGATTTCACGCCTAAATCTGAAAAGATTGAAAAAAAACCTTGTTTTGTAACATTTCCCATCCTACATGCATGGCATGGAAAGATATGTCCATGTAAAGAGTCATGCAACATGTAAAACAAAATTCTCTTTTCTTAGGAAGCGTCCCGAAAGGCAGTCCACGAGCAGCTTGAGGTTGAAACTATTGAAAATAGCAAAGTTCGTCACCAGCTTCTTCGTATTCGTGATCAAATAGCATTTGAGATAGGTGGTGAGTAGCCCTCTGTTCATCAAGCAACCGACATAATCTAGCTTAGAATGGTTCAGGTTGGGAAACTTGCAGTCCATGTGCCTAATAATATTGGTCTATTTCAGCTGGTGTCGCGGCAGCCAGAGATGTCAATGCAACCCAGCTGAGCCAACTTCAGGGTGAACTTAAAAGCCTTATGGAAGAGATTGAGTCAATGGAAGTTCAACAAGGAGTTCTTGAAGAACAAAACAAACTGCTTTAGTAAGATGCACATAACATATCAGTGGCAGTGTACATTGTAATTGCAAATAAGCCACACTGAGTAGACTAATGTAATCATGTTTTATGAACACAGTGTGTAATCAGTTTCTTTATTCTGGAAATTTGAGACCGTCAGTCATATAGTCTGTAGCAGTGGTGTTCATTGTACTATGAACTAGATAAACATAACTCTGGATATGAATGGAAGAATAATGGGTTATGTGGTCATAATTGTCTCATGTCATGTCCTGTCACAAGAACTTATAGAAACTTAAAGTTGAGTTGTTTGACCTGCTGTGTTAAAGTTCAGAGAGAGAACATATGAAAAGAAACCATGAAAAAGTCATCAGCCTGCTAAACTTTCAACTGGCGGAGAAAGCCAGCAAGCAGATCCTGCTAAATGAGAAAATCAATGAGATTGAAGACGTCAAGGCGAAAGTGGCTGTTGTGCAGCTTGTCAGAGCAGACCTACTCAATGACATCACCCAGGAGAGGAACAAGTTTAACGAGACCAAAGGTGCTGTGGAAGCACAGGTATACGGAATAATTTGCTGTTTTCCATTGTATTCTACTTCTGCCTTGTTGAAACATTTCATGTTCAGTAGATGTGTCTGCTGATTTAGATCGAGGAGCAAATTAATAGCATACAGCAGCAGAAAATGAGCAATGGTCAGACACGGAGACAACTGGACGCTCTCACATCTGAACTACATCAAAGAGAGGACAGGGAGGCTGATCTAAGGAATGTGAGTTAAACGTTGCTTCATTGCCAATTAAAAAAAATGACTGTGCAGAGTTTCTATAGCCTGGTAAACCAGCCCCTTCATTTCATTTTGTACAGAGGGCCTGGCAGTGTTTCCATTGAGAGTACTGTCTTAAGCAGAATTTTGCCTAACCAATCAGCGAACAGAGGGAGTGTTAATGAGCGATGATGTCAACTTTGTGTGCTACATTTGAATTGTAGTGTGTAGGCATATGTTACGACCAGGCATTAGTAGAGTAGAGTAGAGTAACTTTATTGACCCCGAAGGAAATTAGGGTGTCCAGTAGCATACACATAATACATATTGCAAAAAACAGATCAAACCTATTGCACACGTCTGCATAATACAACATTCACTGAACTGAGGGAAGAGAAAGAAAAAAAAAAACATTGTAATGATAATAAGTAAGGTAACAAGAATTCTACGAGGTAAACAAGTGTCGTGATAAGGTGCTTTGTGGTAGATGTTAGAGGATGATAGAGGTAGTGTCCCAGTAAAATTGTCCAGTGTTATAGAAGGGTCCTTTAGTGCAGTAGTATTAGTATTTAGTGCAGTAGTATTAGAGATTGGGTAAAGGCAGAGCCACTTGTTTTAAACTTCAGAAGAGTCCACACCTCCACGAAGAAAACGTTTCTTAATACAGCACTGCCAGACCCTCTGTACAAAATGAAATGAAGTATGAGGGGCTGGTTTACCAGGCTAGAGTTCTGATTACACTTCCTAAAAAGTATATATTTTTTCATTAAAATGAAGTAAGAAGGTATGTCCTAAAATGTGTCTTTGATCTACTGTTGGTCAGTTCTTTAACATTTTATGGGACTTTGTTACAGACTATAAATCAGATT
This sequence comes from Coilia nasus, assembly GCA_027475355.1. Classification (NCBI taxonomy): domain Eukaryota; kingdom Metazoa; phylum Chordata; class Actinopteri; order Clupeiformes; family Engraulidae; genus Coilia; species Coilia nasus. The sequence goes on along the minus strand of CM050205.1, from coordinate 29,058,958 downwards.
GAAATGACCAAAATCAGACTAATGTCAACAGAGAAGAACTTAAAACACAAACTGGCAGAGGAAATGAACAACTCAAATGAACTTGAAAAAAAAAGGTACACTGCATAATCGTTATGAGCAGACATGCCCCTAAACAGTCATAAGAGAGAAATCAAAACAACGTATCAGTATTCTTCTGATCCCTTTCTCCCTGTCAATTCTGCAAATATGAGATAGTAAAAATTGCTCAGTAGGTAAACACATGGTTAAATATAACTGATTATGTCATATGAGATACAGAATATGTGACTTGTAGCAGATTATACCAGCTCTACCTCCTCAATTCTTCCCATTGGCTCATATTAAAAGTCAGCATTTTCTGAACAACCTGATTAATTTTGACAGAGTGTTCCATGAAACGGAGCTTGCAGAACTCAAAGAGGCTTTCAGAAAGAAAGAGCAATCCCTTCAGCAAAGCATTTCAGAGGTAAGATGCCATAAGCACGACCAGATACCGATAGACCGATAGACCGCCAGAACACATATTTTTTGGCCGCGTGTTGTAAGAATGTACATTGCGAAAAGTAAAGGGCTTGTAGCTTATCTTGTATATTTGAGCACTGTTGATATATAAAGCTATACTGTGTTAGAAGACTTGGGCTGATCGATTCCCCATGCCCGAGACTGAATGTGCTGGTCTGTTTTCCTTTTTTTAAGACCACCACTTCAAAGGGAATCTGTGCTGAGCTGACCTTTCCTCAGTGCTGGGCCACTAAGCTGTCCTCAGATGTGCTATAGTTCAGCCAGGCAATGGGAGGGCGCCTATAGCCTATTGGTCTTACAAAGAGGGAACATTAAAATTAAACGAACCCTGCTGTGTTGCCCGTGCTCTCTGCCAGTTACTGTGAGCTCACAGGGGTTGCTGGCTACAGCTAGTAAAAAGTAGTCTACTGTGAAAATGCAATTGTGATTTGACCTCAACAGTACTCAGGCACTGGCTAAAAAAAGTAATTTAAAAGAAAAGAAAATGCTCTGGATTCCACTTAAAATAAATAAAGGGTAACAGTGAGGCTCCTGAATAGAAAACGATGCCACATTGTCTGATTGAGGTTTGATGCCAGGGACAAACGGGTGGATGTTTGGGTTACTCTGGGTAGACATGCTTCAAAGTCCTTAAGACCTCTAGATGACAGTAAATAACTACCAGCCTTAACAGAAAGTTCTGTTCATTTTTGTTTGTGAAAGCTGCTTTTCAAAGTGTGTTTTTACGAATGAGCTCTGAAAACCACTGACCTTGTGTGTGTGTTCAGGCAGAAAAGGAGATACAGCAGTATCAAGTTATGACTGCCATTCACCTTGCATCAATTGCAAGGCTGACGGAGCGTTTTAACATCCAGAGGAAACTGGAAGACGATACCATGGCTGAACACACTGCCATGGCTAGGCGGTAATGATAATTTCCACTTTTAATAGTTGCTCATGATACCCTGTAATGTTAAAAAAAAACATAACTTTTTTCTTTATTCTCATTTTGATATTTTTTACTTATGAACACACGCAAGCATGCTGCTATGAACAGTCAGTTAGTGCCTGATTGTAATGTCCAGTGGACATTGTGTCACTGTGTCCTTTGATGTGAATTAGACTGCAGTGGACAAAGTTGAAACTGGAAGAGCGCATTGCCTCCATTGCCAAGTATAAGATGGAGATCAAGGAGATGGAGGAGGAGATGATACGACTTCAGGAAACAACTGAGTAAGTCTGCCACCTGTCCAATTGGTGTCTAGAGATCCAACAGTGATATACAGTGCTATATAATGAAATCCACGATTTAATCAAGATTTTAATTTAGTGTGGCTCATTCTATTTTTTTTTTTTAATTCAGCATTCACTTCAAATAAACTGTCCCAGGTATTTAGTTAAGATGTTGTATCCCACAATTTCATTTCAGGGTGAACAATGAGCTCTTCCAGAAGAATCTTGAGGAGATGGAGGTACAGCTGGTAAAAGAAAAAAAGACCAGGTCTAGTCTAAACTCCTCAAATCTTTCCTCTTTAAAAGCACTTGACCGCCAACTGTTTCTCTACAAATCTTACAATAACACATCTCTCTCTGTCTTTCTGTTTCTGTCTCTCTCTTTTTCTCTGTCTCTGTCTCTCTCTTTCTCTCTCTCTCTGTCTCTCTGTGTTTGTCTCCTGACAGGGCAGCATGTGGAGATGAGAGGGAGAATCTCTGCCAGTCTCTGGAGGACCTGAAAGTGTCACACAAGGAGCACATGAGGCAGGTCATTGAAGCCACTGAGCAGACCAAGGAGCGAAGTCGCGAACTACGGGAGGAGGTCAGACTGCTCTTCTTGTCTTGTCCTCCTTCCTCGTTCTGTTTCCTCCAGTGTCACACCATGTCTGTGCTTTACTGGTAACGCTTCACCTCCAACCAGGAGAAGAAGCTTCAAGACCACGTGAACATGAGCTTGCTAATCGAACGTCTGAGGGAGATGGTGGCTGACACTCAAGAGGCCACCAAAGAAATGGAGATTTCCTTCATCTCTGAGATAGAGGAGCTTGAGGTAACTGCACTGTCCAGCTTTTCCATGGAAATGCCAATAGTAGCATCCATATTGGATCAAACAAAGACATGGAAAGCATTATCTTATGTCATTATTCAAGATGTAAGATACTGCATTACATCTTATTCTACTATACTATAAGAGAGTAGGCTAGGCTTTCCCCATATAGAAGCAATTAATGAATGAAAAAGCAAATGCATAAATGACTCAATCAGTCAGTCCAGTAGCGGTTCTAGGGGGGGTCGGGCTGGGCCTTCGCCCAGGGCGCAATTTCGTGAAAGGGCGCCGTGCTATTGGCCTCACGAGCGCTTGAAAAAATATATATACATATATATATATATCATCTAAAAAAGTTTTTAATATCTATCACATCACTGTGTAGGAAATTGGCAAATTGGCGCCCCCTTTGGCTGCCCGCGCCCCTGCTGAAAAGTTCCAGTGCACAGAAGCTGCGAGAGAAGGGCAAAGGGGAGGGGGCGCGGGGGACAGTTCACCTCTGCGTCTCTCAAATGCAATGCACAAGTGGGCAATACTCTGCAATTAGTGAGCGAAGTCAGTCACACATAAGCTTTCTTCCCAATAACAAACATTTTATTCCTACCATTATATTTACAGGTTTATAATTCCTGCACATCTTTTAATTGTGTGAAAGGGCTAATAAAACAGGGCAATACAAAACGAGTAGGCGGTCACCAAGGTGAATAAGTCTAACTCCTAGTCGGCAGTGACAGTGTTCGGGGATGGGAAATACAGTATGTTGACTGTCGAGTGACAAACATGGACAGAAAAAGGTCAAAGCCATTAGAAGTGTAGAAACGAGCAAAAGATGAAGGTATGCAACTGTTCTCTCTGCATGATCACATTATCCATGCCATGAATGAAGGGCTAATGTTAATCATGGTATAACTCTTACGTTTGTTAGCCTAGCTATGATGCTACGATTGCTATACTCAACAATAATTCGGTCTTAGCTCAACAAACACAAGATCTAATTTCACCATAAGATTTGGCTTTGCAACAAAACGGTTACAAGTAAAGTTATTATTGATTTCCATAATTTGGATTAACGTTGAGCCTGTCATTAGCCAACAAAATGTTATGGTAGTTTCAACATTTGCAATTTGCTGCAACTCATAGTTTGCACAGTTTAACTATAGGGTAGTTTAGCATAGTAAACCAGTCATACCTGAACGTGTAACAAGCATACTGTAGAATTCGAGGCAGTAACCAATGAGCTAATTGTTCCTCCCTAAAGGGAGGATAGCGTCTAATGACGGACATTTGGCATGTAAGGGCATGCTATCATAATGAAATTGTAATTTATGGATGTTTTGTATAAGAGTTTTTGTAGCCTACAGTGTTTTGATGTTAATTTCAAGTGCAATTCAATAATAAGAATCACTATGTGCTCATAACAAAACGTGCAAAATTATGGGTTTTTTTTTTGTCATGGGGGGGGGGGGGGGGGGGGGAAGTAATTCAATGTAGTGGCGCTCGGAGGGGGTCTCGCCCGGGGAGTAATTCAATGTAGAACCGCCACTGAGTCAGTCAGTTAATGAATTTATGACATAAGTAATTAAATCAATCATTAAATGAGAGGGAGAAAGAAAGAAAGAAAGAAAGAAAGAAAGAAAGAAAGAAAGAAAGAAAGAAAGAAAGAAAGAAAGAAAGAAAGAAAAGGGGGCAGGAAATGAATGATTTGATGTTTCGGAGCCTTTTGTAAATAAAGGAAGAGGCAGAGGCCCTCACTCAAAACCGTCTGGAGTTGGAGGAGCTGCTGAAAGCAGAGGAAGTCGTCTTGTCAGGTGTAGAGGGCGAGTTTGACATTGATCAGGCCCGACACCAGACACTCACAAAGGAGACTACAGGTAATCACTGCACCCTAGCCAGTTGATCCATGCTAACATTTCATTGTTATGCATTCACTGATATATAATTTATACTCGCCTTCATGTACTACCCTCTCACTTTCAAGCAACAACACATTGTTTCCACATCCATCATCTGCTGGTTAATTTCTCTGTTTCAATAACAGTGTTTCTGCTCAATGTCTTTTGTTTGTCAAGCTTTTCATTTATCCTGTTGAGCAGCTGCAGCTAGTCAAAGTGTTCTCAAAGTGTACCTAACAGATGTATGTTTGCATGCATACTACATTTCTAAATGTCTTTGCCCTCTCTGTCCTCAGACCTGAAATATAAAAAGATGCAGCTGGAGCTCTGTATTCAGGATACCCAAGACGACACTGTTTGGATGCTCAGACCAAAGGTTTGGCTCGTATTGCATCATATCCTATCAAATAGCAGAACATGTACTCTGCCAGTGTATGTGACATGTTTGCTGTGTGGTCTTCACAAAGCACTGACATGAACAAAAGCCCAATAATGCCAGATCCTCCTGTATTTAATTATTTGATTTTTTGCTTTGTTTTTTTTTGGGGGGGGGGGGGGGTCTGGGCTTATTTATGACACTGTCTTGAAATAATGAAACTTAATTTTCCTATGATAGCTGTTCACATAATTAATTATGTAAATAAATACAGAAAAAGTCAGATAACTAGCGAGCAATGTAAGCGTGATATTATACTGAACTGAATTGCTGATGAGCTTGGCAATAAGGCCGAGAGAGTGGGTTTCTAATCAATTTGTGTAACAGCTAAATGAAACAAGTCTGGTGAATCTTTCATGGATTTCATACAAAATCAGTGTTTGACAGCTTGAACATGATGCCCTCCAAGTGAAACTAGATCTGAGTTAGGTTGTGGTACTCCAGATGTTCTAAACAAGACAAGCTACATCACCCACCATCAATGCCTTAAGAAATCTGATAATACATTTGTCATTGTAGGCTACACTTGATCCTCAATCATTGCTACACGAAATTCAAATTACTAATTCAAGTTTTGTCACATACAGTTATACAAAGTGCAATATGTAATGAAATGCTTGGAATGTAACATTTTGAATGGCAGGACAAGATATTGTACATGAACTGTTAATTTGCTAACAGAGAATATGTTGTATTATTGTTATTGTATTATGAGCACTTTGGATCAATCTCTTGAGTTAAAATGTGCTATATAAATTCATTTGAGTTGACTAGGCTATATGTTGTATTATTGATGATAATTATACAAGTTGAGGTGCTTCATATCACTTGAAAACAAGCGCAATCAGAGATAGCAACCTGGTCCCCCATATGGGTGGACAGACACACACACACACACACACACACAGACACACACACAGATGGACAGGATCATTGCAAAACCTGGTCAATCACTCTGGGGACTAAGTAACAAGGTCAAATCTTTAGATGAAAATTATTGGCAGTGGAGGCTTAGGTTGACGTGAATGGGCAGAGTATTGAATATGTTCTCTAAACGTGGGTGTGTATGCTGTTGAATATCAATGGTTTATGTTTCTGATGCAGGAAGAGCTGAAGCTGGAACTGGGGGATTTAAGGAGGAGACACATAGAAATTCTGAGGTCCCAGGCAAAGCAGATTAGCGAGACAGAGAGGGCCATCTATGAGAATGGAGTCATGCTGGAGCAGGTGAACCGGGAAAACTGCCGCTTACATGTGGTAAGTGTAAAGCTGACTTTCTTGGTGCGGTCGACCCCAAGCTTTCACACCACATACCCCTTTGGAAATGAGACTAAAGACTAAAAAAATACTAAAGATAATTTGACTTTTTTTTTTTCAACCTACAGCCGTTAGTGAGACTAACATGATTGCTAAGACTTCTGTATGCTTCTTGTTGTCCTAAGCACTTTTAAGGCCACTGAACAGTGTTTGGCTGTAACACTCTTAGCTTTAAAAAAAATGGGATAAAACTCATTCCTATAATGTAGGTGTAAATGCACTGAATGTTCTATCAGATGTTTCTGAAAGAAATAAATGTCCCTTTTCTCCAAATTTGCCCTTTCCACCCCTAGTGTATTGCGCAGATGAAAGAGGACATCTTCAATGCCAAGCAGGACAAAGACAGGCACACCCAGGAGGCCGAGTGGCTGAAAGAGCAGGATCACTCTCTGTTCCGTGAGTGTTGGCAATTTCCCACACGTCGAAATGTTCGAAGGCACCCATTATATTAGCCCCTCTGGTATTCAAACAGTCCGGACCATGTGCATGTGAAGCAGACAGTGGTTGGAAGCCCGGCTTCACAGAGTAGGGCTCCTGCCACGTATTGGTTCTGCCTAAGCAAATAACACGGATGGATTCCCTAATTAGCTCACCTACTTGGCTAAAGTGTTCAGCTAAGAATCAGATTGTTTTGCGAATGGTTAGAAAATAATATGTGGCATGGCCTTTTCTCTATTAAGCTCGATTTCCCACCACTGGAAATAATGTGGCTACATTCAAGCCATGTATACGAGCTGGTCAGCGTGTTGCTTTACAGAAGGAAGGGATGTCTTGTATTTGGGCATTGAGTTAGAATGTTAGTCACCGTTTGCAAAAAATATTGACGGTACATTTAATGCAAAACCCACCTATAAACCATAATATCTGTAATACATTACGATGCTCTGATGATTCTGCCAATCTGAGTCTTGCCTCTTGTTTTTAACTGTCTGTTTTTCAGAAAGCCTACTTGATGCCTGGTCGAATGATCTTGATGTGACCAAGGCAAGTTGTTCAAATTCGGAATATCAAAACATTGTAATGATGTCGGTTGGATGGTAACATACAATATATGCATAGTAACTGGCTTTTTTTATCTTTTACCTACAACATACTGAAAAGTAAACCATGTTATTAAATTGTTAATAACAGACCACTGAAAACTCTCTTGCCAGGAGTGTAATGAAAAGGATCATGAAATATTTCAAGCGCTTCAGAACCTAATGAGGAAGCTGGAAAACAGGAAGTACCTTGTCGGAAACATCTCTCATAAACTGAAGAAGGAGTTTGAGGCTTTCACTGCCCTCTTGTCTCCTCCAAAGATATTGTGATTTTACTTACTGGTTCGACATCACATTACATTTTTAATGCCCTTATACCTGGATCTCCCTTCTGTAACTCCTGAGTACTACTGTAAAGCAGAGGTGGTGGACCCTTGCTACCTGATTCTGCATCCCTTCACTTCTAGTCAAGGGTGTCATCCATAGTCTATTGAATTATATCAGTTGTTATGCAGGCGAACAGAACAAAGGTGAAATTACTGACATTTTCAAGGTTTGTTTGAGTATTTATTTAAAACAAAAATCCATATATATAAAGTTAAAATAGATCTGATACAGATAACTTAGGATGTAGGTGGCGTTAAAGACATATTCAGTGCAAAACAAAAAACATTCAATATATCTAAATAAACTTTAAATTATTGAACACTGGGGGTCCATAAATTGTCTATTCAAGAAACATGCTGTTAAGAATTTATTTATTTTATTACCAGACCAGAGAAATGACAAAGACAGTTCAGTTGGCTGCATTAAATTCACATTCACCAGAAAAATGTAGAATTGCACATGCTTAATGGGTGCACTTTACCATTTCTCTGTTACCTGTTTGTCATGTACACGTCATGCATGCATACTATAAGCATTGAAAACTGTACTTTTGGCACTTTTTTCCACATACTTCGTCATTGTCTCTAGGAATCATCTGCTTAAAATGTGATACATTAGAAGATGTACATTGTTTCTTAACTCACATATAATAGACAACAGTAAATCAATGAAATACAGATGTTTGAAGGGGTAATGCTTTTACAGAAAATTCCTACTCGTTATAGGGAACAGCTTTAAGGTCCAGCAACAAAATATACTTAAATACCATTCAACAGCATACAACAATCTGAATATAAATAAAATGTTCTTTACAGTTATGTACAATGACAGTGAACAGTTCAACATTCATAATATGTTATTCTCTTTAAAGAGATTCTAAAATCACTTTAATCTTCAAATTTACCACCACACTTCTTCAGAACGAAAATACTCTTCACCCAGTTTCTACCCATAGCATTTAGCTGACTGTTGCTACCAACAGCATGCATGTTTTCACACCCCTGCATATGCTGCCTAGATTGACTTAATAACCACCATCTCTGCCAGCACAACCCTCTGAGTAAAGTGACCAAGGCCTTCTGGATTACCAGTACCACCGGGCCTACTTATACCACTTTTCAAGCCTTAATTTCTGGACGTACCGGGACTCAGTGGATACTGTGAAACCTCATGACTGCCAGTCAGTGTCCGTTGCCCCCCTCGTTTATTATCCTGGTAGGTTCGGTGAACCTTGCTGTGAGTAAGTAGAAGAGGGCGGGTCCAGGCACAAGGGCCAATAAGGGCAGATCTTGCTCTAGCTTATCCAATCGGGAGATGGAGATAATACCGTAGGCGTGCAGAAGCCAGTGGCTAAACAGTACCACCAGTCTTTTCTTCTTGGCAACAAGGTTTTTGAAAGACTGAAACAAAGAATACATTTGCATGATGAACAGCACAACATTGCTAAAATATTGCCAATACCACACAGTGTGAAAGATATATTTGAGGGCCTCACCTGTATTTCTGAAGCCGACATGTATACTGCAAGCGTGACCAAAGACAGCACAAGGATAATGTATGGAAAGGCATAATCTAGGGGGGGGAAACACAACATCAACATATTAATGCATAGACAGCTTTGGTCTAGTGGTTAGGGAGTTGGTCTTGGGATCGAAGAGTCGCAGGTTTGAATCCTGCCCTACCCATGGCTGAAGTGCACTTGAGCAAGGCATCCAACCCCACACTGCTCCAGGGACTGTAACTGAAACCCTGTAAATAACTAAGTCACTCTGCATAACAGTGTCAGCTAAGTGTAATGTAATGTAATGCCTCTTAAATCAATCAACTACTTTCCATGTTGTTGTCGAGTCATAAATTATTTTCAGTATGTACATCACTGAACATAAGTTAATACAGTACTGTGCAAAAGTCTTAGGCAGGTGTGAAAAAATGCTGTCAACTAGGAATGCCTTAAAAAATGGAAGTGTTAATCATCTATGTTCAATTGTATCAATTAACAAAATGTAGTGACTGAAGAAAAGAGAAACCTAAATCAAATCAATATTTGGTGTGATCACCCTTTGCCTTTAAAAGAGCATCAGTTCTTATAGGTCTATTGCATAGAGTTTTTGAAGGAACTTGGCTGGTAGGTTGCACCAAACATCTTGAAGAACTACCACAGATCTTCTGTGGATTTATGCTTCCTGACATATGCAACCAATTTGTTGTAATTGGTTGATCATACACTGAACTATAATCCTGCAAAAAAATCCCTGACATTGTGTGTACCCCTGTGTGTGTACACTTTGTGTGCACCTGCCTAACACTTGTCAAAAAACAACGTATGCCCATCTTATGCCTTAAGTCATTTCAGCCTTATGGGTGTTTTAACATTAAACATGTGGATAGCTAAAAAGATACAGTACTGTCCAAAGATTTAGGCAGGTGCCTTCAAACCAGCATCGGTTCACACACAGGGGTACACACAAAGTCTGGGATTTTGCAGGATTATAGTCAGGTGTATGATCAACCAATTACACCAAATTGGTTATATATGTCAGGAAGCATAAATCCACAGAAGATCTGTGGTAGTTCTTCAAGATGTTTGGTGCAACCTACCAGCCAAGTTCCTTCAAAAACTATGCAGTAGACCTAGAAGAATTGATGCTCTTTTAAAGGCAAAGGGTGGACACACCAAATATTGATTTGATTTAGGTTTCTCTTTTGTTCAGTCACTGGATTTTGTTAATTGATGAACATAAATGATTAATACTTCCATTTTTGAAGGCATTCCTAGTTGAAAGCATTTTTTCACACCTGCCTAAGACTTTTGCACAGTACTGTATGTCTGCATAGTGCATTGCTAGTACAGCTACACGATATTAGAAAAATGTTTGCTAAATGTTGCCATCACTATACACAAATACTTAAAATTACTATATTTTTAATGTCCTTGTTTTCACCATAGACAGTGGGCATCAAAGGCTGTGATGCTCTATCTGAGTTGCACACGTGGCACAGAAGAGCATAGTGTATGGAAATGTACCATGACTTACAGCTAATCCATGTTTTGCGCTATGTACATTGGCATACTGTGCAACCCTAATTGCTAGTGATCTTTGTTTGAGTTATGCCTCCAAAACCAAGGTGTTCCAGCGCCGTCCAGCCCAGGCTCAAACCTGCCACCTCACAGCAACTACGCTATGGCAGACAGACACGCTACCAAATGAGTTGAAAGCTGGGCTCAGTATAGTGCCTCCGCTTGAAGTGTCGGGAGGGAGGTTTACTAAATATTTACGCTGAGCTGTGCTAGCTGGAATGCATTACACCTCTCCACTCCACTAGCTACTTACACAGCAGTCCTCCACCCACAGCCTGCAGCACGGTGAGGATGGGGAAGAAGTAGAGAGCTGCGTAGATGCTTTTGAAGCGGTCTGACTTCCCCAGACCACAGGCGATTTTCTTCACCAACAGCGGCCGCAGCATCATCATCAGCACCAGGCAGAAAGCGTAGTAGATTAGCACCATCGTGTACCTGGAGAGGAGGAGCAAAAGGGGGAAACGTGTTAATGTTGGCACTTGCCATGGTATAAAGTGGGGAAATTCTCCAGGAAGATAAGATGTTAATACCAATGAGTTATTGGACTTACATTATTTAGATATTACAGAAATGTTTAGGGGGAGTTTACATGGAATGTGTTATGCCTAACACTGATAGCAATCCTTTCTTTGAAGGGGTCTCTGTGCTTGGCTAGGTGAAGCTAACAAAGAGGACACAGGACAGACTCTCCAACCTTATGGTAAAGCCCCAAAATTAGTGCAACACATGTTCAGCATAAAAAAATGCACATTGTTAACCATCAATGCATCAGTGTGCCTCAAATGAGTGCTACCTACAGTGGGAACACAGCCTCCTGCGTGCAGTGTAAGGTGGTAACGTAGTCTGGGCTGGGGTTGTACAGCATGGTGTACCAATCAGACAGCATCTGCACACGGCAGGAGCGGACGGACAGCCCACCCACGGGGTCATTTACCAGCAGAGTGATGACGGCAGCAGCACTGCACTCAAACAAGGCTGTGATGTGCTGGAAAAGTGCACTGGAGCTGCAAAAGGGTAGGGGGAAAAATGCTGTAAATTTGAACATGTATGTTTTTCAGCATAGAACTACTTAATTCAGCATAGAACTACTTAATGTTGTTCTTGCTCACACTGCATGATGGCAGTTACACTGGTACAGACATACTGGAAGCATCACATTTGGTTTGACCATCTTAGAGTAAATTATTCAGCAGGGGCCACCTTTGATGTGTTACAGGCAGTGACATTTAGGACTAAGCTGGCCTACCTTTTCTTCCCAGAGTACCACTCTATGAAAAACCAGTGGAGGACTAGTGGAAGCATTGCCATAAAGCCGAGATAGAGCCAGTCATAGAGATCTGGGGACTCATTGCATTTCTCACAGATCTTCTGCATATTTGTCCTTTCCCCCCTGGGGCAAACCTGTTAATGAAATGAGATAAGCATGACTCATACTGGTCCATCATCAGTAAACACTGTTGCTCTTCATATTTGCTCCTCGTTATGCACTGAACTGTAATCTTTAAGGCTGCCAATGAAGCCTCGATAAAACCTGTGAATTTTATGTTTACCACAGAGATACATAATGACTTACCCCACACTCTCCCTCAATCGACCCATTAATCAGGATTTTCCCGCAGTAAAGACCCGGACAGGTGGAACTCATTGCAACAGCTGAAGAAAAAAGATGCCATGAATGTAGCAGAAAAGGCAACTACCGTTCCCATTCTCAACACCATCTAGTTACCTTGGTCAGGTAATATTAAGAGTCAACAAGCTAGCTCTGACGTTTTAAGCGTCTCTTACAAACCCTTTCCAAATGTGAGCAAGGTAGTGATGGTTATTGACTGCATTAGTAAGTAAACTTCAGGTAAATGTCGGAAGGGCTTGAGTTGTCCGCTCAATCCATAAGGAACATTTGCTCCAGGCCGGATTAACGTGACATTTCAATTGCCAGAGCTACAATATGTGTGAGGCTTAGTTTATGTCTCGCTTGTTTGGGTGTTTATATAAGACAAAGTGGCTTGGTAGGTAGAGGAGGCACATATCTGATAACCTAACCTACTCTGTAGCAATGCTATCCTATCTAGCCTACGTTCGTTTGTTTGGTTTGGTAGGCCGATCTTGTTGACAAGAAAATGTAGCCAGACGCCATTCGAGACAAAACCAATATATCTCTACCGTAATTTACTTACCCATAATAATGTCTGCTATATATCCATAAGATGTTTTAAGAGAATTCCTCGGGCATTTGATCCATTGCGAATGTCTTCAACACCGGAAGATTGAAATGTCGCCTTGCTGCCTCGGGCTGTGCAGGCTGTTTAAATGTAAACTCTACTACGCCATCTGCTGTAGTGGAGGCGAAATGATGTGTGACAGACCCCCAAATCTTTCAGGTTACCCTTTCCATATGTTGTTCCATTCATCTTTTAGTGTATCCCTCAATCCAATCTCCAATGCATCATTTAGTAAAGCTTTCAATATTTCAATGCAGTGCTTATCAAATCATAACATTTTAACATATATTTTTTAAGCCACACAGGTGTGTGTGTGTGTGTGTGTGTGTGTGTGTGTGTGTGTGTGTGTGTGTGTGTGTGTGTGTGTGTTTGTAGTGCACAAATTACCTACAACTTAACATAGGCCTGAGCAAAACCAAAGAACTCATAAACACCAACCCCACAACAGCAACTGACATAAGCCACAATCCCACCTGTATTAAATCTTTTGAAACAGTTAACTGTTTGAAATTCCTTGGACTCACCTGGACAATAAGCTAAGCTTTCAGCAATGCACCACAGACATCCATAAAAAGAGCCAACAGAGACTCTCAGCCAACTGCAAACTGAGATGCCCCTCTCACCTGCCACTGCTATACTGTACTGCATTTAACCATTCTGTGCACCCTGTATTTTCACCAATTGCCCAACAACCTGGGGTGTAGAAGTGTGTGGGGGTGTGAAACTGATTACTCATGTCCCGTATGGCAGTAGGGGCCCCCTTAAGGCAGATGCGTGAGGGTCCATGAAACCGCTTATATGGGGCTTAAGTGCTACGGCCCTGCCTCCAACAGAAACATAGATTTACCAGACCTCAACAGTAAAGCCACGATAAACAAAGCGCGGATTATTGCACATGATCCCACTCCCCTCTTTTACCCATCATGCTTGCATCCAGGGCAGGATTACGGGTTCAAGAACCCATGGCCACTGGAGTCCCTGGAGACAAAATCATGTCTTGCTCCCCTGCCACCCAAAATTCAGGCAGCTACAGGCTATAGTTTTTACACAATTTCAGGGAGCACTGTATCATATTTCGGAAAAGTCTGCTTTTGAATTGCAGGTTCGCATTAATGGAATGCTCAGTCTACACAGCAAGAATTGGAGTGTTAAAATTCCAGGGTTGAACATTTGGGAGTTGATTGGAACTCTCAAAGTCTAATTTGAACCCTTTCAGATTTAAATGGTGTCCAGAATCTGTGTTATTTCACATCTTAAAAGTGATAATTTAACTCTGGAGAGTGTGGCGCTATATAAACCCTCAAGATTGTTAAAATCAACTCAATGGGAGTCAATTCAACACAGGACTTTTTGCTGTGTAGAATGTTTGATCCACAGAGCTAATTTCCTACACATGATTTTACTTTTAGGGTTCCTGCCCTGTTGCCCAACACATTTGCTATGGCCCTGCTCCTATCAGGGTGCAGATAGGTTACAGGTCCCTGTCATGGAAACGGGCGTGCAAAATGGGATGAGCTTCGGGGCAGTCTACCATAAAAGCTCTTAGTGAAAGTGCCAGCGTTGATTAGGGAACTGCGTTCCACCGTCATGATTCTTATATATGTAGCCTACTGGTTGGTACGTGTGTGTTTGGGGGTGGGGGCATGGTGTTTAATCTATCTATCTATCTATCTATCTATCTATCTATCTATCTATCTATCTATCTATCTATCTATCTATCTATCTATCTATCTATCTATCTATCTATCTATCTATCTATTCTACATCAAAGGTTTGGAACACACCGTACCTTTTGCAAATATACAGTCAGCCGAGAACTGACTGATGGGTTGTTGGACCTGCTCGTGTCATCATTTCAATTCTCAGATAGCATAAGGACCACATAAAGTTGCCAAATATGAAACATCATTTGTGATTACGCGCAACGTTGCAATGAATTTAACGAATCCTGGATTCCCGAGGGAGTAGGCCTACCTCCGTCCAGGGTTCCACTACTGCGCACGGGGGTGTGACTTTATTTGATGTCATGTGGACAATTTTAAAATGCATGCGTGTTCGTCACGTTGACAGCCGCGGACGTGTTAGTGGGTTATCAAGATTTTTTTTGATCACATCATGCATGCGTAGTCTACAGCCACAGAAAATAAAACCAATCTTGACAGAAAGTGCGTAATTCTGAAGACCAAAGATCATCACTGGTGCCATGGCAACAGCTCTAAACGTCATGCAGAAGTGCAAAGGCTTGGATTTGTACGCCGAGCGGGCGGATAGGCTGTAGGGCGCTAGACAGAAACAGCGTCTGGGAGGAGAATAAACCCCCAACACCATGCCCGAATCTGGAAATGTAGCCTACACAATTGCGGCAGAACGGATTGACTCCAGCGCCTTAATGGTCGCCTAATTAGGCTATGTGCCAAACAAGGCGTTCGCTTAAATGAAAGACGCAACCATAGTAGTTTAGGCCATAGTATTGCAAAAGGGATGAATTCTCTTCTATTTCGTGGTCGCTCCCTATCTGTGTCCAATGGATTTTCCCAGGAACGCAGCATTGCTTGGCACCAGCAACACCTCCGTTGCGGACAACAATTCTGGGACAAATTACATGCTGGAAGTGGTGACCCTGAGTACGATTCTGACCAGCTTTGGCACGCCGAACAGCGTCGGGAACTACACGAGTCCAGGCGGAAACCAGCCACACACCCCAGTGAGGAGCACCGAGGGAAATTCAGTCCTTCATGGTATAGCCGTTGCCGTGCAAGCGCTGTTGCTCCTTGCCATTTTTCTTCTCTCCAGTTTGGGTAACTCGGCGGTGGTAATTGTCATAATCAAACACAGGGAACTGAGGACCGTAACGAATGCGTTCATTATGTCCCTCTCTCTGTCTGACTTCCTCACGGCCATTCTTTGTTTACCTTTTTCCTTCATGATGTTGTTTAGCAAAGATGGCTTATGGCTGTTTGGGGACCGTTTCTGCATCGCAAATGGCTTTTTTAACACTTGCTTCGGCATTATCTCTACCCTAACAATGACGCTCATCTCATTTGACAGATACTATGCCATTGTGCGACAGCCTCAAGAAAAGATTGGTAGGCGGAAGGCCATCCAGCTGTTGATAGGCGTGTGGCTGTCGGCGGTGTTTTTCTCCCTTCCCTGGTACCTGCTGCTAAAAACATCAGAGCAGCTGGTGGTTCACAAGAGGGGATTCTACCATTGCATGTATGTTTTCCACTCTGGTACGTCTAGAATGGGAACTGCGTACAGCACAAGTCTCATTGTGGTGTGCTACCTCCTCCCTTTCGGCCTCATGTGTTTCTGTCACTACAACATCTGTAAGACGGTCCGCCTGTCGGAGATCAGGGTGCGGCCAGTGACCACGTACGCTCACCTGCTCCGCTTTTATAGTGAGATGCGCACGGCCACCACCGTGCTCATAATGATTGTGTTCATTATCTTTTGCTGGGGCCCATACTGTCTCATGGGGATCATCACTGCCTTGGGCAGTTATTCTTTTAACCCGGCAATGGACACGGTTGCTATCTGGATGGCCTGGGCGAACGGTGCCATAAACCCATTGATATATGTCATACGGAACCCAAACATTTCCTTGCTGCTGGGTCGAAGTCGAGGAGAGGGCTACAGGACTAGAAACATAGCCGCATACCTGTCAACGCAAACACAGAGCCGAGAAGTCAGAACGAGAGCAGACCGGATCAGGGACCGGTATGTGAGCAGGCACGGAGCCAACAGCAGGCTCTCTTCCTCGAGCCCGGCGAACGGGGGAGAGATTGTCATGTGGGCCTGCAAAAATCCGGCCGTGTTCTTCTGTCGAGACGGCCAACCTGACACTGTGTCTGAACCTGCTGTTCCCAAAGTGGAGACTGCTGACACGAGTCTGTAGCTGAAAGAAACAATAATTGACCCCCCCCCCCCCCCCCCCCCCCATTTATATGTACCAAAATGGCCCGAATCAATTCGCCAGATTTCCCCAACCTCAGAAGCTAAGAGACTTGAAGTTGAAGACGATCAGTGCCAAACATAGAACAAATCATCACTTTAGCATGTATTTCACTGGGAACTGTTAGTGTTATCATTAGGAGATATATTTTTGTGAAGTGCCAATACTCCAATACTCGCTGGATTTCCAACACTGTGAAGTGATGTCCATTTTCGGCGCAGCACTTTTCTACCTAAGACATAACATGTAAAGCCTTGAAAATGGATAACCTGACATAGTAGAAGTTTTTATTCCCCCCAAATATGCCTTAGGAACATTTTGAATCATGATGTGTGTCATGACTGGTTCTGGTTCTTATTTGGTGAACATCAAACTATTTAGTTGTGAATACCACCCACCTGAATTTATGTTTTATTATGTGTGAGGAAAACTGTTCTGAAAACAGGTATTAAACATAAAACATACTTTATCATATGTAACATTATCCAAAAACAAGAAAGAGCTTGTTAATGAAATATGTTACATATTTATAACACATGTTATGTTCTGTGGTATATAAAACGTTTGATACTGAATTGCACAACAGAAGTTCTCTACTTAAAAGGGGCAGGGAGGATGTTCTATAAAGCCCAAATCTCACTCGCTGGAGTAGTTATCAAGTGAACCAGCTGACCCACTGCACAGCTTATCATACAGAATTGACAGATTGGATTCAAATGATCTTTACTGGCACACGAAGTCTAGCTTATTGTCATGAAGACTTCCACCTTCTACCAAACAAAGAGTTTCCTAAATGGAAAGAACTCAAGTAAGCGTAAATAGTTTCATTCTGAAATTTGCGTCCCCTTACATCAGAATTCTGAACAAACACTACTGAGCAGGATTGTTCTAACAATCTGTGAGCACATATGAGCAGTGTTCTCCAACCCATGGTCTTTGCTATCATATGTAGCACTGTTTCATCCGATTGTGACAGGTACAGGAGATATCTTCAAGCAACACTACGTTTTTTCAACATTATAATAATGGTTCAGTGGTTCATCAACTTTTAACAGGGTGAAAGGCACTTCTGAATTCGTTTTGCCACCCTCCATGAGGCAGCTGTGGTCTAGTGGTTAGTGAGTTGGTCTTAGGATCGGAGAATTGCAGGTTTGAATTCCGCCCTACCCAAAGCTGAAATGCCAGTGAGCAAGGCATCTAACCCCACACTGCTCCAGGGACTGTAACTGAAGCCCTGTAAATAACTGTAGGTCGCTCTGGATAAGAGCTTCAGCTTAATGTAATGTAATAACTGCACTAAGTATGTTTGGAGGAGTGGGCTGTCTCTCTGTAGTTCGACTAAGGGACAATTCTGCTTCCAACCTCTGTAGGGCGAAGTGAAGATGAAAACTACTTGTTGTTGGTTTAAAGGATGTCACACATGAATGTGATGTTGAGTTATTTACAAAGAACACGAATGATGTAGCACTCAGCAGCCAAATTCTGAGGTTCTGCTTGAAATGAATACCCTGTCACGTTTAGTGAAACCCATTTGTATGGGACTTTGTTGATGATATTATAATTCAGAATTTATCAAAATCAGAAGACCACTACAAAACACACCCTTTTACTCATGTGAACCAGTGAATATTTCACAGGTGAGCTTCTGCAGATATACAAATGCACAGAGATCTGCTGACAATTTTGAGCAACGAACAGCCACGCAAAACTTAGGAACTGCTTGTTCTTCGTATGCCACATAGGGGACAAATTACTGTATGCAAATGCCAGTGTTCATGTTAATGGCAAATTATCTACATTTTAAGCATCACAAAACATGGCACAGTGGTAGCAATAACGCCAGTAGTGACAGCATGATTTAAGCAATGTGTTGGAAATGTGTGAAGAGTGTACCAGCAGACAAGGAAGACCAGGAGAGGGAAACATTTTAGACCCAAGGATGCCCTAAGCGACAACTCATTTGTTTGATTGACATCTGTAAGCATTTTGTCTAAGGAAAACACAACATGTTTTCCATCCAGTCAAACAGAAAGCACAACATTGTATTCTAAACATTTTATTTGGTTTATCTGCCTTTAAAAAATTGTCTTTTAAATATGTAGTTCATGTTTTTGAAAACTTGATTATATACAATTCCATTGTACTGCTTGCTGCCTGGTTAATTAATTAACTTACTTTGTCTGAGAATTGTTGAAACAGTTTGATTTATGTTGATAAGGTAACAAAATTGAAGAATAAAATGTATTAAACGTGACCACTGCAATTCTTTAAAGCAACAATTTGCTATCTCATTTACTCTTTGTCAATTGATCAAAGTAACATAATTATACTTGTTAAGACAATAGTACAGTAAAATACTTGAGGTGAGACTTAGGTATTGTACAGCTATATATATACTAGTTGTAATGCCACTAAACATAAATATAAAGTAATATATGTGATGCAATATAACATAAGCAAAATATACAGTAAGCACTAATTAAATTCATAATAAATGATGTAGTCCACTTCTTTATCATGTAATTATTCTTTATGTGGCTCTGTGCTGCCATCAAAAGGACTTCAAAGGTGATATCAAAACATCTTACCTATGAAAGCCCAAGAATGGAAACCTGGCTTCACTTTGCCTCCATGCTACTGTATGTGATACAGCCATTCACTAAAGAAGCTGATTCTCATTTGTGTGACTCTCATGCTTTGTACGTGAGCTAATTAGTGAAATTGCCTGTTTGTAATCCATATTTAAAAACCAACTCACAATAGGACTTCTCCTCTGATAAAATCTCTGATAAAAAAAAACCTATAGCTACTACAGTGACATACGGTTAAATACTAACTACTTTTAGCTTATTTAAGAGCAGGAATTTGTCATCGCATAGAACTTCCAAATGTCCTTGTCATCGTTTTCTCAGTACTTAGGTTACAATTTTAGGGGTTCCAGGTGATTATAACCAGTAAATGTTGATGTTAAGAGATAAGAGAAGAAAGACATCTAAAAGATTGGATTAGAGGATGCTTTACTACAAGAGTAGCCTACATATAGAACACATTATTTGTTTAAACAGAGAAGATAATGCATGACATGTTGTTTGCTTTTAGTCAAAAAAGTTTGTGTATAGGGTCATGGATGCGACTGGCCGACTGAAATGACACTGTTTATGCTTAAGCAACTCCACAAATTATCTGTAAACTTGTTTAGACACGTATATGTGCTTATGCTTGTCTCGCACACAGTTCTGATTGGACAAAACCGTAAGTCTTCTCAGTTGAATGACTGCTTCTCCATCTTGTTGCAAAAAAAAAAAACAACTTTGTTGATGTGCTACACCCGTAAAACTGTAATGCTCCACTAGATGGCAGCATACTACCTGAATGTGCATCTTCAGCCTCACAGAACTCAATAACCATTTCCAACCCTGTAGAACCTCCAGATTTATTTATGCATCACCAACCTCACATGAAAAAAAGCCATCTTAAATAAAAAAGAATGTTATGTAGAAAGAACCCACATACATACACGTATCACAAATGGGGGAAGAATGAAAGAAAGGAAATATTAACTGAAATCATGAAATAAAATGTCAAAAATAAGTTGAGGAGTTCTGATGAAGAGGAGATAGTCAGGCAAGGCTGTGAATAGAAGGATATGCATGAATGAGCATATGTACATATGTACAGACATACACACTGACATTCAGAGGAATAACACACACAATACATAAGGACAACAGCTCTCTTTTTTCACTTGAATGCATAGATCTTGACAAAATAATATACACAGTGTTTCATTTGGAGGAGCTAGTGACTGGTTTTTTTTTTTCAATTTGTTTTTTTTTTTAATTTATTTACTTTTTTTTTGGTAACCATCAGAAATAAGTCAAAACTGTACAAACCCCATTGCACACCCCAAAACACACCCCTCCCCTCCCCTCCCCTCCCCTCCCCTCCCCTCCCCTCCCCTCCCCTCCCCTCCCCCTCTCCTGCCCCAACCATTTCTCACATATACACTTCATGTTTGACAACTTCGTCTGCTTCATTGCCTTCTTCAGATAGGAATGCATATATAATTTTACTATTCAGGTGATATTGCCTCTGTAAATATTTATACTGTAAAAGCTTGGTAGGAAAAAAGGGTTCTTAAAGAGTAATACAAATGGCATCTCCACTTCTTTAGTTGTGCTTTAAAAATGGCATTACGCAGGCAGATTGTTAAAGACAGTGCCCTTGGAAAGAAAAGAATACTTCGCATCTGCTGGTGGGAGGTCTATTAGCTGAGTATACTTGTAATTTATGAGAGGGTGCTGTAGAAGGAGATGATTTGTGATGCTGCATTGACTCCTGTGTGTGTGTGTGTGTGTGTGTGTGTGTGTGTGTGTGTGTGTGTGTGTGTGTGTGTGTGCGTGCGTGTGTGCGCGTGTGTGTGTGTGTGTGTGTGTGTGTGTGCACGCGTGCGTGTGTGTGTGTGTGTGTGCGCGCGCGCGTGCGTGCGTGTGTGTGTGTGTGTGCTTGAGGAATAGTGTGTTTTGGCAGTACACACAGTGTTTTTGTGTGGTCTTGTTCTTGGTGGAACAGCACTGACATGGTCTCTTCTGGGGCTCGCCTGTAGTGCATCAGCTCAGCGGCTGGTTATTCCGTCGCATTCACCCCCTCGTGTGTGAAACTGTGAGTAATCCCTGCTTCATGTGGCAACGCACAGAAAACGGAGGCCGACAGCACCGTTTGTTTGGGAAACTGAGATTACACAAACCAGGCTGAGGCCTGGTCCATGTGGTAACGACTACACACACACAAATTGCCACAACGTAACAACTCCAAAAAAAAACCTTCCACTTTTTATAAATACAAAAAGGATATATGCAAGCATCTTTATGTGTTGCATGTCAGGTGTTGTTTGTCTGCATTTCTATGTGTGTGTGTGTTTGCTTGTTTGCATGCATGCTTGTGTGTGTGTGTGTGTGTGTGTGTGTGTGTGTGTGTGTGTGTGTGTGTGTGTGTGTGTGTGTGTGTGTGTGTGTGTGTGTGTGTGTGTGTGTGTGTGTGTGTGTGTGTGTGTGTGTGCGATTGTGTTGCTGTGATCTCTAGCTTATGTTCTGAATAATCAGAGTTCATCAAGTCCAAACAGAGTGTTGGGTCATACGGATGGCACAGGATTGTAGCAAGTAACAAGTTTCTATCCAAACAAAGTGTGTCAGTGCACATCCCCCATGCAAAAAAACTGCAGAATATACATTTTAGAGTTAGAATCATTACAAAAGTATTTTCAAAAGTATTACAAAAGTGGGTGTTTGGCCACCAGCACAGGTAGTAGCTAGAGAGTGTCACTCGCCAGACTTGTTGTCCGCTTTGTAATGTGTCTGTTTTCTCTTCTTCTTCTTCCCACACAAAGCGGTCTGGATACTTTACTTGTTGTGCTTGAATAACAAGTGGACAAAAGCAAAATCACGTCTCCTCCGTGCTGACTCGTGTGTCCTGTTCTGTTCTCGTGCTCCTGTCGTGGGGAGACGTGGGCTCACCAAAAGGAGGTTAACTTGGATTTAGGAAGAAAAATAACACAGGGGAATGATGTGATCTTGTGATTTCCCACCAGGGGGCAGTAATGCAAAAGCAGTCCCTCTCACACGGGTGCTTGCGCACAAACTCCCTCTCTCTCTCGCTCACACACACACACACACACACACACACACACACACACACACACACACACACACACACACACACACACACACACACAAACACACACACACACACTCACTCACAAAAGCACTCACTCACAAAAGCACACTGTCTGCATGGGAAAGTGTCTCTCAGAAGTTGAGCTTGGTGATGGGTCTTTCGCGAGCGTCTACGGCGTTGGGGTTGTTGGGCCGTTTGCGGTTGCGCTTCATCTTGGACAGGTCCTTGTCGAAGACCTCGCCCGAGCGCAGCGCAGACACCAGGTCGTCGAACTCGCCGTCCTCCTCGCAGTTCTCCTTCGCTTTACGAGCCTTACGCTCCTTCTCTCTCTGCTCCTTTAGCTGAGAGAAGACAGACAGACAAGACAGACAGACAGACAGACAGACAGACAGACAGACAGACAGAGGAGAGAAAGAATGAGACCAAGGCAAAGGGAGAGTGTTCGGCATACAGTACACATATTGAATGTAGAATCAACCACATAATTAATTATTTATACTTTTTTTTTTTCTGTTATTACATATACATTGATACATATAATGTAATATAAAAACATTTAGAATGGTCAATATTTGTATGTCAGAAGCATTTGGTGTGTCAAAAATACCAACACTTGAGTATGTAGAAAATCTTGGTCCTGCACCAGAAACAGGCGAAACACTGTGTGAGTGTGAGTGTGTGAAGGAAGAGGGCTGCTTTGATCTCCTACAGCAGAGAATATTTTTCTTCAAGTGTTTTGTACACTGCGAGCAGCTCGCTCTATATGGGTCAAACATTGATACTGCTGGAAATCTAATACACCGTAAACACAGTAAACACCTAGCAATGAGTCCTTCACAGACAGCTAACACTAACCCTAACTTAACACTAACCCTAACTTAACACTAACCCTAACTTAACACTAACCCTAACTGTGCATTCAGACCGGCAGCTACTAAAGCGACAAAGCAGCTGAAGATGACCAAACAGCGACGCTCTCAGTAGTTCATTTCAGTCGTTGCGCTCATGACGTAAAACATCAGAATGTTCAATCATACTTTTCAATATAATGTATGTCATTAAATCAGTATGTTCTAATTGGTTACTGCTGAACCACGTCATAGATAATTACCATAAAGTTAGTTAGTTAACGAGATTTAAACATCTATGTTTTTACTCTGGCCGCTCAAGATGCTTCGCTGACAGCCTTGTCTCTCTCGTTGCCAAATTCACTGTCTCTCCATAGAGAAAGAGTGACCTCTGCCACTGTGGTAGCTCTAGTCGCTATTGGTCTGAATGCACAGCAAGAGTCACTAGGCACAGGCAGCTGTGTTGAAGAGCAACAGCTTTGACCTAATAGTCAAGGAGTTGGTTTTGTGGTCAGAGGCCTAGCTAGCCAGCAAGCAACACAGACAACTGCTTGTGGCCCCCAGGCCCTTCAAGGGCCAAGGAGGGCTGACCACCAGTAAACCACAGCAGTCGCAATGCAGCTTTCAATAAAAGTGGTGGCTTTTTGCTTGGGGCCCCAACACAGGCTAAAATTGCCTCTGCTTGTGATTGCTAGATCAATTCAGGTCTGATTCCTGTAAATCCATGACTGAGGTACCCTGAGCAAGGTATCTAACCCTACATTGCTCCGGGGCGACTGTCCCTGTATCTAATTCACCATAAGCTGCTCTGGGTAAAGCTGTGAACAGACCTCCTGATTTTTTCAGTCATTTATAATTACAACGTGACTGAGCACACCAAACCTACCTCAGATGCGATTTTGAGTCGGTTATAAACACACACTTACAGACTGGGTGCATGCAAAATCAAGCATGTTTGATTTAATTGGAATTGCGTCAACAACGGAAATGATCGTTTCAGGTTTAAATCGGTGTCCCCAGTCAGGGACCCCGGACTGCATCCAACTACCTCGGACTACCTGGCCCCGGACATTCCATCTCATCAGAATCGGCGTTAAAAATGAGGAGATCTGTGCCTAGTTTAAGAGCGTAAGTGAAGTGTCCTCTCAAAAGGCCACTCGTACCTGGGCCTCCAATCGTGCCCTCCTCTCCTCCTCCTCTTTGCGGCGGCGCATGTTCTCGTTGTCCTGCTTTGCCTCGGAGTACGCCTGCAGGAACTGGTCGAAGATCCCGAAGAACTCGTCGGGCTGCAGACGGGACGGGTCCTCGCCAAAGTGGATGACAGCCTTGTGGAACTGGAGTCAGAGGAAAAAAGTGAGAGGTCATTTCAAGGTTATGCGTCATGATATGCCGTATGCCAGAGGAGGGTCTTTAAGGTTGGGGAGCGGAGAAAGGTACTCTGTAATGATTGATGATTTACAGGTGTGCACTCACTGTGAGACTATACCTGCAGGTGAGTTCAATACACCTACACACACACACATATGTATACCCACACACACACATATGTATACCTACACACACACACACACACACACATGTATACTCACACACACACGTGAACATTTAACACTGCCATTTCCTCCCCTTCTCCCATTACCAATGGTAACCTGACCCATAAATAACCCCGTGACATTACCATGGCATGTGATAGACTCCACAGGGCATTATTACAGCAGCCTTGACAGCCCTTTTCAAAAGAAACCCACCTTTGAAAGCGATACGCCGAGTCCACCTCAGTTAAAATTTAACTGGGCTTTTTTTACTTTCCCTTAGAAAAAAAAATTATGGCTGTCATGACCACAGTCCACCTTTGTATGTATGTATGTATGTATGTATATGCTAGCTCAGGTGATTTAACCCTTACGTTGTAAAACACACAGCCACATGAGGTAAGGGGAATGGGTAATTCCAGCCTTTTTAAGGGGCAAGACTTCAAAAGCGTCTGCTGAGCTAACGTCAACGCGCTGTTACCGCCACCATATGAGCACCAGGTTTGAGTTAGGCATGACTCTACACTTCAAGGCTTCCATAAAAACTTTTAAGGGCCACCACTGCCTATGTCGACTGGCCTCCCCTGACCTCACTGGGCTTTGCAGGGACAGTTGGTGGCCCCAGGGCACCCAGCGCCAGGCTTTGCCCAGCCCCTACCACAAGGCGTAGCTAGCCAACAGGCACCACAGGCAACTGCTTAGAGCCTTCAGGCTACTAGAGGTGCCTCGGAGGGCTGACAACCCTTACAGTGCAGCGGTGGCAAAGTAGCTTTTTCAATAAAAGTGGTGGGTTATTAATGAAGACCCCAAAAGAGTCTAGTATCGCTTCTGCCTTCACAGCCCTCACCAGGGCAAAGAGCACCAGGCGTTGGGGTCCCCCATACCCCCAATCCCCACCCCCTCCCCGGCCGAGCAGCCTCACCAGCTCTTTGGCCTCCTGCAGGGAGTCCTCCACATCGGAGAAGCCAAATCCAGCCACCGTGATGAACTGGCTTACCACCGACACAAACTTGTCACTGGAGTTCTTGGGGCAACTCCTCTGGTGCTGCAGCTCCTGTGGGGGGCGGGGTCAGAAGAGAAAAAAAAACTGTTTAGCTGCTATCAATAAAACAATCACAGCACAGTAATATAACACAGTCAACTGCTGCTACCGATGTTCTACACACCAATGCACTGTATGAAACGCATGTCTCAAGTGACATCTTTTCTCTTCAAGGGACATATACCTTTATGATAATGGCTAATCATTCGCATCACATACAGAAAAAATGTTATTATATACCAGGCAGCTTTATAATGAGGTAATTGTGTAGGCTGATAAGATGGCTCTCCGCATTCATGTACAGGTGAATCAGATCTTTTAAATGCTCTACACACCATCATACAGGTTCTTCAGACATGAAGAGGTTCTTCACAATCATGTCTTATACCGTTTTTCAAGACACATTTCACCAAATCTTAAAAGCCTATGTTCAAAGGAGTTATTAAAAGGCCAGAAGCTGGTGTGCTCTGGGCTTGTGCAGAAGAGATGGAGGCTTTTAAACAGCTTCTCCCAAGAGCTGTGTGCTGAGGGAAAGAAAAAGAGAAAAAAAAAGACGGGGGGGACTCACTGTTTCCACGCTCTTCATGCCACTGCGTATGTTATTGATCTCCTTCTCCAGCTCTGTCATGCTGAGAGAAAAGATGAGAGGAGAGAGAGGAAGAGGAAGAGAACATGAGTGCACAAGGTCCCATTAAACTGATTACAGAACACAACATATGTCCCTCGCTCCATCATTGTCCTCACAAGGTCACAGGAATGTTCTGTTCTCAATGAATGCCATTAATTTCATTCCTGTTTAAGTCCAACCAAAAGGACAATAAATCACATGACTATGAAGGGATTTCTTTTTTGACCTTATGACTGGCTCAAGACCAAGTGTTTCATGTCCTCTAGTTCTTACTTGACTTTGGCGGCCTCCGGAACATTCTGCAGCTCTTCATGGAACACGGCCACTTTAGGGTACTTCTGCTCCAGGATGGTGATCAAGTAGTGCAGGAGAGTGATGTTCCTGAGCAAGACAAGTAGTGTGTTACGATTTTCAGTCACACATACACTCACACACACACACAGTGACTGAGCAACAGAGGACATGTTATAACTTTCACACACCCACTCACACCTTTTTGGACGGACACACACACACACACACACACACACACACACACACACACACACACACACACACACACACACACACACACACACACAAAGACACATACAAACTGCATCACATTTCACCCAACTCCATAAATGCAAGTTAAGTCACACGGTGTCTTTTCCCATACTTGTCAATGCTGGACTTGGTGTCTGCGATCTTGTTGAGGGAGGACACTTTAAAGCCATAGGCGTTCCCCCGCTGCCCCTTGTTCATGTAGTTCCCGAAGGCCAGCACAACCTCCAGCAGCTGACGCAGGTTGCGGCTGTTGAGGACCTCTTTGGAGGCCTTGGAAAGTGCTGGGAAAGATGGAAAACAGTTTTTTTTTGCGGATGTAGTAAAAAAAAAAAAAACACACATCAATATATAAAAAATCATGGCCAGTTCGGGTTGGATTCTCTTGTGTGTTATGAGTTTGTTCCATAGAAAACACTGATAAACATCTGAAAATATAGATATGTGCAGATTTTCGTGCTATAAAAGTACAGCATTACTATAAAACTCCATAAGAGGTGGGCTAATCTCTTCCCACACTGAGGCCCCTTGTGTGTGTACAGTAGGTCTTCCATTCAGTGTGACTCACACACAGCCGTGTGGTACGCATAGAATATTAAAATAAGCTGTAAACAGTGGGGCCTCCATAGTTACTGGCGCCTCTGTCAATAACTGACTGATTCAGCTGTTGTTGTTTCACCACATGACTGTTGGCCATACCTTCGATTTTTGGTTTCACCTCCGCGATCCTCTCTGCGAACTTCTTTTTGAAGTAGAGGGACTGCAGCCTTTGCTGGTAGTGATCAATTCTGCCCACACAAACAGATGACCACACAAACACGCACACACACACAAACACACACACACACACACACACACACAGAAACACACATCAGGAGAATTCCATGACTAATGGCTTACAGACGTATCGTGTGCACAATAGGGTGGTAACTCAGTTGAGCAGGACTATATTTGGGGCGAGATAATGACACTAGATGATGCGGCGGAGGTCTTTATCATGTGCTAAAACCCTTCAGTACAGTCGATAGCGTAATCTCCAACCCTCCCTTCAGTCATCCGTCACGTCAAACCAGAACAGCCCCGTTTCCATAGCTTCATTGTTTCTCGCACGACAACAACATCGCAAGAGCCATCTATTCCTGGAAGGAAGTCCTCCTACTCCGTATAAAACACGACGGTAACAGTTCCAGTGCAGCACCTGCAGCCTGTTTGCGTCTTCCCTCATCAGCTATATGCTACATCTTTCACTTCTGTTACCACGAATAAGAGTTCACTTCATGGCCAAGTTAGTCAATGAATTTGATTAAGTACAGCAGACAGTGGTTAATAATGGCTTGGATGGCTCCAATGACAAGGTGCAGGGTGACCAGTGACTGTTTTGACGACAGTCCATGACTGATTTGTGAGTATTCACTATGGAATGATACGCCATCCCACTAAGTTTACCCAAGCCAGCCCCATGGATTCTTGAGTCACGAAATCCTTCCTGTCCCTTAAACACAATAACAAGCGCTCTACCCCATGTCCTGGATATGTTGAGTCATACCCCATCCTCCCCATCACCACCACCAACGCTACCTCCACCTCCACCCAACCTCAGCAAACACCATCCACTCCCCACCTCAGCCTACCCGCAAGCCCAGAGGACAGAACGAGACGGGGCACACATTTTTTAAGAGTCTAGACACCACAGACTCCTCTCGAGTGCGTCACATTGCACTATAGTTTGCATAATAGTTTCCAGTATGCCACAATCACTCATTTGGGGTGGTGGGGTGGGGGTGGGCTGCTTATAGGGGTGGTTATAGGGGTGGTTGAGGGTTATCCGGGGGGCGACGTGATGAGCTGTACTGATATACGCACCAATAAACTGTTCTGCTGTGCATGACTGGGGATGTCTGATGTTAACTGTCTTGAAGTTAACTAGGGCTCAGCTGGAACCAGGTAGGGCTGCTGCACTCATGAGTGGAGATGGGCCAGGAGAAGTTTATCCAAACCCAAGAGGTACACATAAGGATCCAATCTTTGCGCAGAAAAAGGGCCTTTTGTCTCAAAATGGCATACACACACATACAAAAAAGGTCGTGACAGTTCACCACATGAGCTACAACTGTTGTGGAATTCTCCTTTGGGTTTGCGTATGTGTTCTGGATGCTAAACGTGTGTTGGTAGAGAACACCATCTCGTGGAAGTTCAATAAAAACCATGAGGAGTTTCACAAAAAAACTCCTTTTGGAAGTCCAACAAATAAAAAAATGTCAGTACTTTTTGAACTGCTGTCTGCCACCTGGCCTAGCAAGGTCAAAGGTCAGTATGGCGTTTATAGGTACAGCAGACGATAGCGAGACGTACCTGCTCATCTCGTAGAGGAAGCGGTCGGCTTTGGCCATACGGTCCAGCTCATGCTTGTGCTCCTCCAGGAGGTCCACATCAGCTTTCTCTGGGACAAACTTCAGCAGCTGGACACACACACACACACACAAACACACACAGGCAGAGAGAGAGAGGGAGAGAGGGAGAGAGAGAAGGAAAAAGGTCAACGAAGTGTGCAACGGAGACTATCGCCAAGACTAACAAATACCTCTGCCATTCTGATACTTCAGCATGCAATGTTTTCCTTGTTTCACCTCGTGTAGTACAGACTATACTGTAAACTATATGCTACGAATGATGCTGATGGGCAAAGATTTGTCAGCTGTCTTCTCACAAGATATTCTAAACAAAGTCGTCTATTTTTTCTGAGAAGCACTTCTTGATTGTTCGAGGCCTTTTAGGTTGTAGCATCTTGCCTTTAAACAAGCAGTGAGATACTAGTGAAAAAGAGACATCATCACAGTGAAATGTTGGCAAAAAAAAGAACTTCAGAGACTTGCAGTTTCACATGGAATGCCGTGGAGCCTAATAATATACCATTAGAGAAATGAAAGACAGAAGACAGAAGGGAAAAGCTCTTCCACAAGAACATATGAGGAACATTATCTGCAGACTGGCAGGCTTGTTAGTGCTTCACTGTCAACTCCCTGGACTACTTTTGGGCCCATTCTGAAAAAGTCCTTTTGCACGTGACAGTAAAGTTGGGAGAAAAAAAGGAAAAAAGGAGGTGAAAAGAGAAATGAAAGAGTGAAAGATGAAAGAGCAAACGAGAGAAAGTAAGAGAGATTTGGAGCGTGAAAAAAAAAAAACATATAGAGTGAAACAGAGTGAGAGAGTGAAAGAGACGGTGAGACGGAGTGAGTTTGAGAAGGTGTGTGTGTGTGAGTAAAAGAGAGAGAGAGAGACAGAGAAAGAGAGAGAGACAGAGAAAGAGAAAGAGAAGGAGAATGTGAGAGGGTGGAAAAGAGAGAGACAGTCAGGCGTAGAGAGAGACAGATTGCAAGAGAGTAAGATTCAGGATGAGAGTAAGAGAAAGAGAAGAGAGAGAGAGAGAGAGAGAGAGGGAGAGAGAGAAAGAAAGAGAGAGAGAGGAAGCAAAAACAGAGAGAGAGAGAGAGATAGCACGGAGCAGCTGGAAGTAATTGGTGTCTGGGCCATATCATGGCAGGCTTCCTAACGGCCCTCAGATGCCGTCCCTTCCAATCCTCTAAATGTTCTCCACCAGCATCCCTCGTGCCACCACAAACTAATGCCCCAGCAGCCAGCAACGCCATGGCACAGTCGCCTTAATTTCTTTAATTAGAACAAACGGAGATCAAAGCCGCCTCGTAAAACGTTTGATTGCCCCGATATTGGTCTAGCATAGGCCACGAGAGGAAGGCAGTTAGTCACGTAATGTCCTCTGTGATGATGACTGTGGTTGACTACCCACAGCACGATGGGGACGCACGAGATGGAGACAGAGGCAGAGAGCAGTGGAGGCTGTGTCTGGGTGGCTATTGCCAAACTAGCAATTCCTATGAGATTGGAGCACAGGTATGTGCGCATGACACATTTATCTGTTAAACTTTACTAACTGGTCCAAGGTAGCAGAGCATGCAGGATATAAACTGTAAAAACTTAATCTTTTTGTTGTACTCATTACTCATTTCCAAATGATTCTGTAGCTTTAAGAGGTATGCATTTCAGATTATCTAATGTTAATATTTAAATATTAATACCTGGTTTCAAATTGACCATGACAAACATATAAACAGCTACTAATGTTATTTTAAAAAAGTATGCTACTCGATTACATAACATTTTGTAAGTGCATCCCAAGGCTAACCACCCTTCTAGATACCTAGCATCCTGTACAGTAGGATCGAGCTAATGCAAACAGACAGCAGGCAAAAGGGCCTCCAGCCACCATGCAGAGTGCCTGTGCTTGAGTAGCATTGTGTGGATGAGGCTGCGTGTCTCACCTGCTCCAGCATGTCCTTGGGTAGATCCTCTTGCTCGTCCATAGTCAGGATGGCTCTCTTAATCTCATCGTTTGACAGCTTCAACCTGTGGAGCAAACAACAGGCATCTGGCTTTGTTTCACACAGGAACACCACCTCTGCAGGGTTTAAGCCCCTAGGCTTTGTTGGGAGTGTGTAGGCAATTGGGTGGATGTTGCAAATGCGATGAAGAAAGCATGGGATTTCACAATAGCACATTCACACCTGCCCACACACATACGAGATCTGTCTTTGTAACACCTCAAACTATCCCAGAGCGGGTGTGGGTGGTTCCAATCCTAAACGTAACAGTTATTCAAAAAAGTATTTTTGAAAGTTTTTGGCCGGCTCTACTGAGTAATACTTTGGCTGTTGAGGCTGTAGCTGTAACACATGTGCATGAAGTCCAAATGAGAACCACAGATGTGAAGACAGCTAGTTAAATGAGATGGTGACTGACCATCTGCAAAGTGGTTAATGTTTATGATAAGACCTGATTAATACAGGCTAAATGCACTCTGTGGAGCTGAAGTTATGCACTGTTAAAGGGAGTCTCTTTGTTGAGCACCTGAAGGATGTAATGATGATGTCCTGCTCCCTATTTAGAATATCTGTAAATATTTCGGGCAGTCATGGGCTAGCGGTTAAGGAATTGGATTTGCAGCCTAAAGGTCACAGGCGGCAGGTTCAAAGGTTCAGCGCTCTCCTCCATCCTCCCCTGTGACTGAGCTGTCCTAAGTTTGGTACCTGGCCGCCGTTGTCATGGCTTCCCTCTGCTCACGTGTGTGATTGGTAAATGCAGAGTTTGAATTTCGTTGTGTGCACTTGTAACAGATGCCAGCTAGCACAGCTCGACGTAGAACATTAGTAAACCTCTCTTCCGACGCCTCAAAAAGATACACTACTGACTGAGCTAATAGCTGGCTATTAGCCCCGGCAGATGGACTTCCCTGGGAGATGTGGTTCTGCTTGAGGTTTCTTCCTAGAAAAAGAGTTTTACTCGCTGATTCCTGAGGTTTCTTCCTGAATTCACGCAAATCAAACAAACAGGGAGTTTTTCCTCACCCCTGTTGCTCCCTGGGGACACTAACAACCGACTGCGCCTAAATGAACTTTCCTCATCTAGTGCCTCTGGTCTGCAAAGACTGCCGACCTATGTTCACATAAGAGCCCACATTAACAGGGCATTGCATAGTTCTAGCGCCACTGGACTACAAAGATTGCTGACTAGGGCCTACAAGGACTGCCTACCTATGTTCATGCAAGAGCCAGTTTGCTATTGTATTTATCTGCTCCGGCACCACTGAACCGCAAGAAATGTTGTCCTGTAACAACGCTGTTAAACTGTAAAGCACTTTGAGCTGCATCCTGCATGTATGAACTGTGCTATACAAGTAAAGTTTATTATTATTATTAGTAGTAGTAGTAGTAGTAGTGCTTCTGTCTCCCATTCCGGAGTTGCTGTGAGGTTGCGGGTTTGAGACTGGATCTCGACTGCGCAGGAAGGACTCGGTTACACACTGTGTTGTGATGTATGGTGTGATCGCCATGACCAATGGGACTGATTTGCACTTTCACTTCACTTACAAGCAGAGTCTTCTTAACGGCCACTCATAAAACATGTAGGACGCTATTCCAGCAGGTTTTTAGTGGACAGATTCTTTCAAAATGGGCAACACAAAACACCTTCTCAATTTTTACACCAAGCCAGGGGACCGTTACTATTTTGTTGTTTCTCGTGTCAAGTTTGTATCCACAACCCTTTCCCCCCAAATAAATCAGAGCTGTTGAGGAAAATGTGTTTGATGGTTCCACTGCGGACTGGCCATGCTTGTCATGTATGGTTAGGCAAGCAAGAGCTAGACGTCAGAAACCTGTTCTTTCAGGCAGGGCGCCATGGTGGGGCCCAGCGCCTTGCCAAGGGCAGCAGGTGGCATGAGGCCTGGGAACAAAGGGCAGAGTGTGGGGTGGAGGGAAGTAGTGGGAGAGGGGGAGAAGGTGGTTTGAAAAAGTGCTGCTGCCTGGAACCCACCATCCGGGCTGGGTAGCGGTGCCAGGAGCTGTGTGTGTGTGTAGCTGGCCCGGGGAGTGGCGCCGTAGCAGAGTAAAAGCTGGAGTGCGTTAGAGGGCTAGATGGAGCCCGCGCCAGCACACCTCATTAAGGTAGAGCACCCACTACCGGCTTCACACTGTGTCTGGAAGAGTGGGGACAAAGAGTATGTGTGCGTACGTATGTGTGTCTGATTGTATGTCTGTGTGTGTGTCTGTGTGTGTGTGCTTGTCTGTGTAAAACTGTGTCTATGTGTGTCGAAGAATGGGGACAACGAGTATGTATGTGTACGCACATGTGTGTGACAGTGTGTGTGTCTTAGTGTGTGCCTCTGTATGTGTGCTTGACTGTGTCATTTTGTGTGTGTAATGGTGTATTTGTGTGCATATGTGTGTGTTTCATGTGTGTGTACGATTGTGTGTGTTTCATGTGTGTATGTCTATATGAATGTTTTGGTCTTGAAGAATCCCAGTTTTGTGTCTTAAGAGCTGAGGAGTGAAGACGGGCTATTCTGCCGTTCGGCAGGGGGTCGGTGTGTGCATGTGTGCAAGCGTGTCTGTGGGGGGTTGCGCTCTGGATGACTGTGAACAAAAGATTCTGGAGACAGGAAATGATACAAAATAACCCAAATTCCAAGGTCCGTGCTCACAGCTGTCCAATAAAGACGAATGTGAGGGAGAGAAACACAGAGCCAGTTTTTCCCTGCATGTGCATGCATGCGTGTGTGTGTGTGTGTGTGTGTGTGTGTGTGTGTACTCCAGTGTCTACTTGCATGTTTCCATGACGACTCTGGAGTGATGAAACTGTAGAGGAACTTGGCCAACACTATCCCGTTAAAAAGATTAAATGCAATGCTTGGCTGGTGAGGGCCTTTTAAACACACTGTCAACCGT
Organism: Coilia nasus; assembly: GCA_027475355.1. Classification (NCBI taxonomy): domain Eukaryota; kingdom Metazoa; phylum Chordata; class Actinopteri; order Clupeiformes; family Engraulidae; genus Coilia; species Coilia nasus. The sequence goes on along the minus strand of CM050205.1, from coordinate 29,024,587 downwards.
GACGAACAATCTCCCGAGTGACAGAATGAGAGATCGCTCAAAGCAGTATAAAGCAGCAATTCGATAGTCATTCGATCGTAACGAGTAATATATAATTTCACATCTTCACAAGGTCTTGAGTAGGACTTAAGGGTGACCCATGGAAATGTAGGCACGGGGTTGGGGGTGAAATGGAAAGTGTGGAACAGAAACGAATGGAATGGAAGGAGAACCTGCCACTGGAGCGACAGTTGAAACGAGTTTAGGCGGACAGGTAAGCACTTACCGCGAGAGAAGAATGTTACAGTTCTGGGCACGCCGACCGTCAATGACCGACAACTCCTTGACCTTCTTTGTCATTGTTGTGTCATCCTCCGAGTCCTTCTACAAAATAAACATCAGACAAAACACCAAGTCTGAAAATCAAAGACGACTCTACGCAAAGTAACAGTCAACCCATCTATGCCCTCATATTTTCTCTCCAGTGTATAATATTAAGGTTGAATCTCACAAAAAAAAAAAAGAGTTGCCCAACAGAATATGGCCTGCAAGGGCTTTCCCCTGGGCCTTCCAAAAGCATGCTGTCTAATTTCACCCCTACCGAACACTCACATCCCTAGCAACCACACAAACACAAAAGCCATAACAGACAAACACGAATATGATACATTGTGATTCCCAAGACACACAAACACAGGCGAAGGAAACACACAACAAGAGCACTGAGAGCCTCGCGACTATAATCCCTCATCCTGCACAGTGGGTTTTTTTTAGCCTTGGGAGTGGACAGCTGGGGAACAGACTTTGTAGAAATGGCTGACGATGGAGTGCATATGTTTTATTTTGGAGGGGGGCGTTGATTCTTTCCAAGGAAGAAGGGAAGGAGGTAAGGGCTCGTGCGTTAACGGGGATTGGAAAGGGGCATTGGTTTGTTTTTAGCAAGCGGAAATCTGGCATTATTTTATTGTTGCGAGATCTCCAGCTGCTAGCAAAGCTGACTGCATGCCACAAATGCAATTTGGCGTAATTACGCACAAAAACATCTTGAACTGGTAACTAATAAACTGAAACAGTTCATTCATCAACATGATGACATTTTTTCCACTCTCCTGTCTCTCACTCATTCTCTCTCTCTATCACTTATTCTCTCCCTCTGTCTGTCTGTCTTTATTTCCATTTGTACTTTACATCCCATAACAGTAGACCAATAATCACAAAAATATGCGACTGGGCGACTATGCCTCTAGCGAGCTGTCCGAGAGCATCAGGCGAGGATGAGGAACAAGGGCAAGCGGCTGTGATGACGATGCAGACAGACAGCACAAGTGAAAGGATCTGATGCAGATTACTTACCTGTTTGAGGTGATTGAGCGTTAAGAAGTCCTGGCAGGCAGATGAAGAGCAAACAAGGGGGGATGGGGGGTATAGGAGCAGCATTTATTAGCATTACAGAGGACAACAGGCCGCAATAATGGGGTGGGTGGGTGGTGGGGGTGGGGGGGGGGGGGGTAGTTCAGCAAATTAATAAGCATTAACAAGCCCATTAGTGAGCAAGCAGCACGAACACATGACACAAATGCCTTGCAAAAGACACATAATTCTAAAAGCAACAGTGACGTACTGTTAACAGAGCTAAACATTTCAAAGCAGTGTATGCTAGGCTGTTCATGTTTCACACAAGGGCTGAGTTCCTTTTGTTTATTTTATTATTCACAATCTTGGGGTCACTACAACAGTCAATAAAAACAGATATGCTGGTGATGTAGCAGTAAACGTAGTGTTAAAGCGCTAAAACTACTACACAATTTGACTAGGACACGATTGAGTACACGGAAGGATGGCTAAAACCAGTCTCTTGAGAGATTAGCACAAACAGTGTTACAGTGAGGCCATGTTGGATGACTAAGTTTGTAAATTTCCCCCAGTTCCTGCCTGATCCAAAAAAAATGGTCTGTCGTGAAGGCAAGATAAATATCCAGCAGCTCTGTTCTTTGTGGTCTGGTGTCTGCACATTCATAGACCACTGTTGAAAACACTATGAATAGAATTACCAATACGCTTCTTGTCCAGAAACGCTATCTTATCACGCAAGTCCTGCTCAGTATAAAGTCACCAAACTGGTCCTTGGAGTCAGCCATCAGTGTAAATGGTTTGCGTATGTGTGTGTCTGTGTGTGTGTGTGTGTGCTATCTGTAACCGTGTGAAACGCGACAGGGTCCTGGCACAGATGGCTGACCTGCTGTACTAGCGTCTCATGAGTTATGAGCAGGGAGAGTTGACTGCTTGTGTGTGTGTGTGTGTGTGTGTGTGTGTGTGTGTGTGTGTGGAGGCAGTGGTCTGGGCAGCATCATCAGTCATAAAGGCATATGTGTACAGAGCAGGGGAAATTATCTTATGTCTGAAGTCACACTATCCAGTGGTCGAGTGGAAAATCATAACTGTGGCTACATCAAATTACATTACCCACTCTGACCTTCTGCGTTATTGTGCTTTAAATTAACAGCAACCTTACGTACACTGAACTATACATTCTGGAAGTATGTGAAAATATACAATGCATATGTCATTATAATGAATTTGTGATTTTAAATAGTGAAAGGTAATGGAAAGTGGAAACTGTGACTTGTGTGGCTTACCTGTTGCCTCTGGTAGGCAGAGAAGGTCTTCTCGAGTTCCTCCAGGTCCAGGATTTTAAGAACCTTCCCATCATCCATGTCTGACCATACGGTGCCATCCAGCTTGTTCTGTGAGAGAGATTGAGTGATACAACTGCTTGCAACACAGCCATTTTAACGGTCCCTTTTACAATGTACCTACATGTAAAACATGTAACATTATGTTGTTTCACTGTACATACGTAATATGAATGCTAATCCTTATTGTAACCCAATGCAACAGTGTAAGTACATAATGTCACATATTGTTACACTGTACTTCCTGATACATGTAGATACACTGGAACAGGGACCGTAAAATGAAGTGTTACCAAATAAAAGGTAATAAAAAAATAAAGAGAATCGCCTGTGCTTATGAAAAGTGACATATAAACAAAGTTGTCTTGCCTCACATATAAATCACCCCACTACCAGAGGGTTCATTAAAGACACCACAACAAACCTCTGCTATGTCACATGACTTTATCAGACCAACCTAGCACGGATAAGCTGCATGCCTTAAGGCCTGGAAAACAAGAGACTCCTTCAAAGATACTCCAGTGAAGACAGGCCTTATATTATACTCTTGAGAAAATATAATCCCTCGCAAAACACTATGGCAGATATTTATGTTTGTCAATAATTCTCTTTGGTAGAGCTGTTAATTTTTTTCAGTGAAACCACAGAGGGCCTTCTTACATGACCTGTCTGGGTGAGGTGCCAGGGGCCCCATGTGGAGAAATGTATGCAAGTCACATGATAAGAACATGGTTCTTGTGATGAAGTGGTTCTCCAAGGGATAAAAGAGAGAGCCTCTGTCCCTAAACAGTGCAATCATTTAAACGTTCCTTTCTGAACCCAAGCCAAGCCGACTTACCTCCGGTATTTTGGACCAGTTGAAAGACTTGAGCGGGTTGGAGGGCTGAGGGATGTTCTTCTTCTTCTGCCCCAGGAGGCCTCCGGGCGGTGGAGGGCCACCGAAGGGAGGCATGCCCGGCGGGGGCGGGGGCCCACCGGGTGGGGGCGGTGGAGGTGGAGGACCCATCCCCGAAGGTGGCGGTGGGGGTGGAGGGGGGAGACCTCCTGGGCAAGGTGGGGGTGGGATGGGGCCCCCGGGGGCAATGACAGGCGGTCCTCCAGGGACGCCGGAGTTCGCCCTCTGTTAGGGAAAGCGGTCATACGGGCAGATCATTGAGAATCGAACGAGTTCCCTCAGAGTTACACAACTTGCCTCTACCCGCACAATTAAAATGCTAGCTTAGTACTCCCTAAGCTTCTTAAAGCGGCTGAGCTTTTTCAACTATGGTATGCAACTTTTAATAACTTTTTAAACTTTTTACCTTTTTAAACAATATTATAAAACAAAATGATTTTGTAATGGTTCTTTCATGTCAGTACATTTCTGAGAGCACACCCTTGTGCAATACATACACAATATGAACACATCAATAAGCCTGAATGGCACAAGCTTTCATTATTGCACATACCATCCAAATACCACACAACTGTAACAATCGGTGGCATGATAATCACCTACTTACTACTATTAGTAGCTGATATATGTGTTTTATAACATGAAAGGGGCAACGTTTCTGACGTCTGTATAGTGTGGTTGTATATTAAACCGTGTATTAAACCACGGACTGGAGGTCAGGCGGACGACGTACTGAGCTGAGGTCCTGCAGCCGGGCAGAGAGGTCGGTGACTTGCTGCTTCACCAGCCTGTGCTCCGTGGTCTCGCGCTCCAGCTTGTCTTTCATCTTGTTGAGGGTCTGCATCATCTCCTCCTTCTCCTGGGCCTTGGCGTCACACTCACGCTCCTTCTTCTCCAGCTTCTGCTGTAGCTCCACATGCTCTGGTGCACCAAATGGGAGCCAGACACGCACGCACACACACGCACCCACACGCACCCACACACACACACACATTTACAGACACACACATGCACATTTACACACACACACACACACACACACACACACACACACACACACACACACACACATACACACACAAGCATGCATGCAAGCAAACACACACACATTTATAGACACACACATGCACATTTACATAAACACACACACACAAACACACAAGAATGCATGCAAGCAAACACACACACACACATTTACAGACACACACATACACACACACATTTATAGACACACACATGCACATTTACATACACACACACACACAAACACACAGGAACGCATGCAAGCAAACACACACACACACACACACACACACACACACACACACACACACACACACACATTTATAGACACACACATGCACATTTACATACACACACACACATACAAACACACAGGAACGCATGCCAGCAAACACACACACACACAAGCATGCATGAAAGCAAACACACACACATTTACGGACACACACATGCACATTTACATACACACACACACACACACAAGCATGCATGCAAACAAGCAAACACACACACACATAGAAATGCAGACAACCAAACAAATACCCACACAAACGCACGCAGAAAACACACACACATACACAAAGATGCAGACAAACCCACACACACAAACACACACACGCACACACAAAAAGGCTTGGTTGATTTCTCCAACTCTAACCACAGCTCAAACCATTATGAATAAAACCACAACATTGGCAGTGGATCAGTTACCATCAGAGGCTGATATTTATCATTGGCCAACTAAGACAACTTTTTATAAAACAAGAATTAAGCCACTAATTTAGACAAACTACTGTTTCCCAAGCACATATTTCATCTGAAATATTACACTGGTCTTAATAATTATGCAGGCATTTTGCCCTGTGTATTCAGTACAGTGACTTGTAGTTGAACCAGGTGAAAAGTGGTTAAACAGAATAACATTGGCAAACTAAGACTAAGCTTGGTACACTCAAAGCTCCGTAGCAAACCTTCCAGTAGTACTTAACTGTTGTCACCTTTTTGTGGGATAAAAAAAAACCAAGCCAAATCTTGAGTCTTGGCTTTAGTTACCCTATTGGTACTTGTTTTTTTTTTTTTCAATAATAATGGCATTAGGTAGTAAGGCTGCCTAATCAGATATCAAAAGACACATTTAGCAACCCTTTTACATTTGCAGGGCGAAGCAAGCAGGTTGGAGCGAAGGTCGTGTTATGAAAGGCGAGGTTAGCTGCCAGATGTACCTTTTCTCATCTTCTCCGCTTGCTCCTTCCACTGTTTCACTTCATTTTCATTGACAAGCCTACAGGACGACAGGCAGACACAGAGAAAGACAGGAAAAAGGAGAAAGAGAGAGAGAAAACAGACAGAAAGAAGAGAATGAGAAATGAGGAGGGGCAGCTAGTGATTTATTACACTTGCGAAAAGCGCTCATTAATTATCCATTTATTATCGAGCAGTACGGCCCCACCAAACCGACTACAAGAGAAAGTCTAGGATGTTTTCCATCCCACCCACTACATTTCAGCCAGTCATCTGATAGCACTCTGTCAGGAGGGCATAAACAGACACATATGTCTTCCTTATCATATTGCACTTGTTGTGACTGCATTAAATAAAATGAAAAAACAATGGCCACCTCAAAGGGGGCTTTCTTTCTCGCAGATTACAAATGGAAGGATTAAATTCCCCTACAATCTCAGGCAGATTGGCCAACTGACAGGCAGCTTTGGGAGGGCTTAAGGCCCGTAAGACTTAGGATATTAATAATGAAAAATAAGACGGATGGAGAATGGATGGAATGGGGCCGCAGGAGCACCACTCTTGTTTTTTTTACGGGACCTTGTATTAGGCTACACAGCCATGGCACTGAAGGATATGTGCAATACAGTTCAGCCATGTCTGGGTTGGATGCAACTTTATAAGTTATAAGTCCAGGTAGTACATTCTGCTGACAGTACTGCTGGCAGGCAATGTCTGATTTCTATTTTAAGTCACACAGCATATTTACACTTCATTCCAGTGCAAATGTCAACTGAAAACATCCCACAACACCAAGTAATCAATGTGAAACTGAAAGTTCATGTTAAAGTTACATTTAGTCTAATACAATACAGATGACAAGATGGACATAGCTGAGTATGCAGTAGCTATGTAATGACTTCTATGAATTTAAAAAAAGTTTACAATTCAAAATAGTCTGAAATTGGTGGTAATGAAGGGACGTGAAGAGAAGTGGTGACTAACACTATGTAGCTGACTTAGTAGAATAGTTAAACTGAGTAAACCGCTAAAAGCAAACAGAACAGTGTAAAATCGCTGTTAATAAAGTGAAGTGGAGGGAAAAGCAACACTATGTTGCGGACTTGTGGTAAACTGAACAGTCAGTAAACTGCTCAAAGCAAACAGAAGAGTGCGAATGAGCATGAGGTGAGGTAAGGAAGTGATTTATGCCACTCACATTCGCACCACGTTCTTCACGTTGAAGTTCTCCAGGGGGGTGATGTCAGGGTCGTGCCCCTTGTCATTCTGCAGGACGATCTGCTGCACGATGCGGTCCAGGAGGAGCCAGTACTGCACTGTGTTTCCACTGCGCTTATCTGGCAAATGACCAACCACATTTTACTACACACCAAGTTTTATTTCATTATGAAGAATGCTTGTATGAATTTCAGGCAAACAACGTTGTCATGAGTGATATGCAAGGTCTTTTCTGTAAATCACATCTCTGAAACAACTTTCTCAACTTTCTCAACTTTTCAACTTTGTTTGCTTCTGAGTTCATACTTTTGCCCTTTCCCCTTTTTTGTGCAGACGCAGAGGTTGCGTGTAGGTGCACACATTTTCTGTCAAGTGAAATGTTTATAAATAAGGCCCCATTACTTTATTTCATGAGGCTATGAAGTTCTGCTAACAAACTTCACCCTCCTTGCTCCTTAGCATTTATCTCTTTCTGATTAAACTACTGCAAGCAGATTTGCTTGAGTAAACTTACACATAGTGTTATAAACATACCCTCTCTGATGGTCTGACTGCCATCATAGTCCTGCCATACTCAAATAGCTAGAATTAATAGCACTAATTCCTAATAGGTTGTATACTGCATGACTGTTTCCTGATGCGTTTATCTGGGGCTGCATGCAAGACATTTGCAGGGTGGCGAATCCCATTGTCAGTCAGCAGGTCTAACAGCTGTAGAACCACAACACACATACTCAAAGAGCACACCATCATCCCCACCAGGAGGACAGCGGCCAATATAACCCAGCTACACCCAGAGAGGAGGTGAGAGGAGAAGAGAAGGTAGCCCAGCCAGACTACACCTCAGCAGTTAAAGATAGGGAGGCTAAAGACACTGTATAGTCTGACAGGACCTGCACAATGTAGGGAGTAAGGGAGGCAATATGGTTGGATGATATATCAACTGCTAAGTGGTAGGAGTGCAATAAAACCAAACGACCACAAATATTTATACAATATAAGGAGCATGGGAGTGGATACAGTAAAACACACAGTATTCACATGACTTCAAAACAGCCTAGGTACAACAGAAAGAGGAACGCAAGCGCTCGGCCTGAAATATCCACTCATTGACGATACAGTGCCGAATATACAGCATCAGTTTCGCTGGCTGGTTTACTTAACAGTGAACTATATAGTGAATGAGTGAAGATTTCAACTTTGCTCAAGATCTACAGTGAATGTGTCAATGTAAGGGACTGATTGCATTGTTTGACTAAAGACAGACAAAAACATGGTTGAATGGATGAAAATACACACTAGCATCTCACATATTCTAGTTAAGTAGCTTACCCACTCATTACCACCATATTTACTGAAGTTTTCTACAACTTGGCCAGATTTTAATGAGGTAAGCTTTGCAGTCTAAAACTATTAAGGCTTTTATGAGAGTTTCATTTGGACGGCTACTTCGTACAAATCCAAATAAGTCACAAACAGAATGGAATGATGCTTGAGGCGATATGATTTTCAGGGCAGTCAAATGCAGTTCATTTCCATCATCATAAATCCTTTTCAGGACAGTGTCCTACAGAAGTATGGTGTTTGACTCTGTACCAAAGTCTGAATCATCTTTGGTTCCAATTCCCTTGTGGTAATTGAACTCTAATTGATAACACAAGGGCTTTTGGAATAGCCATTATAAAACACAGACAAGAACAGCCCCCCAGATAATGACTCGCTGTGTCTGAAGAATGAAAACAACACACATGAGGAATCTATGACGTTATTTTTTATACATATATCTAACCTAATTTATCTCTGGCTTTAAACTTCACAAGCTTGTTTTTGTTTTTTGCCAAAGCCTTCATTTGAACTGGTGGGAAAATCAACACAGTGCTAACGTGATAACAGCCTTAATGACCCTGGTGTAGCACTACAGCTGTGACGTAGCTGTGGGGGTTGCTTTCAAAGTAAACTATTGACCTCCTTTTTTCATTAACCATGTGGAAAATTCTTTGGCTATCAGAAGTTCCTATTGGATTACAGGCACACTTATTATCACACAAATATGTCAGTCAGACCTCTTTTGTTCTCAGCAGTTACAATGGAATACTCCAGAACTTTATTTCATGACACTATGCAGTTCTGTTTGCAAACTTCACTCTCCCTGCTCCCCAGCATTCATCTCATGCTAATTAAAATACTTTAAGCAGATTTGGAAATATAAACATTCAAATAGTTTCATGAAAATCAACCCTGGTGATCTGAGAGGATCGCAGTCTTGCAATATGTAAATAATTGTGATTAACGACAGTACTTTCTAATATGGCAATGGAGACACAGTACTGTTATATGCAGTGTGGTAAATAAAAAGCAGCTAGGATGCTGCAGACAAGACATGTATTAGGAGAACTTACAAGGCATGTGGAGGCAGTGCTGGAGAATGGAGAGAAAGTGTGGGTGCGCTTCCGTGTGGTTTATTCTCTTGCGGATGAGTTCAAACACCTGAGTGGCACTCTTCGTGTCTATGTGCACCTACAGACAGAACGACACATTGGCCCACTAACCTATGACCTCTAAAGCACTTAAAAACAATTACATTCCGTTACATCCTGCAGTTAACAAGATCACAATTGTACCTACTTGCCCTGTGTTTCCTAATGTGAGTTTTGGTGATGGCTAGTGGTCTTTAAAAAGTACAAATAGGGAAGGTGCGGTGACCAAACATTCATTGTTACCACCTAATGTTGTTGTATGTTGCAGTCAGTTGTGTTGTGGTAAAAAAGAAAGGTGGATAAACTATGTGTGCAGCAACAAAAGAGGTTGATTAAATTACATTTATATTCTTAACATCAGCAGTCATAAAAAGATGAGTAAAATGTTATGGGTGATCATTGGAAAAGTTGTGTAAATGGCATTATGTGCGTTTACCCTCTCCTACGCCACTGCCTGTGATGCTCAGTGCTATTTTCATTGGCTCGATCAGGCATGTGATGAAAAGCTAATAGTTAAGACCTGATTTGATTAATGAAAGCAAACTGGAGAAAAACCCATTTACTGAGGGAGTGAAGATCAACACTTACGGAGTCAAAGCGTTTGGCCAGACTCAGTTCATCTTCATTTCTCAGCATCTCAAAGTAATCCAAATGCCTGGGGATCAAAAACATTAATAAGGATACAGGGCACAGAAATCTCTTTTGAGTAGAACTAAGATGTGCATTTGTGATAAAACGACCAAAAACAATGACAAAGTGTAGACAGCAATACCACTTAATGGGAGAATTACCGTATACCGTAACTAAATCTCACAACAGATCTTTGTATTGCTATGCTTTCATCTCTGGCTTATTGGAATGATATGCTATGAGGCCTATGACGTAACTGTAGTGCAAGGACTGTCATGACTCGTGTAGGAAAAAGTAAGTTCACACAAATCAGAATCCTGTGCTTATGTACAATTTTGAGCTACTTGCACTTTACTTCTATTTGCGTATTATGCTACTTTATACTTCCACTCCAGAGGAATCTTCATTTACTACATTTATTTCACAGTCTAGTTAGTAGTTACATTTAAAATGGAGAATTTACACAATGGATTATAAAACAAGCTACAGCACAGTCAAAATTTATACAAAAGATATCCAGAATTGCTAACATCTTGTGACAAAAAGCAATAAGTAGCCAGGGTCACATTTTAGATGTCCATAAGTTGTTAACAGCGCCATCAAACTGTGATTCTCCCCTCTCTTAGCTTCTCACTTGGTTTTGGACATTTTCAAATGATCCAGCATCTAGCTAAAACTCAACAAGAACAGGCAGGCAACCCTAGACACTCACCCAGTGTGAGTGGACAGGCAGACAAACACACACAGACAGACACACACACAAAAACACACACACCAGCACACACGAGAGTCAACGCAGCATCTCAAATCATCTCCGTCTACAGCACCCTCACACAGACACACACTCACACGTGCACACACACACATAGACACTCTCACTCACAAAGATACACATACGCACAAACGTGCACACACTCACACACGTGCACACTCTCACACACAAAGACATAGTACACTTGGCTGCCTACTGAGAGAAGAGGTTTAAAGATTAGAGAAAAAGTTGAAAAACTCAAAACAGATTTGTGTACCAGAACTCTTCCTCTCTTGTCTTCTACCCCCTTAACCATGCCAAAAATTATACAAGAGATATCCAAAGTTTTGGCTGCTAACATCTTGTGACAAAAAGCAGTAAGTAGCCAGGGTCACATTTTAGATGGCTATAAGATGTTAACAGCTCCATCCAACGGCATTTTTCCCTCTCTAAGATTCTCACATGGTTTGATTTTAATAAATGTTTAAATGATCCATCTAACCAAAACTCAGAAAACAAGAACAGGCAGATACTCACCTCCATGTGAGCGGACAGACAGACAAACACACACAGATACAGACACACAGATACCGAACAGACACACACACACACACACACACACACACACACACACACACACACACACACACACACACACACACACACACACACACACACACATATACACACACACACACACACACACACACACACACACACACACAGACATATACACGCATACAGTACCCCTGGCTCCTCTGGGAGGAGAGGTTTAAAGATTAGAGAAAAAGTCGAAAAACTGAAAACAGATTTGTGTACCAGAACTCTGCCTGTTCTCGTCTTCTCTCCCTTTAATCATGTCGTGACCCCCCTGATTGGTCTCCCGTCCCTCTGTAAAAAGCTATAAAGCTGTGTATAAAGCTGTGTATAAAGTAGTTCAAACCAGCTCAGCATTCAGCAGCTGCAACACTCACATGTTGCTTACACACTGGAGATAAATTAAATTAGATTAAAGATTAAATTAATGACTTGAAGGTGCAAAAACCTCATATTAACTGAAGTGTTAAACCAGTACTTCCAGTTTAACACTTGAGACAACTAATACTGATTCTTTAAATTAAATAGGACCTTTTACACGTAAAGGAGTTTTTTATTCTGTTGAAATGGTATTTTCACTTCATCAAAGGATAACTTCTTCCTCTGCTGGTGTTCACCACAGGATTGTGTCCTTATCATATGTTTCCATATAAGCGTGTGTCAACTAACCGGTCTAGGGTGGAGTTCTCATGTGTGCGCAGTTTGTCGATGACTGGTTGGATGCCCAGCATCAGGAACTCATATCTCAAGTGGATCCTGAACTCCAGACTCGTCTGCAGAGCAAGACACATGGACAGAAGGAAGGGAGAAAGAGGGGGAAAAATGACAGGCAGGAAATAGAGGGAAGAGAAAATATGCAGCAGTCAGCATCGGCAAAGGAAGCAATCGCCTTAAACAATAATCATTTCAGGACCTTCGAGACATATTAAACAGACCAAACACGCATGTCGTGTTCAATAGTTACAAACACTGCAAATATTTTTGCAAGTAAGTCTGGGGAATGATGAGTCACATCAGCTGGCTAAATATAAATCATTGCAGTCGCACATAGAGAAAACACAAAACTGAGGATGAAGATGGTGCGCCACGATGCGGACGATGGTGGCTCACCTCTCCGGCTCCCTGGCTGAGGACGGCATTGATGAAGGACATGATGGCTGTCTTGAGGTTTACCTCGTCACGGTAACGACCTGTGCTCCTGTCCAGGTCAGTCATGAGACTCTAGAAGGTCACAAGCGGTGAGTCACCCAAACTAGCTATTGGTACATGTGGCTCACACCAGGAAAACATTGCTCATAAAATCACCAGCACAACAAAACCAAAATCCCTTTACCAGACAAACATTCACGAAAATAGAAGCATACCAAAAGAATTTACAACAGATAAACACTTGTCAACCTATAATTCGAACCTATCAATTGACCAAAAATAGAACAGTACTACATTTTGAATATCTTTTCTAAGGGTTCAATTATGCTAAAGTGCTATATCATGGCAATGGAAAGTCATTAAGGTCATAGGTACAATGTATGAAAGAGCCTTATGGTTTCATGTATACATTTTTGGAAATGTTTTTGATTAATATATTTGGTTTCTAAGCATACTGGTAAGCATCATTAAGGGAATAACTGAAATTTACACTTTGGACATGAACTTAATTTACAACAATAGCCTCCTCGTTTGTGTAAAACCTAGACAATATGCTCACCTGGAAACGCGTCCTCTCGCTGGCAAACTTCTGGTAGTGCAGCATGGCCTCCAGGATCTTCTTGTGCCCGCCGGGCACTAGGCACACGGCGCCCATGATCTCCAACACCGCCACCTTGGTCTTCACATTCTCTGTGGCCAGGCTCTGGGCGATGATGTTGATGCTCTCAGTGTGAGAGAGAACATGAGCACGACCCTAAGGGAGAACAAGCAGAACATTTAGAAGTCTTGGGATTAGCACGTACAACAACATCTCCAATGCCTATTTTATTGGGCTGTGATCTGAAATGAAGAAGGAAATTGCAGGTTCTAGTTGAATGTAATCATTTACTGTAAGTTATGCAACTGGAATGTTCTATTCTGAAATATCCATTTGCAATTAAAAGTTTACTATAGGAACTTTATTGTCTGTTATTCTAAATGATAAATCACATTGAACAGAATCATTTTCTTACTTTGGGGTCAAGATCAATGTTGACCTTTCACTTGTTGTGAGTGGCATGTTCAGTGCATGTGGGTTGTTTACAAGTGGCATGTTCAGTACCTGTGAATTGTTCATGAGAGCTTTGATGCAGCCAATGAGGGAAGTGTGGATCTGCGACTCTGTCGTCTCGTAGTCCATGGTGCGGAGGAAGTTCAGGATACAGGTCAGGCCATCCAGGTCTATGAAGCGTGTTACAAACCTGCCCAGGTGAAAACATCATAGTTGAATACAAACTTATTAATGGAATGAAAAAAGCATCTTAATTTCCATTGTTTTTTTTATTGTCGTTTAGAAAAATAATGAACAACATCTGAAATGGAATGACGATGCGCTTGGTGAATATCTACAGCAAAAACACCAACATCTGAAACAGAAAGAGAAACATCCCTCTACAGTTAGAATGATTAAACAAATTCCTTTCTTCTTAAGGCCTAATGAAAAACAAATGAAAAGGGGGGGTTGGTCTGTTTGTTTGTACAACACTGCAAAAACACAGGTCACAGGTCGGACATCAATTACACGCATGTGTCTAAACATCTCAGGGCTTTAATAGAGCGCTGAAAAATGTCCCGCTTTGATGCCGGGCAAACACAGACCGTTGGAAACATAAACATCTTCACGTTCCAGTCAGGCACCATTTCACTCAGCGAAAACACACGAGAAGTCGGGAGAGTTCACTGATGACCTTATGGCAACACCTCTGGGGTCAGAGAGGTCAGAGGTGAAAAGGGACACTGGAGTCGTTGGCGTTAGAACATGTTTATATATGCAGTGCTGTAATATGCTGTGCTGTGGTGAACTATGGTATGAAGTCCTGTGTTGTGTAATGTTGTGTTTTGTTGTGCTTGTGTTGTCTTTGGTTGTCTTTGTGTTGTGTCTGCAGTGTGTTTG
>CM050205.1:28990000-29007500 GCA_027475355.1 Coilia nasus | reverse complement strand
GAGGATGCTGACTCAGAAATAGGCTCAAGTCTGTTAGTGAGGCTTTTCCCCCTCCCACGAATCCCGATAACCATCTGCCAAGCACATACCACAATGTAACTCATTTCAACAACAAAATGACATGAATTCCAGTCATGTGTGCAAATCTACATACTTTAACCTGGCAGCTGGACTGTGTGCTTGTTTCTTTAACCTGCCTGATAAAGTCAGATTTCACAGTTTTCTTTTCTCACAGAGCCTAAGGATACTTTCAAAGCAGTGTGGCGGGCTTAACATGGGACTACTGCCTGTGTCAGCCCAAATACCCCTGAGAATATAACAGCAGATGGCTTGCTATCGAACAAGCTACCATTCACAGTTCACAGTGAGTGTGAAATTAGTAAAAAAAGGATGACAGGGTGGTCGCAAAAGGAATGAATTCCTACTAATAATGATGGACTTTAAAGGATCCCTCAAGATGTATATGTGGGATGCTGGGGAGATCTGGTGGTCCGCAATCAGTGATCTAGTCATGCAATGACTAGTCTGGCATGCAAACAAGGACAGCAGAGCAGTGGAAGTTTGAGCCCAGGGTCTGCCATCATTAGGCCCTGAGCAAGGCACTTAACCCCCAAGTTGTTCCAAGGGAAGCATCCCTGTAGTTGCCTTAAGGCCTGTTCACACCTAGAACTATAACTATAAAGATAATTATAACTATAACTTTGTGAAAATCTTTTTAACTAAACTATAATGACAATGACACGCTGAATGATATCCTTGGGATCACTTTGGGAGCGGTTTTATGAACTATAAAAGCACTGTCAGCCAATCAGAATTCATAAGAATTCACAGGACGTCATGCTCTATTAGATGTTTAAATCATAACTTATTTAAATAAAAAAGTTGTTTCTTCAGTGTGGAGGCCCATATCATTGTAGTTGTAGTTGTCATTATCGTTATAGTTCTAGGTACTCTTATTTGCTCTGTTTACCAGTGTCTAGTAAATGACAAACAACGGCAGTATCAGCACATAGACCATTAGATATCCCATAATCCATCTTAACATGACGTCATGAGGACTTATGTACCTGACCACACTTGCCATTTGGTCTTTTAAGTGAGAGTGTCTTTCAATAATATTTACTCTACCATTAGATCAATGGCTTTTACTTTACCATTGGTGGATAGTGTTTATTTTACCATCAGTTCAATAATGTTTATTTTAGCCTTAGTTTTGTGCTTCACAACATCATGTGGGTTAGCTTAGAAATCTAGACCTACCCTAGCAGTAGCAATTTTCAATCCTGGCTACAGCCTAGCCATGACCCATTAAAGCTCAGTAGCTTTTCCTCCAAATCTGGATAGATCAATCACATCAGCCTATCATTGTAGAAAGTTGCTGGGAAGGCTTAACACAGTGACGACAGGGCTGCGATGGTGCACCGGTGTGCTGCTATAGTGAACAAGTTAATCGCACTTATTAGTTGTAGCACTATCCTATTGCATGCTGAGGCCGTCTGAGAGATTGCGCATGGCCTATACATCATGGCCAAGTCATACAATTTGATGTGGGGTGGTGTGTCAGGCTACAGTTAGGTGGGAGGGAGAGGGCAGTAAAACATGGACCAGTGCCTGTGCGAATATATAGCCTACATCATACGTGGCATACTTAGCCCTCCTGTATATATACAGTGTTCGTGTACGCGAGTGTGTGTGCACGCGAGTGTGTGTCTACTCACGGCTGCCATGGAGTTGATCTGGTCAATGTAGTACTCTGGCCAGCTGGTCGCACCCTTGTTCTCCTCCTGTTCCTAGACAGGCAAGCGTGGGAGAAAGAGCAAGAGTTATGGACAAGTCTATTCACATAGCTCATACATAAATACACTAGCTGAACACAGATGCACGCACATGCATACCCAGACACACACACACACTGAGTCACACACACATTCAGACACACAGATAGAGGCACGCATGATATAATGTGCTTATATAATTCAACTTGGCCAGTTCACACACACATTCTCTCTGTCTTGCTTTCTCATGCACATGCTGACATACAAACACATACACACACAGTGAAACACACACCAAAACTCACACACACACATCCACACCAGTCTCTTAATTTTTTTCTCCTCATTCCCAGACTCAACCAGCCCCCTCCCCATCACCCGTCTCCAAAGCTCTAAAGCCCCTTGAAGCTTGAGATCCCCCACCACACACACACCTCCAAGCCCCAACCCACACCACACCCCCATGTCCTCCAGGGCCGCTTTGCTTTCCCACAATCCCCTTCAGGAGCGCCCCTCCACCGCTGAGCTGAGCCGTTGGCCTGCCAAGGTGTGGTAGTGCTTATAGGCTTACAGCTCAGCTCAACCTCACATCCTCATCATCAACTCCACTCTCCTCTTTCCAGTGAGAGAGAGAGCGAGAGAAACTTTATTTGATATTTTGGGAAATAACACAGAGACATCTTCTCATGCATCATACTTACAAAAAATATCAAGGCTGAAGTTGAGCATTTACATAAGAAACATACAATTGGGCATTGTACAGGTGGACTTTGTTCAGTTTAAGTGATGCCGATAATGAAGCAGATGTGTGACAGGAAAAATACAGTCAGAATGTCTTTTCTCACACTCTCTTCTCAACACAACCATCATCACCGATAATAATAATGATATGAGATAATGATAATAAAGCAAGCGCGAATGTGAAATTACAATGTTGTTTGTTATCTAAGACATGGTGTACACTTAAGGACATACAGAATATACTGTCAGAATTCTCTCTTCTCAACACAACTCTCATCACAAGCTCTTTGCCTTCTCATTCACTTTTTAAGCTTCTCCTCTTTACAGGGGGTCTATTCCAAGTAGGCGGTTTAGTGATGAACCTGTAAGTTAAATCTGAGTGAGTGGTGAATCTACTAATAGAGGAATCTTTTCCTCTATTCTCCTAGTAAATCAAAGCCATAGGCTGCTTCTATTAGGAGCTTTGCCAACTGTTCTGCGTTAACATACCCAGTTACAGCTCTGGAAAAAAATTAAGAGACCACTGCACATTTCCCTAAAATCAGCATCTATATATGAGAGCCATTCCTTTCCAGTGTCAGTTAAATGTGGAATTTGGGAGAAATGTTGTTATAAATGTTGAATAAAACAAAAATGTTCACTTTACTCACACATATATTGTGCCAATACCACCCCAGATTTTTTTTACTTCTGTTTTTCTATTATTCCTTCACTGTTGGGACTCTTTGCTTCTCCTGGAGTCGGCACCTTTCAACTGCCCTTCGCCACCTTCTCCAGCTCTCCTAATAACACTTCTGAGCTTTATGAAACCAGCCTCCTTAGCCTAAAGTCATATAAGGCCTTCTCTGCTCTCTGCCCTCTCTTTCAGCCACCTATCCTGTCAGATTTTGTTCCCTCCATGTTGTTAGCCACATCACTACATTGGCTACATTTGTTCTTCTACTTATTCCCTCCATCTCTCACGTTCTCCTTCTGTCTGTCCTCTCTCTCGCACCTCTCTATTCATCCATCTATTCTGTCTATCCATGCTGTGTATTTTTCTTCTCACCACTTCTTCCTTTTCCCTAGCTGCTTCTCTTTCTCTCTCCCTCTCCCCCTCTCTCTGTCTCACTCTCTCTCCCTCTATCACACACCTGCTCGTTTGTTCTTCTCATGTGTTCATGTGCTGACTGAATGATGAAGCCCTAGGGCTCTATTTCAAATAGGGCCTCTGCCGAACTGCTGGGAGCCTGAGAGAATGTCTAATATGCGCCAATAACCTTCACGTCTTTATAGCAAACCCACCCTGTTAAAAAGCCAAATAACTGACAATTTAGGCTGGGAAAACAATACCATTGTGTATAGAGCTGTTTGCCAATGGCAGTGATATATGTACGTTCTCAGACCCTAACCCTGCGTGAGTCTGACAGAGCTGGCGGGGTGTGGGGTGAGGGGTCAGCAATATGTGGTGGTTACATAAACCACATAAACAGCCCTCACTCAACGTTCCCAGGAATTCATCCTGTCAATCTTAACAAGTGCGCCCATTGTTTTATAGCCATGTTCAACAATTAAGCAATTTAGCTGGGTGGTTGGAAGTTACCCTGAGGGTGGAAGAGGGAGGAAGACTTTACACTCTAATTCCATAATGGCAAGAAAGATGGACAGAAAGGAAAAAAAAAAAAAAAAAAACAAGTAGGAAAGAGAGATGTGAGGAAGCTGTATTCTTATTGTAAACACGCACATCCTGACCCCCCAAACACACACAGACACACACACACACATACACAAGCACACACCACCTCAAACACACACACACACACACACACACACACACATCATCTCTGACTCAAACACACATACACACACACATACAAACACACACACACAAGCACATACCACCTCAAACACACACACACACACACACACAAGCACACATCACCTCAAACACACACACACACACACACACACACACACACACACACACACACACAAACACACAAGCACACACCACCTCAAACACACACACACACACACACACACACACACACACACACACACAGACCTGGACCGCATATCACCACTATGGAACGGTTTTATGGAAGCTCTGCAGGTGTGGAGCGGTTGCAGACGGCGCGATGGCCCGGGGGGTGGGGGGTGGGTGAGTTGGGTGGTGGTGTTGTGGTGGCTGGACTACGGGAGACCCGCGGGATGCAGGAAAAAGCCCACTTAACCACTAACTAGTGCACTGAAAAGTCTGCGAATGAGAACCAGACCAAGACAGCTTCACGGAGGCTGAGCGCCGCTGGCTGGGTCTGGGCGTCTGAGAGAGAGAGAGAGACAGAGAGACAGAGAGAGAGAGAGAGAGAGAGAGAGAGAGAGAGAGAGAGAGAGAGAGAGAGAGAGAAAGAAAGAGAGAGAGAGAGAGAGAGAGAGAGAGAGAGAGAGAGAGAGAGAGAGAGAGAGAGAGAGAGAGAGAGAGAGAGAAGAGAGAGAGAGAGAGAGAGAGAAAGAAAGAGAGAGAGAGAGAGAGAGAAAGAGAGACTGCTCGCGGTCTCGTGTGGGGAATAAGTGCGAGCTGCAGCAGACCAGCTCGGCAAGCTGTGAAGCCCACCTGGCCCAGGTCTGCTTTGACTGGAGGGATTGTGCTTATGCTATGACTGAGAATGACTTCATTTAGAGTGGGCAGGAGTGTGTGTGTGTGTGTGTGTATGTGTGCATGTAAGTGTGTGTGAGAGAGAGAGACAGAGAGAGAGAGAGAGAAAGAGAGAGACGTCGGAGTGTGTCTTTTGTGGGTGTGTGTGTGTCTTGTGTGGGTGTGTGTGTGTGTGTGTGTGTGTGTGTGTGTGTGTGTGTGCGTGTGTCTTGTGTGTGTGTGTGTGTGTGTGTGTGTGCGTGTACGTGTAAGCCTGAGAATAAACGTGACGAATGCAAGTTTCTTTGTGTGAACTATGTCATGAGAGACATCATTTATTTCAAACAGATGGGCTGAAGTCTGACGTCTGCTCGTCTTCGGTCTCAGGTGAGAGAGTGCCGAGCCCAATTACCTCCACATGCACGGCCGCTCTTAACGGCCTGTTCTGGCCCAAACACCTCCAGAAAACCTGCAGCTCCGGCCCGATTGCTAGCAGATGCTCAATGGCCGGGCCCGAAGACAGAACCTGCTTCAAACCACAACCTCACAACCGTTCTCGGAAACAGGGGGGGGGGGGTGTTGTGCCTGGATTACCTAGCTGGCAAATATCTGAAGAATTTTTTCCCCAAATTGAAAACACTTCTCTGCCTCCTTTGGTTCTTCGTTCCACGCTGTCTGTGGCAACGCTGATGGGGGATCCATCCAGAAACACGTCGAGCCCTGAAAACAACTCATGTCGACGACGCACTGCACGGGAATGAAACATGTATGGCATCTGTCCTGTCCAACTGAACAGGGGTAAACACGTACATTCCAAAATTCACAGCAGGCTGGATGTGCTAAAGAGAGAAGCCATTTTGTAAACCACACACAGGAATTGTTAAAAAAATACTTTTAATATGAAAACCAACAAAGCAATTCATCTAGATCCATTAGTGGCAGTTTCTCTGTTGTGTTAAGCTAGGCACAGACCTTCCGAATGTTACCCGATTCTGATGCAATGGAGTGATGGGGCAAGTCGCAGGTAGTCCGAGGTAGCCTGAGGCAGTCAGGTGCTCAGTCGCAACATCATTTGCCATGTTTGTTGGTGACACCAATTTGAACCTAAAAGCTATCGTTTCCATTGTGGACCCAGTTCTGATTAACTCCAACATCGGATTGGATTGAATTGATTGGTACCAGTCTGCTTTATGTTGTCATGGTTGTGATTGTGATATGGAAGTCTTCATGTCTGTGCTTACAACCCACTCAAAATCACATGCAACACCATTGGTAGGCTTGGTGTGCTCAGCAGCCTATCAATTGTAGAAGACTGAAAAAAATCGCGAGGTCTTTTCCCAGCCTTAGGCGGAAAGCTCTAGAAGCTCAACTGCCCTGTGAGCCTCGAGAGCCTGCTAACAGTAGCAGCTGTTTGTGGTGGACATTAGCGATGCGAGAGAACGAGGCACTTAGCGCGGGCCAAAGTAACAGAATGTCTTTGCCCAATGCAATGTCACTGTTGCTGGCCCTCCCCTCTTCTCTTATTCAGTCATGGAGAAAAAGCGTTCTCACTCTGGGTTAACACTGTGTGTGTGTGTGTGTGTGTGTGTGTGTGTGTGTGTGTGTGTGTGTGTGTGTGTGTGTGTGAGTGTGTGTGTGTGTGTGTGAGTGTGTGTGTGTGTGTGCATGTTTGAGAGAGAGAGAGAGAGAGAGAGAGAGAGAGAGAGAGAGAGAGAGAGAGAGAGAGAGAGGCAGACACAGAGAGACAGAGAACGAGAGATCAAGAGAGCAAGAAAGAGTGATAATCTACAAGTGTACGTGTGTGCAAGTTACCAGTGAAGGTGCAGACAGAGTAGAGAGGACGTTTAATCGAGTCTGGGCTCTGGGATGGGGTGGGGGGGGTTAGGGATTTATGCGTTCCCTTAGTGACAGACGAGATGGCTCGGCAGGAAGCGCTGCCATTAAAGCAAACAGCTCCCTCCGACGCTAGGTACAGCTAGCCTATGCTACGCCAGCACAGTGACGGGGGGGGAGTGGGGGGGAGAGGAGCAGGGAGAGGGGCTTTGATGTGAACGCCAGTTGGAGAGGAGGGAGAGAGAGGAAGGAGGAGAGAGGAAGCAGAGGGGAGAGAGTGAAAGGGCGGAGGGAGGGATGGAGAGAGGGAGGGAGGGAGGGTGGGAGGGAAAGAGAGAAGGGGAGTGCCGTCCTTGTTGAGGTTGGTTGGCTAGTGTTTGGTCTGGCAGCTAGAATAAAGGAGCTCCTTCACGGCTCGCTTTCGATTTCTTTCTCTCCTTCTCTCCTTTTTTCTCTCCCTCTCTCTCTCTCGGTCTCTCTTTCTTCTCTACCTCTCCCCGTCCTTCTCTTTCTTTACACTTTCTCTGCACCCCTCTTTTGCCTTCCATGTCCTTTCCTTTCTGTATGACTTTTCCCCTCTCTTTTTCTCTCCTTTCCTCCCTCTCTTTCTCCCTCACTTTTCCTCTCTCTCTTTGTTTTTCCTGGGACTCCAAAGGCAGCTCATTTATCTCCATTTGAATAAAACTATAGAGAGAGAGAGAGAGAGAGAGAGAGAGAGAGAGAGAGAGAGAGAGAGGTGTGTGTGTGTGTGTGTGGGGGGGGGGGGGGGGGGGGGTCACATTTTTTATTTTCTACGCATTCATTGTCATGCTCTCGCCTCGGAGGCATTCCCTCCCACAGCAGGCCCATATCCCCACAGCACGCCCATATCCCCAGTCTGCCCACAACAGCCCCATATCCCCACAGCAGGCCCATATCCCCAGTCTGCCCACAACAGCCCCATGTCCCCACAGCAGGCCCATATCCCCAGTCTGCCCACAACAGCCCCATGTCCCCACAGCAGGCCCATATCCCCAGTCTGCCCACAACAGCCCCATATCCCCACAGCAGGCCCATATCCCCAGTCTGCCCACAACAGCCCCATATCCCCACAGCAGGCCCATACCCCCAGTCTGCCCACAGCAGGCCCATATCCCCACAGCAGCCCCATATCCCCACAGCAGGCCCATATCCCCACAGCAGGCCCATATCCCCAGTCTGCCCACAGCAGGCCCATATCCCCACAGCAGGCCCATATCCCCACAGCAGGCCCATATCCCCAGTCTGTCTCGCATGCACTGCACTCTGGCTCACACAAACACACCCATCAGACAGACTGGTTCTACAGCACGGGCTGAGACGCATAAATACACATAAATACTCAGACACACCTCACCTCACATACACACACACACTCAGACACACCTCACCACACATACACACACATTTACACACACACACACTCAGACACACACACTCAGACACACCTCACCACACATATATTTTAACACAGACACACACTCAGACACAAACAGACACACACACACACACATAGACACCCAAGACGCAACTCAACACACACACACACATATATACTCAGACAAACATACACACAGCCACAGAAACAGCAAAACAACAGAGAAAAGGTGAAGAGTGAGAGACTAAGAAAGAAAGAAAGAAAGAAAGAAAGAAAACAGGAGAACAGACTTACTTTCTTCTTGCTGCAGTAGATCTGCCACTTCTTCTCGGCCGGGAGAGCAAACATGGCCTCCCTGTGCTTCTCTGTGAGGTCCAGCTCATCCTATCAGAAGAAACAAAACACACACACACACACACACACACACACACACACACACACACACACACACACACACACACACACACACACACACACACACACACACGGCATTAGGCATCAACAACAGCATGTCTATCAACACAAGTGTCAATACAGACACATGTTGTACAGTGTACAGACACAATGCATGTGTCAACAAGCAAATGCAGTCTAAGAACGAACACGGGAGCTTGACAAGGGCTGAAATTAGTTCCAGTCCATTTGCCGTCTATTACGGCGCGCCGTTTAAGAGGCTGTTCAGCGTCTAGCACTCATGGAATTTCTGATGTAAACTACCAGGGTGACCTTGTTGACTGGGCTCTGCTTGAGTGGAATGGAATAAAATGGCTCTTTAAAAAGCGCAGACGTTCTCCTCCAGAGCCCCTTATTTTGGTCACTGGCGAAATATTTGGTTAGCTATTACCTACATTAAATGCAAAGGACCAGTTCGGGAGAATGTTGTGTTAGAAAACATCTAAATCAAAGCCCAAAAGGGCCATGTAAGAATGTGGACAAAGACCCTAGATAGCCTTGTGCTGAACAGTCTGACCTCTTTGCGTATGTAAAAAACGCTTACAAACCACAAAAAAATGTAAAATGAGTTTGTGGGGAATATATCACACCACATTTTGCCTATGGATTCCCCTGTGTGGTGAAGCACTTGACACAACGTAAGATTGTCACTGACCCAGCAAACCACCTGACAACCAGTATAGTCCTAACCTCACAGAGAGAACCAACCAACCAAATACACACACACATCTACACCCACATCCACACCCACACAAACACAGCCACAGGCCACTGGTGTGTATTCATTTTGCAGGGGTGGCATCCCACAATGCATTGGGACATAAGGTGCAAATTCCACCTTGGCTGCCAGGAGGGCTTGGCTGACAGAAACATTTGGTTATTACCTGAGCTGCCTCCTGATCTCCGTCCAGTTGAGCCCTCAACCCTCACCGAAAAAAAAAAAAAAAAACCCCAGCCACAGTCGATCCAGATGTTTGACTGCAAGTCTATGACAGTCATGTGCATGTTATTAATATCAATAAAAGCCATGTTACTGATTCTCTACAGTACCTTTATTATCTCTCTTTCTTTCTCTCTCTCTCTTTCACTCTTTCTCTGTATCGCTCACTTTTATTATCTCTTTCTCTTTTCCCTTTATTTCTTTCTCTCTCTTTCTCTCTGTCTTTTTCTCTTTCTCTCTTCATCTTGAGGATCACTGGACCCTATCTTTCTGCGGAGGAAATGGCTGCCAAAGGAAGACGGAGGGGGCTGGAGAGAAGTAGGGCAGCAGGACACAGACAAAAGGAGGCTGACAATGAGGAGGAGGGCCCTTGATGCAGCGCTGGCTGTCGACCCACAAACCCCTTACACGGTCATGCGTGTGCGAACACGCATACCAGAGACCTCACGTCATGTCACACCACCTCCACCACCACCACCACCACCACCACCATCTCCAGCGCAATGTCAGGGTCAGAGGTTGATCTTATCCAGATCTGCTCGCTTCCCTTTCTCCAACACCTTCTGCCTCTTTCTTTCGTTACACTCCTCTCACCCTATCCCTCCTTCTCCTCCTCCACCTCCTCCTCCTCCTCCAGGTTTCCACTATCTCCCTGCTAAGATCTCTGCAGAGATAGAGAGCCAAGGAGGAGGCCTAACAATGACATCTTTCAACAGCCACTTGTCCTCGCGTGGGCCCCCTTTAGGTCTAGCTACGGCTGGGTGTGCGGGTTAGAGAGTGAGTGCGAGTTAGTCACTGGGGACAGAATCACTGGAGGAGTAAGCAGCCCATTTATCAAACAGGTGACAGTTCGTTTATGTGGAGCGAGCGTGTAAATGCAACACCACGTCAGGCCTGTCAACGGCCAAGTCCATTTTTATCATCTGTTGCTCCCAGTCTATTTGAGGACAGCAGGTGTTGGGTGACTCTGGCTTGAAAGAAACAGAACAGCCTTCACTGTCTGTGTACTCTACTGACACACCATTGTATTCCACAAGCACTGAACACAAAGAGACTGAGAGCATTAAAACTGAGAACTCAGAACACTAAAACGCAGCAAAAGTCAACACAGACTTTATAAGTGCTATTTATTCCTATGTTTAGTTTTTATGTAAGTTTGCATGACATTATATTACCTTATGTATCCAAACTATCTAGACAGCCTGTGACTACTGTGTTAAAAGTTAAGATAAACTTAATCTTTTATCTAAATACTTTATCCTAGGCCAACACACATAACCACACACACACACACACACACACACACACACACACATACACACACACACACACACACACACACACACACACAGAATGTAAGCAAACAGTCATGAAAGAGCTGCAAAAGGCCATACATGTCCATTCTTCTCCACACCAGTCTGAACAACCCAAACTGCTGTTTAGGCAGAAGCCTATGCTGCACAGGGGCTGTGTCTGACCGAGGGGCCCCTGTATTTTACACAGTGTTTGGGACAAGAGTGGTGCGCTGGCCTGACAACTGTTTGACATCTCTGTCCTGGAGGCCCTTTTGTGAGCACCACCCTTTTAGGAGGACGCACACGCACATGCATGCACACACACACACACACACACACACACACACACACACACACACACACACACACACACACACACACACGCACAATGGCCGCAGTGGAGACGGTCGGTCAGCCGGTGGGCCTCGGGGCACCCATTGAGCACGTGCAGCACTGTGTGTGTGTGTGTGTGTGTGTGTGTGTGTGTGTGTGTGTGTGTGTGTGTGGTAGAGGGGGTGGGGGGCGGGCTAAATAGCTCCTATGGCTACTGGCACTGGGATGGGGGGATGCATCGGTCACATGCTTCCTGAAAGAAGGAGGGAGCATGAAAGGACAGAGAGAAAGTGAGATTAAGAGAAAGAGAGAAACGTAGGAAAGTTTGAGAAACAAAGAAAAAAAAGAGAGAAAGCAGAAAAAAGTGAAAAAGAAAAAACAGAAGGGGAGAAAGAAGAAGAGACAGAAAGAAAGAAAGAAAGAAAAGAGAGAGACGGAGTCTGGGGCAGGTAATGAGGAAATGAACTGCTTTTGTCTGGCTCTCTCTTTAAAGTCTCAGTGGAGGAGAAAGGCCAGCCGTGTTAGGGGGGAAACGGAAAGAGTCTGGGGTGGGGGAAGTGGGGGGGTTATGGAGGAAAGGCGGGAGAGAAGTCAGTCCGGTCCAGGCCCTCTCCTCACTTCCCTCCTCTCGTCTCCATGGAGACGCGAGAGCAACAGCAGTCAGTCTGTGGCCTGCAACCGCACTAAATGACTGACACTTCCTCTCTCCAGTCGTCTCCCTCTCTTTTCAAGCAACAACGCAGAACTAAAGCTGTTGAAAGCAAGCAGCCATTTGTCAAAATAAATCGGAGGGGTTTCACAAAGTGCATGTGTTTGGGGTGTATCTAAGGGCACATGTAAAGATTTTGGCAGAAAGAAAAGGGCTCCTGTATTTGTTTATGAATCACTGTCAGCGCTAATGCCAGAGAAACATCGCTTGAAGTCAGATATCGCTTTCAACATGGCAGCCATCCAGCCACCTGTCTGATCTCTTTAGCTTTGTCCAAGACACCTAGCACCTCTTGTACTCAAACATTTAGTGTTTTGAAATAGGGGGAAATAGCACCTACATCTGTCTAATTCAATCAAGATGTTGGGATAAGTCATCTTTTCTCAGGTAGAAGGTTTGATTTGATCCCATCAGCGATAGTGTTTTATAGGAAGATTAGCCTCATAGCCAATGCTAAGGGTTTTGTCTGTCATATCCTTGGGCATAATCCTCCCTACAACTCATATTTCAGACACAAAAACACAGACTTTATCCCAAAGTCTAAAGTCACCTTTCAAAGCCTCAAAACCTTGGACCCACAAAATGGCCAGTTGGATTAGTCAATGTTGGTGCATGTGGTAACAGTAACCATGCATTCCACACAGAGAGGGGAGGGGAAGGGGGGAGAGAGAGAGAGAGAGAGAAACAGAGAAACAGAAACAGAGAAAGAGAGAGAGAGAGAGAGAAACACAAAGTGAAAGAAACAGCAAAAAGGAAACAGAAGTAGCTCAGAATTCATTTGATACAGTAACAGAAAATTCCAGAAAATAGAAAGTGTGAGAGAGATGGTGAAATTGAGGACTAGCTGTGAAAAAAGAGTTTATACCTCATACCTCAGACGAATTTATACCTCATATGGTAAGTCGGGAATTTCAAAGGTTCATCGTAAGTAGGATAGGAAGAAGTGATAAGGATCAACTTTACGTAAATAAAATGGCAGTCAAGAACGACAGCAACAAAAACACTTAGGCTAGTCCCCTGCGAACACCCTGTAAAAACCAATAAAGGGTTCTCATCTTTTAATAATAATTTATTTAGAAAGGAAAATGGTTCATAAGGATAGTTTCATAAGAATACTTAAGTATCGTGTTTATTAAAATGCATGTTAAGTGATGTATAGAAGTTAAAAACTATTCTTGTATTTGAATTTTAATTAGTGAGTGACTTTGGAAGCAACACAGTTTTTTGACAGTGATAAAGAGTCAAATGCATTATTTATTTTTGTGTTCTTCTTCAAGTAAACATCTTGGTCTTACTCATGTTTTAAATGCTAGCTGTTAAACTGACTTCAAAAGGTGGTACAGAGCAATTACATGGAACATAGCAGCACTAGACACCCGCTAACACCCCATCCCACCCCCGACCCAAGCGCCCAGGACGTACCACCAGCTCGGAGAACATGGCGTCCAGCTCCTCTGCGGGCGGCATGGGCAGCGCGGGCTCCATGGCATGCAGGGTGAAGTTGCTGTCATGGCGCAGGCGGTAGGTGATCTCCGGGTGGCTGCTGCTCTTGAAGCAGCAGAAGATGAAGGACAGGCCCCGCGCTGGGCGCTTGCGCGGCGCCATGATGATGGGGTCGGCTGACGTCTTGGCCTGCCTACGGTACACTCAGCTGGCTTTGTCTAGGACCCCCTGGGAAGAGAAGAGAGAAAGAGAAAAGAAAGAGAAGAGAAGAGAAGAGAAGAGAAGAGAAGAGAAGAGAAGAGAAGAGAAGAGAAGAGAAGAGAAGAGAAGAGAAGAGAAGAGAAGAGAAGAGAGAGATGAGATGAGAAGAGAGATGAAGACAAGAGAAGCAAAGAGAAGAGACGAGAAGAGACAAGAAGAGACGAGAAGAGAATACACAGATCAAAGAAAGTCCAACATCCAACACTTTCTGACAACAAACCTTAGCAACATATTCACACATGGTGTCAACACATGAAATGAAATCACTGAAAGTAAAGAAGAGCCACTTCAAGTTACAACACAACTCATGTCATCCCAACACGTGTCACCACAGATCAGTAAAATCCATCTGGTCTGGACTCAACTGGACGATAATCAGCATCCATGTCAATATTCACATCCTGTGCTGCTGCCGTATAACACGTGGACTGGGTTTGTGTGTGTGTGTGTGTGTGTGTGTGTATGTATGTAATCATATAGCCCTCACCAGGACGTACGCGTGACATGTGAGAGATACCGCGTGACATGGGAATTCGCACCACCAGCCCCCCTGGCTGTCAATATTTAATACATGCGCCACTAACGATGTTATCTGAGCCTTTTCAGCAGTCGCAACACAGATTGGGAAAGACAAACACAAGATATAGTCGTAAACAACAAACAACAGGCAAGATAGCCAGCCACTGCTGATCTAAGATCTGCCTCAGCAATGCTGACGTCCAGAGATCAATACTCTCTCCCGCTAGTCTACCTCATATTCTATTCTGTCTGCTTTTGTCGGGAGGCTGAATGCTGACAGGCCTTGCCATAGAGATGGTTCGCACACTGTGAGCACACAGAGCATTGATGAAGGCAGAACCCTGAAACGTCTGCTCTATTCTGCTCTCAGCAAAAATAAAAATCAAACAGAACTCCCTGTGCTTGACTTTAATGTCTTTTTCAGTGTGCGAACCTTCTTTTACTTTTGAACGGTCTTTTTTGGGTACACGCACCTACTGATTTTTTCTGTACATCTTGAGCGCAACAATACTCCTGCCTTGCCATAGAGATGAAAGGACACACACAGATAGCACAGCACTTAGCGTCTAAACACACACACACACACACACACACACACACACACAAACATGCACGCACACATGAACACACACACTCTGTATCTCTCTACACCTCATCCTCTCTTCTCCAACTCTCTCTTTCGCTCTCTCTATCCCCATCACACCCTCTTTTCTCACTGTCATTTTGTAGGTGACTTAGCAGAGCCCCGCCCCCCAACTCCTGACGAGCCTCCAAAAAGCTTTTTAAGACCACTTATCGCACAAAAGGATGACCTGAGCTGACCGTGAGCTGATAGCTACGCTAAATGGGCTCGCCAGGGACAAGGTGGCGGTTCCAATGAGTCTAGGTGATTTTGAGAACAAAGGTGTCGACAGGCAAGGGGGGCCTTCATGTCAGACTTGTTCAGTGACACAAACACGCTGGTTATCACCCCGACTGGGCAATCAGTTGTTTACCACCTCACCCAATTTATGCAAAATGGCAGTCCAGTGGTTAAACACTACAAACGGCATTCACCCGATAAGTAAGAACTCAAGTAGGGGCACGATATATGACTTCAAAAAGAACACTTTGTCGGCCTCATCATCATTACCTGCACATCAGATTCACTTACACACGGAGGTCATTTGTCACGTGAAGCACACTGACTCACACAAAGAGCTTCGACCTTCTTTTGGACTCCAGCAGGGAGAAAAAGCCCACACACAAGTCCGCAGGCCCTACGCTCTTTGCCCCCTCCCACCTAGAAAACCCACAACTCTCCCCGACAATAGCGGAGGCCCCCGGGGTAGAAGTCTCCCTTTTGTCCACCTCACGCAGGTAATTTGTATCCGTTACTTTAGCAGTCACCCATGGGAGGTGTAATGTGTCTCTGTGTGGGGGGTGGGAGGCCAAGGTTAGCATGTAGCGTGGCCATCACAACAATGGCAGACAGTGGGAGGTTAGCTAGCGCTCGGGGATGGAAGTAAGGGGGGCTGCTGTGTGAATCACAGAGGCCGAGATGAGATATATAGGGCACGGGTAAGACAGGCCCAGCGGAGCTTAATAGAAGCTGATCTGTTTTGTGGCCTGATGAGAAATGACTCCATTTGAAATGCATTACGCACGGCTGAGCTAGGCTTGAGGAAGAGGAGGAGGAGGAGGAGGAGGAGGTGGAGGTGGGTGGTGGAGCTGAAAGGAGCTGAAGGGAGGCTAAAATCCAGCAGCTTTTTGGCCGGCGGGGAGCTCAGGGGAGCAGAGATGACGGCTGAGGCTGTGCGGAGGATCAAACAGCACTGCCATGCTGAAAGGTCAGCCATAGCGCTTGGTTTACAGCCAACCATGGGCACTCCCTACTTTCCACTGTAGCAGGCACACACACACACACACACACACACACTCATTCACACACACATGCACCTGCACACACACTCATTCACAAACACACAGACACCTGCACAGACACACAAACATACACACACACACACACACACACACACACGTGCAGTCTTGCACGTGTACACAAACACACACATACACAAAATCACACTCCACACTTTACACTCCAAGTGCAAAATTTAACACGTTCCTATACATACTACATATGAAGGTTGTGCAATGATAGGGTACCGTAACTGTACAACACAAAGACACAAACAGACAGACACACACACACTCACCATGAAATCATAACATTACCCTCCAGTTCCAGAAACAAGTATGGACAAACTTTGCACACAAACAAACCTTGCTGTTGTTTAGAGCCATGTACCCATGACCCACTAAGGTGTGTGTGTGTGTGTGGTGGGGGGGTCAAGGACTCTTCACTAGTTCAGGCAGATCAGCCAGGGTCATGGGTCAGCCACAGTGTGTGTGTGTGTATGTGTGTGTGTGTGTGTGTGTGTGTGTGTGTGTGTGTGTGTGTGTGTGTGTGTGTGCGCGTTTGTTTGGATCATGGGCCAGCTACCGTGAGTGTGTTTGTGTCAATGTCATGGGCCAGCTGCTGTGTGTGTGGTGTGTGTGTGCGTGTGTGTGTCTGTGTCTGTGTCTGTGTCTGTGTGTGTGTGTGTGTGTGTGTGTGTGTGTGTGTGTGTGTGTGTGTGTGTGTGTGTGTGTGTGTGTGTGTGTGTGTGTGTGTCTGTGTGTGTGTCAGGACGATGGGCCAGGTACCGTGGCCTGCCGCTAGATCCCCAGGTTAATGGAGGGCACGCAGTGCTCTAATCCCTAACCCACATGCTTACAACCCTCTGCTTCCAACAGAACCAACCTGTCTGCCTTTACACTCACGGTTTGTCTGTGTGTGTGCATGCTTTTCTTATGGCAGGTTTAGATTATACCATTTTTTTTGTCATTCACGATTGTCATTTACAGCTGACCATGTCATTCTATAAGGTCTTCGAACCACTAATTCTGGATGCGTCTTTGTTGCAAGACAATGATTCATTATTGTATGGTTTCTGTTGACTGTTGACAAATTTCGTAATAATCGTATAATGTGAACCAGGCATTAGTTATACTTAGTACTGTTGTCTTTGTCTGTCTGGCATTCAAGTAAGAGTCATGCTATGTACTGTATTTCTCAATCCAAATAAAACATTAAAAATATCTGTGTGTGAGTATGTCCCACTGTGTGTCTGTGTCATGCTGTGTACTGTGTGTTTGTGTGTGTG
>CM050205.1:28975000-28985000 GCA_027475355.1 Coilia nasus | reverse complement strand
CAACACATAGGCTAGCCACGCAGGACGTGAGAGTGAAAATGTGTAAGTAATAAGTGTGTATGATTTTGTGTGTGTGTGTGTGCATGTGTGTGTTTGGCATGTGTGGGCGAGAGAGAGAGAGAGAGAAAAAGAGGGAGAGAGAGAGAGAGAGAGAAAATATAACATATGCTGTATTACAGAGGAACGACCACTCTTTCTCCTTAGTAAATGCCAACTGTGTGGACTTCACAGAGGAAAAGGAAGAGAAAGAGAGAGACAGAGAGAGAAAAAGAAAGAAAGAAAGAAAGAAAGAAAGAAAGAAAGAAAGAAAGAAAGAAAGAAAGAAAGAAAGAAAGAAAGAAAGAAAGAAAGAAAGAAAGAAAGAAAGAAAGAAAGAAAGAAAGAAAGAAAAAAAGAAAGAGATAGCATTTGCTGTAGAGGACATTCCTTCTCCTTAGTAAATGCCAACTGCGTGGACTTCACAGAGAAAAAGGGAGAGACAGAGAGAGAAATAAAGAGAGAAAGAGAGAGAGATAAATGTCTGTGGCTGGGCAATTTATCTATATTTAGGCGGTCGGCAGGAAAGGAGTGTGTGCAGGTGAAAGTGGAATGAAGGGAGGATGGACGACCTGCTGGCAGACCATCAAGGCAACGCACCTGGTTTGATGCTCCGACAGAGGGCATACTAAAGAGGCAGCCTGACACACAGGTGAACAGACAGGAAGAGGAGGAGAAGAGACAGAAGAGAAAGAAAAGAAAGGAGAAGAAGCAGCTGTTTTAAAGGAACATTCCACTTTTTGTGAAATAGGCTCATTTTCAAATTCCCTTACAGTTAAACAGTTGCGGTTTAACGTTTTTAAATCCATCCATAACATTTTTCGATCTGGCTGTAGGATCTCCAAATCCGGTAGTAGCACTTCAGCTATTAGCTTAGCATAAATCATTAAGTCAGATTAGACAAGTAGCATGCTAACTAGTCCAATCCGATTCAATTATTTATGCTAAGCTAATAGCTGAAGCAGTTCAAGGTCCGCTGTTCTCTCTGGTGATTTCAAAAGGAGCTCGCAAAAACAGAGCAGGTTTTGACAAATGTACACGAAACAGACTCTGGAGACTTACATCACATGAAACTGTAACCTGTATGAAACAATGGTGGACAGAGCTGGTCGGAAAAGCCCGATTAGGGAGGAGACTGAGAGAGGTCTTTTCTGAGAGTGAGCGTGCGTGTCTTCGCTCTGGAGCTGGAGCATTCCACTGGAGCTGGCCTGGGCCACACGTGCACGCCCGCACACACCAGAAATGCAACACAAACACCACAAGCAAAGCATTTCATCCGCCCACCACCCCTTACATAATCTCTCCTCCTCCTCCTCCCCCTCCCAATCCCTCTCCCTCCTCCTCTCGGAGTTTCTGTCTGCCATGTCTCAAGCACACACACAAGCACACACATAGACAGATACACAGACACACACACCACACAGACACACACACACACACACACACCACAGACAGACAGACAGACAGACACACACACATACACAGACGCACACATAGCACAGACAGAGAGACAGACACACAGACACACATATGCACACATCTGTACATACACACACACACATATACACATACACAGACAGACAGAAACACACACAGATAGACACACATCTGTACACAAACACAAACACACACACACACACACATTGTGCAAGCTTGTTGCCAAGATGTCCTCCCTCAGAAAACATGACTCTGCCCTTTTTGGGGCCTCCTCCAGGCTGCCCCACCTCTCACAGTACAGCAAGGTGAGTCACCAGGGCCGGGTGTGTCCTCCTGAACACACCCTGACTTCCCACTCCTGGCCTTGGGGACACACCTCTCCTGCCCAACAACTCAAAGCTACTGTAAGCACAACACACACACACACACACACACACACAGCAGCAGAACATACCCCTCATGCCCAAGAACTCAAACCTACTGAAAGCACAACACACACACAAACACACACACACACAGCAGAACACACCCCTTGTGCCCAAGAACTCAAACCTAAGTACACATACACACACACACACACACACACACACACACACACACACACACACACACACACACACACACACACACACACACACACACACACAGACACAGAGCAGCAGAACACACCCCTCATGCCCAAGAACTCAAACCTAAGCACAACACACACACACACACACGCACGCACGCACGCACACACAAACACTTGGAGCAGAGAACACTCCTTATGCCCATGATTTTTGAGACCACAACACAACACACACACACACTGCCTTGCAACAGAAAACAACCACAGCAACCATGACACGACATAACAACAAGCACACACACCCACACACACAAGTTTCACTCCTCACGCAAGCCCCCTTACATCATGTCAAAACATCACGACAATACGAAAACAAAATGCTGATGGCGGCGAGGCTTGCATGCGTACGGTGTTGTAAGAGGCCTAATGTATTCATTAGACATGAACTGAAACAGCAATCAATGCCCGTTTTGCCATACCACACTGATTGTTCCTTCAAAGCTGAAAAACCTGATACATTCTTCCTCAAGAGTTTTGAAGGGTAATTATTGGAATCTGTGTATAGCTTTTTTTGCGCATATTGGGTCCAGATGTCAAGTAGGAGGACGAGGAGGGGGAAAAAAAAGACATCTGCGCAGTTGTGCTTCTTCGGGCGAAACCACAGGGCCTAATTTGGAGCAATGTGGCGATTAAGAATTCGAACAATCGCAGGATGTTAATTGTTTTTATTTTGGACGGAGTGGACTGATGGAGAGGGGTTTGATATTCTTTCCAGAGCCGTGACAGCTCGAGCACTTCAGGCTGGTCTTCCGCACGCACAGTCTTTACCTCTGACTGCTCCTGTCTCTCTCTCTCTCTCTCTCTGTCTCTCCCTCTCTCACTCTCTGTCTCTCTCTCTCCTGTGTCCTACCCTGCCTCTTACATGCTTATTTTTAGGCTCTCTGTCTCTCAATATCTTGTCTCTATTCTCTTACCCTTTCGCAGTGCACTCCCAAGTCTATAAATGTCTCTGCTTGACAAACATCTTAAAAGGCTGTCTTCACACACTGTTACACATTGACTGTACAGGTTTTATTTGTCAGGCTCTGAATCCCTCTCAGACAATAAGAGACATGGATAGTAGCGGCAAATATGGCTGCTGTCTCTGGAATAAGCAAGCCTGAACTGGGCCTGACTCTGTCTGGGCCCGACAGCTCCAGAAGAGGCAGCTCTAGTCAGCTACTATCCACCTAGACACTGGGGACTGTGGTCACAAAGACACTGGACGTTTGTAGGAATGAGGCCTCTATGTTTGGCTGGGGGACTTTCAAGAATGCTTTAAAAACACAGCACTGAGAAAAAGCTTTTTTCAATTATCTGTTAAATGCTGTTAGTTAAACATGAACGCTTTTCTGAGACAGAGAGAGAGAGAGAGAGAGAGAGAGACAGAGAGAGAGAGAGAGAGAGAGAGGAAGAGGAAGAAGGAGAGAGGGAGAGGAAGAGAGGGAGACAGAGTAAGACAGAAAGAGAGAGAATGACTGAGGACTTGCTGAAGCACTGAACTCCCTTTGGGGAGGGGAAAGTCCTGTATCTAGAACATTCCTTTAGTGATGTCATGGGAAATGAGTGGCCACTTAAACGGCTTGATGGTCACTGTGTGAAGAAGCACTGACTCGTGGAAGCCGCTCTAGCCAAGACGATTCAGCAAGTAGGCAAACAACACAAGAAGCTTCGGTGCCTCCCACACTACAATAAATGAGCTCAAAACTTTGAAAGAGGCAGTCTGCAACTGTAATCCAGTATATTCTAATTCTAAATTCTAATCCAATGTGCTTAACATTCTAATCCAGTGTACTTAAAATTCAGTAAACTGCTTCTCGCAGGCCCCTGGCAATCTCTTCAGTGTTTGCAAGTTCCAAAAAAAACGTAATATTCGTACACAGCCCTGGCTCTGTGAATGGGAAACAAGCATAATGGCTTGGACTGAGGCATAAACCAACACAGCACTCCAGGAGCACGAGGGGGAGGGGGTGTCATTTTGCCTGGCCAGCGAAGTCAAACATCAGCAACTTTTCACCAGCATCGAGGCACACACCTGCCAACAGAACGTACAGTACAACTCAAGCATCCGATTATCAGCAGATAAACAGCCGAAACGTCACAGCAGCCATTCGTCATCCTTGGCCCCCCCAAGTTCACAAAGGCCCCACGGGCCCCATGAACAACTGTATCCCAGGGCCCCTGGTACAACATTACACTCACCAGGGCACTCAGCATACCTTTTGACTGACACATAGCTGTCAAAACAATGAATAACACTCTAATGGTATGCCATGTTTTCCATACTCGGTCAACGTTATCAAAGCGTAAGCATGTTAGATATGCGAAAGTCGGCGCATAGCTGAGGTGCTCGACAACCCAACACAAGTTCCAGGAGCATGCCAAGGGGAAACATGGCGGGGGAAACCTGGCGAGAGCGAAACTGCAGAGATGTTCCGTAGTGATTAGGTGGCGTGCGGGAGCACGCTCTAATTCCTGGCCCTGATTGGATTCATTTGTCAATGGATGGGCCACGCCATGCCGGAACGAGGCACCAAAAATCCAAATATTTCCACAGCACCGCCAGAGAGGGCCCATTAGTGGGGCCAATCATTAGCGAAACGCAAAGCAGTCCATACTCAGCTTACACACACACACACACACACACTCACACAGAACCACACATACACTCACTCTCTCACAACCACACACACACGCACGCACACACACACACACACACACACACTCTTTCTTTTTTTTCTCTCTATCACTCTCTCACACACACATACACACACTCTCTTTCTTTCTCTCTCTCTCTCTCTCTCTCACACTCACTCACACACACAAATCATACAGAAACACGTACAACTTACTCACACACACACACACACACACACACACACACACACACACACACACACACACACACACACACATAGCCTTGAGGTGTCCCCATCAAATGACTAGTCAATATTACTAAAATGACAACAGAGAGAGACAGAGAGAGAGAGAGAGAGAGAGAGAGAGAGAGAGAGAGAGAGAGAGAGAGAGAGAGAGAGAGAGAGAGAGAGAGGAGAAGAGAGTTAACGCGGAGACAGAGAGAGATTGCATCTGTGAAAGAAAGGAAAAGAGCCATGGGAAATAGCCCTAAAAAGAGATATAGGACAGACAAGGAAAGTATGAGAGAGACAGAGTACAGTCAGAGAAATTCAGAGAGAGAGGGACAGAAAGAAAGAGAGAGAGTCCGAGAGAAAAGGCAGAAAAATGGAGAGTCTGACTGGCACAGAGAAGGAAAAACCCCAAAGAAAGAGAGAGAGAAAGAGGGCAATGAGAGAATTGCTAAGCGACAGAGAGCAACTGTGAGAGAGAGAATAGAGAGAGAGACAGAGACAGAGAGAAAGAGAGAGAGAGGAAGGTAGAGTGAGTCCTCGTGATGAACACGACTATCACATCCTCTTACAGGATGTGGCCCCAGCATGAGTTCTTCCCCCAGGCAGGATTCCATGCAGTAGCAGCAGCAGTGTAACCATCTCTCCTCTCCTCTTTTCTCTCCTCTTTCTATCCTATCCTCTCTTCTCTTC
This sequence comes from Coilia nasus, assembly GCA_027475355.1. Classification (NCBI taxonomy): domain Eukaryota; kingdom Metazoa; phylum Chordata; class Actinopteri; order Clupeiformes; family Engraulidae; genus Coilia; species Coilia nasus. The sequence continues at coordinate 28,979,360 of CM050205.1, read as the reverse complement.
CTGTCCTCTCCTCTCCTCACTTCCCCACACTACCCTCACTTCCCCTCCTCTTGTCTGCTCTCTACCACATTACTGACGATCACACCCCACTCAGCCTCCCACTGAACCCACTCTCCCATTCACCACCAGAGACAGAGACGTCAGTAGAAGTACGTTTTCACCTGGTCTGAGGTCAGTTCTAACAACGTACAATCACGAGAAATAAATTGTAGACAGTCATGGTGGTGCATTGAGCCATACTAGGAGTTAAAACAGACAATGAATAATTTAAAAAGGTGCTATTGGATGCAGCTTTCACTCCATGTGAGAAACACAGTGCTGATTCACAGCAGTAGTAATGGGTCCATAGGCCCAGAGGAAAGCCTGCCCCCCCCCCCCCCCCCCCCCCTTAGACAGGAAACCCAAACCTGGACAGAGGGAGTCAGGTGACGGGGGCCTGCGAGGGACATTTTTAGGCTTTGTTTCATGATGGAGGGTCAGGTGTCAGGGTTCAAACAGAGTCAAAGAGTTGGGGCCTATTACATAAAGCTCTCACTACCCACAATGCCTCTGTGCTCCATCAACTCCCTCTCCGAAGTGTTGATGCCTAATCAATAATGGTGAATGGGACACCCAGCATTCTGTCACTGTAAACACACAACCACAGAGGGGAAAAATGGGTTGGCACAAAGGCAAAATACCTCCTAGTTCCGTAACAAAATGGCATTTCAATTTTAAGGCCACATTTAAACATACATATAGCAAAACTCGAAAATAACTGATTAAATAAACACATATGCAAAACAAAATAAATAAACAGATAATTAAAATCAGTAAAACATTCAGGCTCAAGGATGATGAACAAAACAATAAGCACTCTCTCTCTCACACACACACACACACACACACACACACACACACACACAGACACAGCTACACAGTTCAGCCAACACATCTGGGAGAAAGATACACATCAGCTGAACAGTTTTTAAACAGATTATTACCGTGTGCAAACCCGAAGAAGTCACGGTGGACTACATTATTGTTCTCATTTAGCTCCAAGTAATACCTGTTGACCAACTCATTTTTGTATCTATGTGAAGCTGCCTGTTATGCTGGCACCACATTGTGGCACATACTGTAGGGATTGTGTTTGAGACAGTACAGTTGTCCATGTATTTGTCTGTGACAGTCTTGTCGAACCAAAAATGCTGCAGCACTACAGACACCAAATGACCGGATGCATTTGACCGCACATCTCATTGTGTGTGAGAGAGAGAGAGTGTTTGTGTGTCTAATGAGGTGACACAGTTGACAAATACTACACTAATATTGATACTAATACCCTGCTTATTAAATACTGCTATGAAATCGTTCTTCACCTTGCAAAGTAAATAAAGGGTATGAATCAATGGCAATGTACTGTAAATACCACCAACAACCATCAGCCCAATATAAACTTCCCTACTGGGCACAATTGCTTTCAATCCAACACTAATCTCAGGAAGCTCTTGGATATTGAATAATCTTTGAGGTGCGGAGTTAATCAATACTGTGCACTTAGCATGGTCTCATGTTAAGCGCACGCACACTCTCACACACAATCAAACACACACACACGCAATCTCTCACACACACACACACACGCACACACACACACACAGACATAAACAAACCTCAGGAGCGCCTGTCTCTGTCCATCTAAGTGCCTGTGTCATTGAGTAAGTGCTCGTGTGTGTGTGTGTGTGTGTGTGTGTGTGACAAAGAGATCTGGAGAGCCAGGACTGACAGGTATCAGGAATGTTGCCATTGTCTCTCCCCTCTTTGTTGCGTCCACATGCCTGCCATAGCAGTGGAGTCCACCCTCACCCCCATAAGACTACACAGCTTTGTGCCCCCGTCGTCCCTACAGGTACATGTCGACCTCATGCCATACCCACACGATAACAGAGACAGCCACATATTTTACCAATGACACGGAGATTCCCAGATATGTTCCCTGTATTTGTCTTACACCACAGTTTGGTTACATTTCCCACTGTGACGCCTTCTTTAAAATCAATTCAATTCATTTTCTGTATTCGCACACCTAGTCAGTGGTCCCCACTTTCCGACCGCATTTCACTTGTGTATCAATCTGCCAAGTTGGTGGTGAACTTACAATGAACTGTAAAGATGCAATGGAAGTATTCATAGCAACATATTAAATGCAGCTGAGATCGTTTTTTGTGAAATCATGCTGTCACACTGCATTTGGACTGTGAATTAAAGCTATTTTTCTAAGCTAGGCTCAGCAGAACCTTGGAATGGCTAGCCTGACAACCAAAGGTATGGAACTAATGACTTGGTCTTGGCCATATAGCAACCATCAGTTTGGAATTAGTAACGGCAGTTTGTCCAGTAACTTAAGAAAAGACTCATCTCGTGGCGGAAAGAAATAGTTCTACAAACAAGTTTATTTTAGCGATTAAACCGTAGAAATTATAATCTCATATTAACACAAGGCAAGTGTGGTAACCGTGGTATAAGCGAGATAATGAACGACACGCCATTGCTATATCAGAAGGTTAATGCACTTCGGAGATGTGACTGCTACATTACCACCTCGAAAGTGCATTAACTTTCTGATACACAAACCATTATCCCTTCCATATTATCTACTGTAGACGAGAGCATGAAAATGACCTCAGCTCAGCAGTTACCATTAGCTGTCACGAGGTTTGGCTGTGGAATCAATGCAAGGCCATGTCCTCATACATCACTCCATCACTTACCAATAACCAATCGTGTTCAGTCCATAGTGTACTAGAACATAGCATAAGGCATTTTTCATGGGGCCACTGACCATTATGGGCAGTCACAACATGTCATGAACAGAAATGCATTTTGATATATCGTGGGTGTTATGCTTGGTATGTGACCATCTGGAATGTGTAAAAGAATAATATGTGGGTGCGTAATAATGCGAACAATACGATGGTGTTGTGTAATGATGACTTATTGTTTCGTTATCATTTCCTCAAAATGCTCAAGGCGTGATTTCGTGGTGTGGGGAATGCCAAAGTTTTGCCATCAGAAGACAGAGCTTGAGCTTTTTACTTTTTACTTCCTCCATTCCCACTTTACATATCCCTAACCTCACACACAAATACACAGACACACGGACACACACACACACACACACACACACACACACACACACACACACACACAGCACAGCCTATCTACCCAGGGGCTTGTTGCCAAGGAGGTTCTGATTCAGTGGCTTGCGTTACATTTACTAATCCTACAGGGATGAGTTGGTGGGATTGCCCTCAGTCCCATGTAGGGTAATGAGGTTTTTTTTTTTTTCTCTTTCCTACCTCTTTTGACATGCTAAGCTTGGAGGCGGTGCTCCGGCTGTCAATCAAAGCGGCTGTCACTGAGTGGTAGTCGAGGGTAGGGGCTGTGAAATCGTGGTCACACACTGAAGAATCGAAGAGGCCGCATCAAAGAGGCCACATCGCTGCGGCAACCCCAGTTGCGAGCAGGGATATGTCGAATCGGAGCGCAGGCACAGTGGTGGAATAAATTATTGAATTGGAATAAGGCAGGTCTCACAAACACGTCCCGGTGACACCACTACCACCACACACCCACACACACACACACACACAAATGGACCAACTGTCCTGCACATTGGCCACTGCAAATGTGCTCCTTTTTTTCCATGAAAACACACTCTGCACCCTGTGTGCAAACAGGGTTCCCAGGAGACAAGAAAATCTGTAAACACTGACTGCACAATTAGGTCAAACTGGCACACACACACACACACACACACATACACACACACATACAAGGAATCAGAGTTGAGGAAAATATATCCAGAGAGAAGGGAGAAAGAGAGAGAGAGGAAGAAAAAAAGAGAGAACAATCCAGATATAATCAATTATCTCAGCTCAAACTGGCTGAGCAAGAGTGTAAACAACCTGGATAGCAGACGTTGATGGCATGCGCATGCACACACACACACACGCACACATACTGTTGCGGTGTCCGGCCTCTCTCCACACCCAGGGGAGAAATGTATACCGGTCTCATTCCATTCATAAGAGTTTTTCCCCCTGCCGATGCTTCCCTGTGTTCAGCACATTCACACACATCCACACACACACGCAGAAACACACACACACACACACAAACACTGTCAGCGTGCCGGAGTCCATGTTCTGGGTGAAAACCCTCATTAAGCGCAGAGCAACAGGCCTTTGGCCCACACAGCATGACACGCCGACCATAACAAATCTGTGTGTGTGTCTAAAAGAGTCTGTGTGTGTGTGTGTGTGTGTGTGTGTGCACTGACTCAAGAGCGTGGAGAACATGACAGCATGTTTGGCTT
>CM050205.1:28965000-28970000 GCA_027475355.1 Coilia nasus | reverse complement strand
TTGATTGACTAGTTAAGTAATAATAGTAACCAATGGGTTTCGGGCTAGGCCCACCTGATTTGTTTCGCAGCCCACCCATTTCATGATTTCAGGCTATGCCATTACCCACACTGACACAACCACCACAGCCGCAACATTCTACAGACACACTCTACAGAAACCTATGCCAAAGTCACAAAATAGCTCCATCTCACTAACTAATCACCTATACCACCTACAAACGTTTAACAACAACACTGTCTTCACTTACTTACTTAATGAGGAGTATCAACTTGGCTTATTGACAGTGTTCCTGAAACTTATACACGATACCTGTCTCTCGTCTTCACACTTCATCTGTGTTTCTTTTTTTGAGAATCCTTCTTTCTTTTCTTTTCACCTTTTCATTCTTTTTATCTTCATCTTTCTGTCTGTCTGTCTGTCTGTCTGATAATCTTTCTTCTTGTCTGTTTGTGTCTCTCCCTTTCGAACCATCTCTCTCATTCTCTGTGTCTGTCTGTCTGTCTATCTCGCTGTGTGTCTGCCTGTCTGTCTGTCTACCTCTCTCGGTGTCTCTCTCTCTCTCTCTGTGGCCCTGCATTTTTCCCCAACTGGCAGCATCCAAGTGTCTCCCTCTAATTACCCAGGAACATATCTGAGCACTAACATCATCTGATGGGAGGAAAAGGTTCAGAGGTTGCGGCGGAGGATGTCAGGCGCGGTGAGCTGCCACAGCCATATTTTACACACCCCGTGGCATTGGCCATTTTTACGTAGATTTATTTAGCCTTTATACATTCTTTTTTAGACACGCACTTACACCCACATATTTATTTCTGTATGGAAAGTGACACGAGGCGGTGAGAAGAGTATGATTTAATGAAAGGAGTTTGAGGACTTGACTCAACCAACTCCGTCGAGAGCCAAGAAAGCTCCGGTAAATCTCTGGTAATCTGGCAGTGTACACGTGTATGATAACTCAGTGGGTTGGACAATTACGGGTAGAGAGAGAGAGAGAGAGAGAGAGAGAGAGAGAGAGAGAGAGAGAGAGAGAGAGAGAGAGAGAGAGAGAGAAAGAGAGAAAGAGATGCAGCTGGTAGGTTGAGGACACAGTTAACCTCATTTTCCACCAAGCTCAGCAGATCCGAGCTGACCTGTTCCAGGATCAGTTTTTGCTTTCTAGCCACAAGCAACAGGTTACGACCCGGAAAGGACACACCCGACTCTGACATCAGTCGTCCCAAGAGCAGGAACAGCAGCAGCAGCAGGAGCAGACAGTGATTATCTGCGCTCTGAGCAGAGAGAGATAGCATCTGATGATAACTACAGGCTACAGAGGCCTGACAAGATAACACTCAGAACATACGCACGTCCCTCCAAACAGCAGAGTTTCTGTTCTCTCGTAGCAGTGGCTGTAAAACCGCTGGCCTCTGTCTGCTGCCCAGCGCAGGACATCTCCATTTCACTGCTCACACTGACAGATCCACTTGAATATCATTGAGGAATGCAAACGGGCCTTAACCTTTTTTTTCCCCTCAATTGTTTTGCTGCGACGTTGCGCTGTTTTGTTTGCACAGCCAGGGACAGCCACTGCTGCTGTGCCCCTGGGGACTCCGTGGTGTGGCCTAATGGCTCGGCTGGAGCTCGGCGCTGTCCGCAAAATGTGCCAACGGCAACATAACACACCCTCCAAGCCAAGGCTAGACTAATTGTGTGTTTGTGTGTTTGTGTGTGTAGTACGGGGAGTCCCTCCTTTCCGGCGTGTTAATGCTTTGGGTGTGCATAACACATGTACTGTAGAAGATGAGCACACAGATTTTCCTCTTTTGCACTTGGCTTGTTTTTTGTTTTCTACAGCTAACAAAAACATTGTAAACACTATTAACTTCACTTAAAGCTTTGTTTGCTTGCTCCCCCCCTCCCGGTTGACCTTTGCCCAGCTAATCCCTAGCAACAAGGGCAGTGAATTTTTCTGTCACTCAGTTCCACTGTGGAGCACATCACTGTAAATGTCCGCCTTAGCCGAATCCTCTTAATATGGACTGAGATAAAAGCCTCTGTGTATAAACCCCAAAATTAGACTTGTTGTCAGCTGGTTAAAAGTCCATTCACACACAAGTAGGCACAATTACACACACACACACAAACACACACTCACAGAGAGAGAGCGGGAGACCGAGAGAGAAAAAGAGAGAGAAAGACAGACAGAGAGAGACAGACAGACAGAGAGAGAGAGAGAGAGAGAAGAAAGGTTACATTTCATTGAGTGTCCACACACACTTCACACATATCATTTACTGAGTCGCTGGCCTTTACACACACACACGCTCACACACACACAGACACACACATACGCTCACACACACAGACACACACACACACATGTGCGAGACAATAAAAGGCTGCCAGGACAGTGCCAGAAAAATTGAAGATATCCTGTTTCTTCAGTGAGTCATCCTGAAAATAGGAAGAAGCAGAAAAAGTCCCGCGGTGCCGGTTCAGAGCCTAATTCGCATAAATTACACCGCTGCAGTGAATGTGCGCGCAAAACCTCAAAAATAAATGCCTCCCATTGATGAAGGAAAAGAAATAAATAAGTCGGCCAAATATGACTTACTCAAACCACATGCCAGCAATTCCACCCATCTAGCACGAGGGCTAGCTCGCACAAAGAACCATAGAGTGCAGCCCAAGTAAGCTAGAGTGAGCAGCCTGGTTGCTGAGCTCAATCTTAGCCTAACAAAACAGGCTCGTTAGCAATGAAGCTAATGATCATCAGCGTAACCATTTTACCGAGTGGTTACATCACAGGGGCTTCCAAACACAAACAAACATGAGCTTAAATCATGTGGACAACATCCAATAACTTTAACCCGAATGTACAGGGAAGACAGAGAACAAACTCAATGTCTGTATCAGGACCATTCACACAACCTTTTGATATGCTGAACTGATCCCATACCTGCCACACTCACCCTACCCAGAGGAAAATACTGCTTCTTAGAATTGTCTTGACCTTGTCTTTCAGAAACAAATAAGATCTTACATTAAGCTATTTTTATCTTCTATCTTAGGAGTTTCAGGACAAACAATTCTGAATTCAGTAAGGCCTTTGTCTCATACCTCTTAAAATAACCTCCTAAAAACAGTGTACAACAAAGCCCAATACAGTCCAATCACAATTCATCCTAAAATCTTAACATTCTTAAAATTATTCATTTTCTCCTGTGTAGCTTTTAGGAGATATGCATCAGATTCCAGTAACATCTTAATTCTGTCTGAAAGACAAGCATAAAACTGTTGTGAGAAATAATATTTTCCCTCTGGGTAGCGACTCGTGAAAATATGGCGCTGTGTTGTTCGGGCAGGAAGGAGAAACGTCTGCACCTGACCAGTGTCTGCTGGCACCCGAACGACAGGATACCAGCGTCTGACCACCGGACTGAGGGCTGGTGACTGCAGCATTAGCCAACCCCTTTAACCAGGACTCTCTCCTTTCCGGGGCGGCAGTGCTAGGGGTGTGCTAGACTGCAGCATTACCCATCTCGGTAACGCTTTATTTGGACAGTCCGCCCACAGAGACTTTACAGATGGTTTGTGGAAATTCAGTTTTATTTTTATTTATTTTTTTGTTTGCTGATTATCACATTACATTACATCACATTACATTACACTTAGCAGACACTTCTGTCCAACTGAGCAACTTACAAAAGGACGATACAGCAAGCTAAAATCCCAACCCCTAACCTTAACCTCAACAAAACACAGACTTTCAACAGATGGTTTACTAGCAGTCTCAGCATCTGTAGATAGTCTATTGACCTATCTATAGGACTAACCACATGAAGTGCGACCGCCTACTCTTTACCGGGTGTCTCCTATGGTCAGCTGAGGCAGAACCTCAGTAAATAAATCAGCAGACTGAAGCTGCAAAAACACAGTTTCACAATCCTGTCTGTGCTCGCTTGCCCAACTGGATCCATCTCAGAGTCAACTGTGTTATTTTTACAAAATGCATTAGGTCATGATTACAACCAACTCTATACCTGAAACTGTATGATAGCTCTGTACCGTGCTGCTATAAATGCACTGTCAGTTATGCCAAAGTAGAGGGAGAGCTACCACTGATAGCAAAAGGAAATGTGAAATAAAAAAAGAGTCAGTAAAGTAAACGAGCAACCAGCTAATCAATTTACTGACAATCACCTGGCTGGTGATATAGGTCACAGCAAGTAGCCTACTTGTGATTGTATGAGTGAGCAGTGTGGTTTCATAGAGACAGCTGATAAAACTGAAAGCTACACAGTTGATAAACTGGATTTAGATGAATGTAGATGTAGATTGCATTGTGTGCAACACTGGTGCTTTCCACTGTAAAGGAGGAGTTTCACTGTGCAGTTATCAGATTATGTCATAGCTGACCTCACTAATGTCAACAAATGGACGAGTAGAGGCACTCCGAGCAAGATCAGCTCACCATAATCCTTAATCACAGAGAAAAACAGCACGAGGAATGACAGCAGTCATTTTCTGGTGCATATTTACGCAGCTGACATATTATGATTTTTCTTCAGAGAGGAAAATGATTTTTATTCCCCCCTCTAAGCTCCCTGAGAAGTCTGATGTCTGTCTCCCATCAGTTTTAGGGTAAATAACACCAAGGCAGTGAGTCTGGTTTTGCAATCTAGGCGTGTCTTGACAAGAAAGGACTCAATGCATTGAAGGTGTGAGGTGTTCTTTGCAGTACAATTTCACCAAGCGCAATAATAACTCAGACGCACAACGCCCATAAATACACGCACACTCTCCCACAGAGAGATTGAGAGAGAGAATGACAGAAAGAGAGAGAGAGAGAGAGTCAGTCTTGCACTGTCCACACCCCACATTTAAACAAACACAGAAACAGACACACATCAAATCCCATCAGCAATCTTCCGGACAAGCTGTGCCAGCCTAACCTCACAGGAAACATAGAAAACCCACAAACCCCATAAACCCACACACAAATACATATATAACAT
>CM050205.1:28922500-28957500 GCA_027475355.1 Coilia nasus | reverse complement strand
TCCTGTTTTTGCCCGTTTAATTACAGCGGCTGAGGAACGGGAGTCCATGGGAGAAAAATTTTGGGGCCCCCCGAGCCCCCATCCCCTCTTTCCCTCTCCTACACCTCTCCCTCTTGTCTCCCTCTCTCTCTCTGCCTCTCCCTCTCCCTCTCTATCTCTCTTTCTTCCTCTCCCTCTCTCTCTCCTAAGGGAAGCTGAGCGAGAGGGCCTGTGAGAAGATCAGAGAGTGAGCTCACAGCCCATTGTCCACACCGCACAGGAGCTCTCTGCAGCAGAATGCTGATTGCACACAGCCACACTGCTCTATTGTTGGGTCTAGCGTGTGTACTCACTCACACACACACACACACACACACACACACACACACACACACACACACACACACACACACACACACAAACACTGGCCTGGGGTTTGGCTGGGGCCTGGCTGTGGGGATAGGGGCAGGGCCAGCCACGCAAAGGATTATGGGATTGTACTGGCTTCCATTCCAAAACATGTGAACTTTAAAAAAAAAAAAGAAATACCCTGGTGCATGGATACAAAACCCAAGCTGGGGTGAGGAGGTAAGGTGATTCAGCTGTGTCCATGCTATATGGAGACAGGCGCCACTGCATGCAAATAGTGCCACCTAAAATACCAACATGAGCATGCAAATGACTGTCTGCGTGAAAATAAACTTTTTCAGCTTGAAGTTACAATGTCACAGAGAGAGAAAGAGAAAGAGAGGGAGGGAGAAGGAGAAGGAGAGGAGGAGGGAGAGAGAGAGAGAGACAGCGAGAGAGAGAGGGAGTACTTAGTGTTTTCATTTTCTTCTTGTCCAGCACATTTATAACCATTTCAGAGAGAGGGAGAGAGAGAGGGAGAGAGAGAGTCAGAGAGTGAGAGTACTTAGTGTTTTTATTTTCTCCTTGTCCAGCACATTTATAACCATTTCAGTTATCGATGGCCCAAGAGGAGCCAGACTAGCTGAGGCCAGACCAGAGGGAACACAGTTTCTCCCTCTCAACTGCGACATCAAACAAACAACATGCCATCAGCAATACATAACAGCACACCAAAGGTCTCGTGGCATATTACGCAAATGCATAACGTCAAAACCACGTATGATTTACTTCATACCCACACCTGGCCTTAAGAAGCACATTTAGTGCAATAGTCATAAAGCACCCCATAAAAGCAGTTGTTTCGGGCTGTATACATGATAAATAACTTCGATGGCTGTTACACAAACTGTTTGAAAGCACTGACTTGGGGAAAGGCTTTTAGATTCTTTAAATAGAACACAGCACATTCTTCAGGTTCCCTGATAAATCAAGGTGATTGTTATTATCAGCAAGCAAACGAGGACACCAACACAAACTGTGTGAGGAATGTCTGAATTAGTCATGTTCTCTCCACATTACCACTGTGGCTGCCTCCTATGGGATGTAAAGGATACATCTGGAGTCCAACAAGTGACTGACCACTGTGTATACACAGGCGGAACGTTTAAAGAACATACTGTACATGTCGGTTTTGTTGAACACCAAAATACAAACGAAATTAAAAGTTTAATTTTGTTTAAAATAATGTGTTTTACTGCTTGGGTGTGTCCCTTCAGCAGTCTTTCAGGCCAGAACTGAAGAAGCCTTTTGGATGAAAGGTGAAATGTCTTCAAGCTCCAAGAAGAAGTCCAGTTGCTTACAACTTACAACAGCTCCTTTGACTACCATGACCTGGGTGAATGAGAATCTACTCAGACAGTCTCATCAAAGTAAGGCCAACATAGTAAGGCAACTGGAGTCCAGCAAGTGACTGCTCAGTGAGCTCCATTAGCAACCTTAGAAAAGGACCATGAGGACAACATGGTCGGGTGATTCACCCCGATAAATACCATGGCATGGATGCTCAGAGACAACCATGCAAGCGAAGGTGCAAACGCTGCTAGCTATCACCCCCTCACTCTCCATCCTCACAAAATAGAATGGCTGCCAAGCACAACACACCATCTGTCAACGCCCAGGAGGAAAGAAGAGCTCAATCAATCAATCTCGCAATGTCTGTCTCTCTCTCTCTCTCTCTCTCTCTCTCTCTGACACAAAAAAAGAACACGTGTCCCGAAGTATCGGTTTCAGATGGGAGGAAGTCCCAATGTTTTTTTGGCACGGTCCAGACATTCTCTTTAGTTGACAGAGTTCCAGCCTCTGACCTCACTCTCTAATTGGAGGTGTCTCCTACCCCCCCCCCCCCCCCCCCCCCCCCACACACACACACACACACATATATATACACACATATACACACACTCCCTCCGCTTGTCATGGTTACTGAATGCCTCGCTAATTGGGGCAAGATAAACTCATCCTGTTTCGCATATACAAACAGAAAGGGGTGAACGTCCTCACTCTTCTCTCCTCTTCACTCAATCCCTCAGAACGTGTGAAAAAGTGCAGTGCAGAGTGAGTGTGGGGTGTGTGTGGGGGATTAGAGTTAGACAGCAGAGCTCCCTGCTTCACCAAGTGATGAAGGTGTTGCTTATTCACAGAGTCAGAGGCTGTAACCAACCTACTACCTTGGCCTCCTACAGGTCAAAGTGAGACATACTGAATTGGTTTGCCAATGTCAGAGTGGCAGAGAAATGCTGGACTGATACAAAATAAGTACTTTCTTGCATTCCATATGCAACGTTGAAACAAAGAAACAACATTGCAATACAGTAAATCCTTCAGTGCTACTATGTTTGTGGTCTGATTTATGGTAATTAAAACTGTCCATACCTACTTGCAGTAAGTGTAGCCTACATATGTGATATGCCGACATACCGGGGCACCGAGTAAAACAAAATATTGGGGTATGAGAAATTGGATACCACCCAAGCCTAGCAGAGATGCCCACACATATGATGCAGCCAAAGACAAATGACTATTATGGTCATCATTATCATCAGTGCTAGAACTGAATTTATGAAATATTAGGGTTTCAAACTGCTATAATTTAAATGGACTCTTTTGCATGATCAACATCAAGTAGGACTGAGGACATGCAACCAACCATGGGTATGATTTTCGTCATCATCATTATCATTATTATCATAACCACAAGTATAGGAACCCAAATATCTCCACTATTATAGTGATGGAGAGTGTGGGGAAGACTCAGTCATGTCCTGTGAAATCTGATGCTATGTACATGGAATGACCCACAGATTTCATAGCACACACAGCCCACACTTGTTGTGGCTTAACATGGGCCAACAGTTAAAGGAGCTGACTAACAATCGTTGGGTCCTGGTTTGATTCTAGCTCCTCCTAACTTGGTCGAAGTGTTCTTGAGCAGGACACTGAGCCCCATACTGCTGGCCCCTAGCATGTCAGCCTTCTACCATCAGTGTATTAGTGTGTGTAAATGGGTGAATGTGAGACATCAAGCTGTAAAGTGCTTTGGGTATTCTGCTGAGTGTGAGAAAATGCTATATAAATGCAGTCCATTTATAGCTGTGAACAGCCATAATCTCAATTTATGCATTTGTACTTTTGGTGCAAACAGGGTCGGTAGCATGCCTTAAAGAGATTCCTACTTCGGCTCCACAATTCTTTGAGCACATAGGCCTATTTACCATAAATCCAAACTTACTACCTTAAACCAGTCCTCTTAGTGGCATTAATTTGCTGGATTAGTGTGATTCAGTATGCCAGCAGTTGTAATGCCAGAGGCCAGCTTAGGACTGACCACTAGCACCTTCAGCACTTTGTCTACACATCTCATTTAGTGGTTTTTCTTGCTCAAATAAATAAATAAATACATAAACAAACAAACAAACAAGAGTGTCGTCTGGGCCACATGACCTTGAACTGAGCCATAAACTGCCATAGGTATCCATGCAAAACCATTCCCAAAGTTACCACAACGCCAGAGCAACTAAACATTGAACCTTTCATTCGAATGCAGCTGAATGGGCATGAGCATCTCTCTTTCGTCTAATACATAGCACTGCAAATGAAAACACTATTTCCATTATTTAAAAGCTGAATGACGACAGCCTAAATCGTTTGTGGGTATGTATGCTAGTAATTTCATGTGGTTTAGCTCGTGCCCCCAAGTACTATGCTATTCCCATATCTAAATTATAGGCCCACTGTAAGGGTTTTGCAAGGAGATCGTTTAAAAAATGTGGTTCCAATAACCACACGTAGAAATAAAATATTATTACAAACACTCCAATTACTAGAACACGATGCGGCAGTCTGTTATATTGGGCACTTATCAATATAACGATAAAAGCACGAATTTCATATCCGACCATTTCGATAGTATGTATGTAGCTACAGTGTAGCAATGCCCGATCAATCATTGAACTACACTGATTTTTACAGTAATATTTTTAATTCGCAGTAAGAAGACAATATCGTTTGATACTGTATAGGGGAATAATATTTTGAGAACTGCATTCGCCGATGTCCCCAGTTTGCAGGCTTGCTCTAATGTCGCAAATGTAACACACCGGACCGGCTTTGCCACAAACTCCTAAAATATAGGTTACTGTAGCTTCACAGGAATGCTACAGAAAAACGAAAGTGGCTAGTCCAGTGGAACAAGCAGATCCGTCACATTCCGCACTGTTTTCAGAATGTTCACTGAAACACATCACACATTAAGCAATACTCTGTGTCATTTCCATTTTAATCAAAATGTCACACCCATAAAGCCCGATTCCGTGTCATTCCAAGCCTAGTTAAAAAAGAGAGAGGAATTGCCGAAAAACGAGGGCAACCTCGAGGTTTACGTTTTAAAGCGTTTGATACCCCGTCCTATAGGCAGTCATCATATAGCTAGAGCGGTGGCTTACCTCGTAAACAGACCCATCATCTTGAGCCAGCTCTCTGTGGTCAATCTAGCGGTTGCATACCCCTTTAACACAATACTGTACGATTCGGCAGTTGCAGGTGACATCATTCCCTGTGTCAGAGTCAGTGCGCATGGACCAGCGATAAAATAGCGCAAGCTTGATGGGAAATGTAGTGCAACTCTCAGTCAGAGGGGCATGATCAGAGATTTTCTTATATTGACACAGACCGTGCTGAGTATAGTTTGTCTGTTTGTAGCGTAGAGAACAACCATTAAATACCATTTTGCTGTGGGCTTTTCGTAACATAGCCTATTTTAAATTATGTAAAAACGATAGCAGATGTCAAGAGGCTACACATTTTTAGCAGCCTAACTGAAAAATGTTTTAAGGGGGGATAGACTGTTTTGACAAGAAGGCGTTAATAGTTCGAGACGTGGTGCGGTGATAAACACTATTTTCTGTATTGTTTGTGCAGTGTAACTGGAATGGCTCCGAAGTTCTCTGGTCACTGTGCACACAGGGAGTCTAAACCCTAATTTTCCGCTAATGTGACAGTTATTGCAGGATGCCAGAAGTAGTGGCTGAAAGGGGTTTTGAGAAAGTGATGTAGGGGGACTGACACACGTGGGCATGAATTTCAAAGCATGAGAACGAATGCGCACGTCAGAAGTTTGAAGACGCCATGCTCTCTGCACGCATCTTTGTCCAAAACACGTCTGTAAACCTCTGTGTAGTAGGGCCTGGTCCAATTTCCTCTCACCTTGCATAAAGACAACTGTACAGGAAGGGTAGAGTAGCCTCAGTTCCCTCACACTCTTGACAGAGCCAAAGGTGTTCAGAGGAAGACAGTTTACCCTCCCATGCAATAGAACTAATACAATAAAAATTAGAGATGTGTAAGCTACTGGGTGCTATGTGTGCTGTGTTCCCCTCTGTTCCCCTCATAGCAATTCCCCCCACCATTTAAAAACTGCAATTAACTGGTACATCCACACTGCACTCAGCCAGCGGCAACAAAAAAAACCTCTACAATTAGTCAAAGGAATGAGGTGGAAGCTGTGCACATTTTTTCCAGTCTGCTGAGGAAATCATTATTAGGAAACCAGTCTTGTGTTTCTCATAAAGAGCCGTGTCCTGCAGTAGCTGCTGGTTGATAGCAAACCTTGGTCGGATATTTTCCTTTCCCCAGCCACCAATGTCATGCATGACATCTGCAGAGCCAAATCAAACATCTCATCAACTGTCAACGTTAGGACAGTCTGATGTTTTTTTATTGTAAATACTCTAGTTCCACCACTAGTCAGTCTGCTTGAATGAGTACAACTATAATTTTGAAAGGACCTTATGAGTTCAGACTGTATTCTATTTTGTCAGTTGTGTTCAAATTACACCCAGGGTCTAGGGGCAACTTTGTGCCGATTCCAGTAAGCTTTGGGACAGAAGAGCGAATGGGAATAAGCTAAATTAGAAAATAGCTCTGTAAATACACGCTTATGCCCAGTCTGATTCGGTTTCCAGTTCAATCACCCAGTTACTGGAATCATCCCCAGTCTTGCTACGGCAAGTGCTAAGCAGCAGGCCAGACAATGCAGACAATGCAGAGAGAGAGAGAGAGAGAGAGAGAGACAGAGACAGAGACAGAGACAGAGAGACAGGTGAAGTTTGTCTTCAGCAAGTCTTACTCAATGAGGTAGCCTGTCAGGCAGACTCAAATTGCTCTCCGGCTCACCAAATTGTTTTCTCAGGCAATTTCCATGAGAGAGTAAACAAGTTTATTAGTGAGGAATTTAGACTTCAGCAAGGCTTTACGTTGCTGAATTTATTGTCTCTAAACAAATAGCTTGGGCATCACCCAAGGAATGTGATTTTCATTGTAAAGCCTCAAGCATCAGAAGAGCTTTCAATGCACTGCTTGTTGTGTGTGTGTGTGTGCATGTGTGCGTGTGTGCATGCGTGCATGTGTTTGGGTGTGTGTGTGCACAAAAAAAAAAAATCATGTCCCAGGAAATCCACACCAAAAAGGAAGTTTTAAACAATGCAAACTTTTTGTTCATGCGCTCACTGCAGCAGGTGAAACAATACTGTAGCAGAATTCACAACTTCCTTGCCTAAGAAGTTGATAAATGGAACAGTACTTGAAATGTAACTTTAGTCTTTGTAACAGTTCACTGAGCATTAGCTTAACTAAACCTTACTATAACTACATATATATCATATTCAGATGAGTTTCAACAAGTAGTTTATTTATTATGCAGTCATCTGCATGTAGTTTGAAGACAAAGTGAGAACAAAACAGCATACTGTAGTTAAGATGCTCAACAAACCAAATAGCAGCTCCACAGTCAAGCTGTCAACCGCTCATGCTAACAGGATCATTACAAAGTAGGACTATCAGAGCTTCATCTTCACACTAGCATCCTCGTCCTCAACCTCAACCCCCCCCCCCCCCCCCCCCCCCATTACACTGTTGCCAACACCATTAACTCCCCCGGACAAGATAATAACACAAGCAGTTTGATGGTCGGTTGTAAAATGTGAAGGAGAGAAACCCATCTGTGTTTACTGTCTATGTAAACTATGCATGACACCGAAATTGTCTTGTTTTTTTTTTTTTGTGAGGGAAAGAAATCATCAAACTTCTCGTATTCATGATCTTCTTATGGGGATCTGTCCAGCAGCTCAGTCAGACCACAGTTCCAAAGTCATACCCATCCCCCCCTCAAATCCACAGGGGGATGGGTTGCGCACTCAGGATTTATTTAGCCAAAAACAGGGCACAGACAGATTTACGAGGGATTATGGGAATATTTGGACATGGGGGGGTGTCTGGTGGAATTACAACCTGCCATGACAGCAGCTGGTCTGGTCGGGCGGGGGGTGGGGGGGGGGGGGGGCGGAACTGCACCAGTGGATTAGCACTGGTGCGACCTCCACACTGCCTACAAACGGACCTGACCACTCATGGCCAGTGGTTGGTATAAGTATGACTTCTATTTTGTTTCCCACTCAGAAATACATGATTTTCTGTGAGGATATTTTTTGCGATAAATCATAGAAAACTGGGCAGCGGTGCCTGCGGGCCTTGTAATTGTAATCCTGCTGCTGTCGGTGGCTTTGCTCGCTGGCGTTAATAGTGTCAAAGACGGGGCTGCGTCCAGACCAGTGTGACGGGCTCTTGGCAGGTCAAGAGAGGTCTGACACGGAGCCAGCAGAAGAGGAGTTCAAGTGAGACAGTGAGCTTAAGATCGGGGGGGAGGGGGAAGAAGTGAAAGAGAGAAAAAAACTGAGAGACAGAGAGAGAGAGAGAAGTGGAGTACGGGGAAAGAATGGATAGAAAGAAGAGGGGGTGGGAAGAAAGAGAGAAACAGAAAGAAAGGAGGATGGGGAAAAAAGGGATAGAAGAAAGAAGAGACATAGACAGAGAGAAACAGAGAGGGGTAGAGGGGGAAGAAGAAATAAATGGAAGAGGTGAGAGAGAGTGAGAGAGAAAGAGGTGGAGTGCAAGAAGGGATGGATAGAAGAGGGCGGACAGAGAGACAGAGGCAGAGAGAAAGAGAGAAGAAGGGTGGAGGGGGACAAAGGGATGGCTAGAAGATGGGAGAGCCAGACACAAAGAGAGGTAGGGGTAGAGGGGGAAAGAGGTATGGATGGAAGAGAGGAGACAGAGAGAGAGAAAGAGAAAGAGAGAGATGTTATGTTTGTGGTTGGGGGGCCTGTGTTATGTACTGCGAGAAAGAGAGAGTGCAGAAGCCCCCGTTCTGAGGCTTGGCTTGAGAGCATTAGTGGTGCGTAAATATTTAAATTGTCCAGGCATGCGTATTGTTTCTCTGAGATGGAAGAAATAGAGATGTGACTAGAAGAAGAGAGAGAGGAGGAGGAAAAGAAAAAAAGAAAGAAAGAAAGAAAGGAAGAAAGAAGGAAAGAAAGACGGAAAGAAAGAAAGAAAGAAAGAAAGAAAGAAAGAAAGAAAGAAAGAAAGAAAGAAAGAAAGAAAGAAAGAAAGAAAGAGGGGCTGCATTAAACCAACAGCAAGTCATAGGGTATTGTTTTTTTTTTCCTCATTGAAAGAGTCCCAGGCAGGAGTAGTTCAGGCTGAGTTCACTGCCCTGGTTTGTGTAAATGGTGTCTGATTGTCATTTACTCTGATCTACACCCAGACAGTGAGTGTGTGTTTTGTTTTTGACTATACACATACACTTCGGCCTCCCTGCAGACAAGTAAAGCAGCCCTCTGGGAAACAGGTGGAGAATAAGTCACCTGGCTCAAGAGTGTTCTGTTTGTAATATAACAGTCTAAACGAGATCCTCTATACACACACACACACGCACACACACACACGCACACACACACGCACACACACACACACACACACACACACACAAACACACACACACACACACACATATACACATACACACACACCAGGCAGCAGCTATGTATAAGCCAATGACTCCATTAAAGTATGTAACCTAATGTGAGTGGAAGAGGGTAAAAAAAGAGGGGAGAGAGAGGGAGAAGAGAAAGAGAGAGCGAGCAAGAGAGAGAGAGGGAATGAGAGAAAGAGAAAAAAATAGACAAAGACAGACAGAGAGACAGACAGACAGACAGAGAGGGACAGAGAGAAAGAAAGAGAGAGAGAGAAAGAGAGAGAGAGAGAAAGAGAGAGAGATGAGAGTTTACCTTTGAGTGTTTGACTTTCTTCACAGGGAGTTGCTTCGCATAAAGAGGGAAAAATCCATCAGGGCTTGTCGGTGCATAGCGTATGTATCCTGACATCAAAGCCATGTGATTGATGCAGGATTGCGGAACGGGGTGGAAACACTGATGCCTCTCGAGCGAGAAGCAGGAAGAGGGGAGGCTTGAGAGGCGGCTTCAGCGAGCTACCGAGCCCCTACCTAGCTGTAAGCAGGCCCGAGTGATTGATAATGTGTCACAATAGTGTTTAAAGAGCTGAGCTGAATTAAGTCGGGGCTGCGAGGCTATTTCCACACAAGCCCTTGCTCACGTCTTAAGACCACATTAAAAACAAAGGCGGCCATTCTTTCAGCCAACAGCTTTCAGCGGGCCCCTATCACAACTTCAAACATTCTGTACAGTGGCATGCTTCAGGGTCTTGGGACAGAAAATAATGTGGGCATGTACAACAACAAATACACGGGGAGCTGTTCGATTTCAAGCAGGGCTGTCTGTATGCTGAACTGCGGTTTCGCCAATGTAAACAGCACAATCATGCCATTGTACAATGTCCGCATTTTTATTACATCGGTTACACTAGCGGTAGTCTGACACAAGTTGGCCATTGGTGGCAACAGATGGGGATGTGGTGGTGGGGGGGGGGGGGGGGGGGGTTGGGGGGGTGTTGGGGGAGGTTGGTTTATGAGGTCTTTCCAATCTGGAAAATCAATCCCCAGATTCTGATCTGAAGGCCTACTTATTACCCATAATTCCCCAGTCTCCAAGGGAGATCATGACAGTTCGAATGGCCTGAGCACTTTAAGGATTGCAGATTAATCGGTTAACAGCTACGTTAGTCCATGACTGCTCATACTCACATTGCACATACTAATGTCCCCATTACATTGTGTGTGTGTGTGTGTGTGTGTGTGTGTGTGTGTGTGTGTGTGTATGTGTGTGTGTGTGTGAGAGAGAGAGAGAGAGAGATAGAGAGAGAGAGAAAATCCACACATATGTTCCGATATAAGTGTGTGTGTGTGTGTGTGTGTGTGTGTGTGTGTGTGTGTGTGTGTGTGTGTGTGTGTCTGTGTGTGTGTGTGTGTGTGCGCGCGTGCATGTGTGTGTGTGTCTGTGTGTGTGTGCATACATGTGTGTCTGTCTTAAACATCTTTCATGTCAGCATAAACTTAAAAATTGCTCTGCTTCTGCAGTTACATGGGTTGTTCACACTGAGAGTGAAGGAGAACAAATATACCCTATTCAGGCCCTGCCTGATCCACTCCAGACGTCTCTCTCACAGTAACGTCCCTCATACTCCACACCGGAGCCCTAATCCAACCAGTGCTCGTGCTTCTAATTACTGTACATTTCTCCCTAGGGAAGCCCTCTGAAAATGGCTCAAATATTCCCCCAGTAAAACACGGCACGGTCCCCATTATGGCTTGCGTGAAGGTTGAAGACGGGGCAGGAGTAGTTACTGGGTTTAGAATTTCTGTCGTCTTGGCAAAAGTTTTGGTTGGTGTAAGTATGACTGAGTTTTTTTTTTTTTTGATGCCCCGCTTATGAACGGGGAAAAAAAAGCTAAGAACCAAAGCTGGTTTCTGTGTTACAGATCTTATTGGACGCATGTTGGACAGTAATTTACAGGAAAAGCCATTCATCATTCTCCCTGAGTTTGACTGAGTAGGAATGCAGAAACATCGTTCTTCCATAAACACATATCACACATACATTTTTGTTTGATGAAAGTGATGGAAATTCAATTGTCCTAACCCCAAACTACAGACCGAAAGGGGTAAAGGTAGCTCTTGGAATAACTTCTAAACCTCAGAGCCTGTTTGGCCCGGTGACTATAAACATGCTTGATGAATGTATACACACCACAGTCTAGGCAAGAAATAATGAAAATATGATCTCGGGGTCACGAGCAGTTTATATCTGACACAGGCCAATGACAGAGAGAGCAACAAGCTTTACTGCGAGTCTGATTCACTCACATGTAATATTCTCTGCTGCCCCCTCCTGGTCATTATTTCATTGCAGATTCAATTCTCCTGTCAGTTAGCTGCACTACTGCTAAGTTATTTCAGTCCTTTTTGAGATGATTTTTTGTAAATTCCCTTTTCATGTCTTCAACCATTTTTTACAGTGTACAATGATTTAAAACATATAAACGACCAAAACACTTCAAATACACCAGTACAAAACTTACAATACTGCACTTAAATCTGTATTACAATATAATGCACAACATAATACAAAACAATGTGAATATACACATTATTCAAATTTGTATTCACAGAGCTGATAGATATACTGCGCTGTGTCAGTGTAATATAGAACAGGATACTGTTCTCCTACATACCAATATCTCTGCACTATAATGCACTAGCCCGTACTTCATTTCATTTTGTACAGAGGGTCTGGACCGGAATCTCTTGAGGGTCAGCGAACAGAGGGTGTGTTCGTTAGCGGTGACGTTGACCTTGTGTGCTACATTTGAATTGTAGTGCGTAGGTAGGCTAATTGCATACGTGATGACCAGGCGTTAGCGACTGGGTAAAGGCAGAGGCTTGTTTTAAACTTCAGCAGAGTCCACACCTCCAGGAACAAATCGTTTCTGACGGTGTCTGTTCCAGACCCTCTGTACAAAATGAAATGAATAATGCAGTAATGTAGAATCATTATCCACAATTTCAAGATCATAATCCATCATTAAAGACAGATATTCAATTAGAATAATGATATACAGTTTGTCATGCATGACTTGACTGTCACATACTATGTGCCTCTTTTGGGGTTACATGTTGAATTGTCGATTTTGTAATAGTAGTCATTCCCCGGTTTCACCTTTAAATAACTGAAGGTCACAATGAATTGCCCACTAACAGTGCCCTCCCAATGTCACCTGATGACATGCTTTCATTGTGCGTGACAGCAAACTTTCAAACCACCAGACCAGACTCTGAACAAATGGTAAAATCCATTAATCGGACCATTACCTGTGTCTAATCAGCTCTTATCAATTACAATTTCCTGTTACACAACCTGTCTGCTGAACAGATTAAAAGAAGACTACCATACTCACTTAAAAATAAGCACTTTGACTCCTGTCTCCCTGTCAAATGCATTTTTAATGCTGTTAGTGAAATGTTTACAGATAGTGGATGCCACATAATTACAAGCTACAGAACACATAATGGTTTTTCAAAAGCCTATACTTTGGCTAAGGACTGTGTGGAGTTTATGAGGACATTGACCAATTATGTATTTCTGTATTTGTATGTACAGCTTTCAGAATTACACTGCAATACAGAGAATGCATTCTCATTCAACTAGAACAGAGCAACAACACATTTAATCTAAGACAAACTACAACACCTGACATATTCCTGAACCAGAAAGGCTGAAACCTTCAGTCTGTAGATCTTGGTGTCTAAACAACAGCCTTACAAGTACTGATTGTATAACTGTATTGAAACTACTGACTCTATAACTGTATTATTAACACTACTGATTGCATGCAATACTGATTATGATTTTATGACATCTCATCAACCACAACGTGTGGTAGGATAAGATGTTATGCCTGACAAACATTTTTCAATAACAGCTACTGGGCCAAAATACAACAGTCGCCTCAACCTCAACTGGGGGGAATAATTATCGTAAAGACATTTTGTGGTATTAATCTAATTTAAGAGTAGGACTAGCCAAATTGTACACCCAGCCAGAGATGGGTTCAAAGATTAAATGTTTAGCCATCGGTTCTACCTCTGCACATAACACAGATGACTTCACAGATTGGCTTGTCTACCTACGGAGGTGTGCTCAGATGGATTTGTAAAGGGTGGGAGCAAATGTGGTATGGGCTATTACTCTCTGAAGTCAGATTACCCACGGCCAGACCCTCATACCTGCCTCTCAAGAGCGGTCGTGCCACACTAGGAATATGGCTAAACTTTGCAAGGCGGTGAGATGTTTCGGTTAAACTTTCTATAAAGCTTGTATTAATAAGACTCTATAAACACATTCACTGAGGGTTATAATGCCCTAATAAAGCTTAACAATGGTTGAATATGGTTAATATTCATAACTACTTATACATACTCTTCACTCCACTCCACACACCAGTAAAGCTTTATAACTAAGAATACACTGTGTCACTTTAAGTTGGAATAGGGCTTATGACATAACATTATAATGCCTTGAGTATGTATAACTATGAATACTTCACCTACTTTATGAATGCCTTATAAGTCTTTATGAATGTGTTTACAGTCTTGTGAATACGAGCTTAATAAATAGCGTTACTGATGCTTCTACTGTAAGCACTCCTGCTGGAGAGGCTGAGGTCTCCACTCAGCGGCGCAGCACGGTCCTCAGGTGCGTGAGCTGGGCCATATCGACGCTGCTGCCCCCACAGACGATCATCACCAGCAGGCCGAGCGGACGGGGCAGCCTGCCCTCCTCCTGGAGCCTCTGGATCAGACCGCTGTACACAGCAGCCAGGGCAGCCCCGCACGCCATCTCCACCAGGACACGCTCCTCATCTGGTACACACACACACACACACACACACACACACACACACACACACACACACACACACACACACACACACACATCTCTGATACTCTTAGGAACTTGTTACTAATATCTATCTATCTATTAATATACATAATAATATTTATATTATATACAAACACATACACACAGTGAAGGCACAAGTTAAGCACTTTCACATACAAACAAACTATGTTTTTTAACACAGAGAAACACACAACTCCACACATAGTCAGGATTTAGGATACACTACACACACAAACAGGCAGGTTTTATATTAAACACAGACACACACCCACACATAGCACACAATACAGTGGGTAAAGGGTTTACAACACACACACACACACACACAGACACACACACGCACGCATGCACGCACACACGCACACATACTCATACGCACAGAAAAGGACACTTATAAGTACATTCTAGGAAAATGACACTCCCACACCTTTTCAAAGCACATAACTCTTCAGAGTGACCTTTAAGGTCATATACCCTTTTTGGAGCTAGACAGATATGGATACTGTGCTCTGTAAGGGGAGGAATTCTTGGACATTTTGTTGAGTTATTCTAGTTATGCTGGTACAGCAGTTGGTAAATAATGTGAGCATTCTTATTTTTTCGGTAAACTGTCTTGTTAAATCAATCTGTACATGAACATACACACACATACACACATGTGTGCGTGCATACACACACACATACATACACACATAATCAGCAGTTGATTTAAAAAGAACTGCATGGGTATATAGAGGACTTTTTTTTGTCTGGGCAGCACAATATAAAGACTACACTGAAACCTTAACAGGCTCGATCTTTTTCAAAAATAGCCGTCGGAGAGTGAGCAAACATCTGCGAGGCCTTGTGGCCGGCCCGTGTGGCCGAGGGAGGCATGTCATTATGGGCAGCAGCCGGGAACGTGGAGACAATAACATCTGACTGACCCAAGAACAGCTCCACAGCCTCCAGTGCTTCCAGGTCTGTCACCACCTCGGAGAGGAGCCTGGCCTCCTTGCTGTAGTCGAAGGCCTGCCTGCACACCGTCTTCGCTCCCAAACATTTCGCCTCGCTGTTAAACAAAGCAGTCACAGCCTATTTAAACAGACTTTAGAAATATTCAAATATTTATATTAGACTGTCCACTTTTATATTCGGAGCTCGGCCTGAGTGTTTATAAGTGTGCTTGTGTTACGGGCAGTGGACCTATGCCAGAACACAGAAGGCACACCGCACTAGGTCTGCACGATATTGGAAAAATGTGCGATATGCAGTAACATTGCTGAATGTTGCGATATGTTCACAATATGTTTTGTGATAAATAAACATTTAAAATGTTAAATATAATTTAAACATTTAAATATTTCAATATAGTTTTAACATCTTTTAGCTTAAACTTCGCCGCTAGGCTGTAGCCAGTGCGCAGCCCATTGTATATTGTGATATCACAATATTTTCGATATATTGTGCAACCCTACACCACACCATCATGTAACTCTAATGTCTCTCACAAAAAGGATTACAGGCTTTTAGTTTTGAAGCATTGTCTTTTACGCTGTCCTTCACACATGCAGAGATTTATACTCACTCATTTGCCAGCTATGTCTCTCAAACTTTATCAGGAATCTGTTACAACTGGTTCATCCCTTACCTGGTGATGTCAGGCAGGGTGACCAGCTTCCCGGCTTTGATGGCGGCGTTAAAACAGTCTGCTCCTACAGTCTCCATGCAGAGCACCGGTACATTCTCCCAGCCCACCTCTCTCAGGCCCTCAACCACCCCACACAACAGTCCTCCTCCCCCTACAGACAACACTATAGCCCCAGGCTTCTCTGGGAGAGAGGCCTTCAACTCCCGCACTATACTGGCATGACCCTGCCTAGAAAAAGCAAAAAGTATCAATTACATTCATTTATTTACTCATTCTGAACTGCCCAGAGATATATGAAATAGTAGAACTGTAACAACATCATAACAGGTATAAAAAATATTGAAATAACTCAGTTTTAATGCTTTTGATGCTTTTATGTGAGAGATGAAGTTTTTAAGCGGACATACAACAGCTAATCAACAATCACAGTTGGGCAAATGCTCAATTTTAATATTTAAGTTGGCATCACATAGCAGAAGCAAGTTTACATTAAAGTTTGAATTTAAAGTGAACCTTTCTGTTAATGCCTGTAGCGAAGGAGAGAAGTCACCCCACCCGGCTTTGAACCCGGGTCTCCAAACAGGGGCTCCGACCGCAACGCCAAAGAGCCAGGCTCGTTGGAATGGTAGTCAGAGCACACCCACAACCCCTAGTGATGGCACTCCATCACACTGCCTTCCCCTTCGGGAGGCGCAGCCATGCGCTTCACACACTCAGGTGTCCCTCACGCATCTCCCACCATAATTCTCCCAAACAGGGTGCCCCACATACTGATGCTTCACCCATCACTGGGGTCCCTCACACCGGGGTCAACCTAACCTGGGGGTCCCTCATATGGCTCACAGAGTGGCTGGACCTCCAATGACACCATTCTGACACCATTTTTAGCGAAGGAGAGGACAAGTCACCCGACCCAGCATCGAACCCATGTCTCCGGGGTATCAAACAGGGGCTCTGACCGCAACGCCAAAGAGCCAGGCTCGTTAGGATGGCAGTCAAAGCACACCCACAACCCCTAGTGATGGTCACTCCATCACAATGCCAATCATCAGAGTATGGCCAGCACACTTACCAGAGGAGGGGGTGATCAAAAGGAGGCACAAATGTCAGATTCTCAGATTCAGCTAGACGCAGAGCCTCAGCATTCGCATCATCCCAAACCTTTTAGATATAAACAAGAACTGGGTAAACAAGACAATACCAACAACAGATACTGGCTAAGTGGCTCGTTTAAAACATCTTACAGATGCCAAAGGTGCTTTCCTCAATTCTTGAAAAACATTACTGGCATTTGGTAACCCCATTTTGTTGGCATACCGCATATTTGGGGATAAGAGAAAAGTCAGACCACTTGAGGATTTTAGGGAAAGAATGCAGAATTTGATGAAAAGTGTCGATGAGTTTAAGGGATCACCATGAAACAAGGGGTAGAATAATCAAAACAGGACACCTGCCAATGAAGTCAACCAGACCATGAAGAGACTGCATTTATGGACTCTCACCTTGCCG
Source organism: Coilia nasus (assembly GCA_027475355.1). Taxonomy (NCBI): domain Eukaryota; kingdom Metazoa; phylum Chordata; class Actinopteri; order Clupeiformes; family Engraulidae; genus Coilia; species Coilia nasus. The sequence goes on along the minus strand of CM050205.1, from coordinate 28,940,265 downwards.
ACCACTTTCACTGTTGCTCCTTGGTCTTTAAGCTTCTGCACCACGAGCCCTGGTGATGATGCGGGTATAACAATGATTGCTGGGATGCCAAGTTTTCGTGCAGCATAGGCTGTAGCCATGCCAGCATTTCCCCCTGGCAAAAGGGGTATATCAGTGCAGTCATGGTATTATAGCCTACCCATTAATAATAAATAACCTACATATTACGCCATTCACAGTAGATGATAGGCTAATACCTGAGGCACAGACTACTCCTTTAGATCCCGATTGAACAACCTATTAGATAGAAAAACACACGTGATGTGTATGTGTTTCAGTAAATGCAACAAGTTTCAAAGGGTTTTGTACATAATGTTATACAGACGCCTGGATTTTAAAACACAGTTCTCTGTGTCAACACTGGAGGCACTAGTCTGCCGGAAAACGAAAACAAAACCTTTTCCCAAAACATTAAAACGGGACATAGGCCTTCTCACGAGTAGACTCACAGCAGTGAAGGCCACGGCTTACCTTCTGGCACAGGTGTCCGATACCTCGGATTTTGAAGGAGCCGGAGGGCTGTGAACTTTCCATTTTCAAAAGCACAGTGGTCCCTGTTCGTTTGGACATGCCTATACTCTCAAGTAGTGGTGTGTTGATATGGAAGCCCTCTGGATTCGACATGGTTCGCGAAATCTCTGGAATCAGGGTTATGCGGGATATTAAACAGAAATATTTTGGCAGTTTCAGGTTTTAGTGTAATACCTTTCTGCTGCAGGTAGGTACATATTGTTTTCATATTGTTTTGGCTTGTATCTGGACCACGTGAGGATTCTATGCTGGTTTTAGGGCCAGGAAACTGTTGCCTTGACATAAATTTATAATGCATGTCATAATCTTGTACCAGCGAAATTGGTAAGTTCACCATCCCATATCAAAACGCACGACAGAGGAAATCGTCTTTCTCAAGCTTACCTTTAAATTATGTTGCGTATCGTGAGTTGTTAACTTGGGTGACCATTCAGTTAAGTGCCCTTATGGTTCAAGGTTCGCCGACTCATTATGATGTCGCACTGTACCCTTCACTCGCTTAGGGGAAGACAGCTATGGCTATTCTTAAGTTTCATACGCCCTCTTTCGGTTAAAATGTGAAACTCCTAGGCGTCATTTGATGAATTTCTCGTTCAAGTGAGAACTGATGTGGGCAAGCTATAGACATTTTTCAAGTATTGCTGTGACTGACTATAACAAATAGACAACCCCATCGACTCATTTTGCACTTACTTTCTACAGACGTACAAATAAAGCATCGTAGTCTCCCAAAGTAATTAACACTATCCCAAAAAGTTAAAAGCTGTAGGCTGTCCCAAGTACCTGTTTGAAACAAGTATAATTTTATTCATATTTTTTTGTTTGTTTAAATGGGTCTGTGTTCACATCAGAACCTTTCATGGTAGCATTTGTTTGGTTATCAAAGTTGTCTTTATAAAAGCATTAAAGCAGTTGTATTTATCCTCCTGTGTAAAGCATTTTAGTTGGCTCTGGTGCTGTAAAATAAAGTTGTTTTGTTTTTACAAGCTTTTCAAAATAGCACCTCCAAAAGGAAAACCAAACCACACACAAAGTATTTGTCACTGTCCCATTTCGGGACCTCTTTTATTTTATACATGTATAGTACACCTTACATAAATTGCGTGTTGTTGTATGACGCCATTCGACTCAGCCATTGTGCCTCCACCACTTTTTTATTTTCAGTATTCAGTTGCAGAGCAGTTTAAAAGCATTACTTCGATTGTGCATTAAATAAACACTAAAAACTGGAAAAAAATATATAATACAACATACGCATTCCTGTCTAAGTATTTCGTTTTTTTTTTTTTTAAAAAGGATTGTGTAAGGTTACAAGTTCAAAATGGAGGCTCTCCCCCTGAATACAGTATGTCCATCATGTTTTGATCATTAAGGAGACTTGACCACTATCTGATAGTCTACAGATTCTGGTTCTTTTCAGCAGTATGTTGTTTCCTTAGTTGTTAATTGTCCTCAAGAAACCTCTGATTACTCCTTCCCTGTCAGTGTTCGCTTCATTTCCGCACACATTCACCAATTAACACCTACACTTTTTCCTCCCTGAGTCACATCCTCTGTTTCCTTCAGTAAAAAAAAAAACTGTTATCCTCAAGAATCACCTCCTCCTCTTCTTCCTCCTTGCTTCCGGTTCCTTCCTTTCCTCTGAGTCAGCTCCTGTGCTCCACTTTACTCTCCAAACATTTCCTCGCTCTCTCTTCAGCCATCTCCACACACACACGCATACATTTTTATACACAAATAAACATACATTTGAGAACACTCTTAACATGTTTACATCACATCCCCTCCCACTTCCACTCTCCTCGTTCCCTCCAACACACATCTTCCACTTCCACTCTCCTCGTCTCCTCTCCTCCAAAACATATTCCCACTTCTAGCTCTCTCGCCACCACTACATGTGAACTGTACCAGCACAGATCATCTGAGAACATGAGTAGAAAAATACTGACAAAGCTGCATGATTTGGTAGAAGAAAAAAAAACACAACAGGTTCAGCCATATGAAAGTGAACAGCCATGAAAGCAGATAGAGTACTAGTCTGTATCTCTCGTTCTCACTCCCTTCTCTCCCTCCCTCCCTCCTCTCCTCTGTCTTTCTTTCTTTCCAGACGCGTATGGTATGAGGCACCCCTGACTCTAGCCTCCTGCCCAGGCCAGGGCACCCAGACATGGGGCGCTGGGCACGTGGGCATGGCCCCCTCCCTCCCTCCCTTCCTCCAGGTGTGCCCAGTGGGCACAGACGCACGGAGAGGGCAGTGCCCCCGGGGCAAGGCTGCTGTCTGCAGGTGTCAGTGCATCATCCATCGATCCACCACCGGGCTGCTCACAGGAGCTTGCGCTTGCATAATGTGGCAGGCAGAGGGCGCTATGCCAAAGAGCGCTGCCTGGGCTTAATCCTGGGATACAACTACAAGACAAGGGAGCAAAGAGAAAAAAAATATTTTGTGTTGGAATTAATGACACAGATAAAGCAATTTTGAAAAATCACTATTTAGAGCAACAGTCAGATGAAAATGTATTAATACAGAGTTGTACAGCATTTGACAACCACCTTAACAATTTAACTTTACCTAAAGGTTTCTTTCATTGAAATACATAACTGTGTTTGGCAAGTGTTCTATACAGGCTAATATGAACAGGCCAGTCACTGCACTGTTGTGTTGAAGAAGAGGACTGTTTTTGTCTGATTGTCAGATGGGGGCACCGCTGAGAGCCTGGGCAACACCAGTGCAGCCTGTTACTGTGCGCTCAGACCGGCAGCTACTGAAGCAAACAAGCATCTGAAGATCAGCAATGCTCTCAGTAGCTCATGCCACTCATTTTGCTCAAGAGGTGGACATCAGAATGTTCAACCATACTTGTCCATGTAACGGATGTCAGTAAATCTACACATTCCTGTTGGATGCGGCTGGACTGCTTGATATCCCATTACCATGAAGTTAACTTCTCGTTTTCACTCTGGTCATCCAAGATGCTTCACTGACGGCCTTGTCGCTCTCGTTGCCAAATTCGCTGTCTCTCCACAGAGGAAGAATGACTACCGCCACTGTGGTAGCTCTAGTCGCTCTTGGTCTGAACGCAGATACTCTACTCACCCCTAGCAGATTGCGTGGCACGTATCCTTCCTTATCATTCAGGCGTGCCCACCACCACTCCGTCTCGCTGTCATCACGGCGACGCAGCACGGTGAGGGCGTCCCCCTCGTGGAAGGACAGCTCGTCGGGTGACTGCGCCTCGTAGTGCCACAGGGCGTACACTGCCCCCTTATTCATCACCCCCAACTTCTCCTGCACACCTGTGGAGAGTGAGAGAAGACAATACACAGAGAAAGACAAAAAGAGAGAGAGCGAGAGAGAGAAAGTAAGAGATATGGAAGGACAGATGGTCACCTAATGCCATAACCAGACCTATAAATCAGCCATGAAATGATGCCTCACTAATTACCTACAACTGGCGAGTAGCATGAGACCTTAGCTGTGTGGGGAGGAATAAATATCTTTGGCTCATCCTCCATCTGGAAGACGCATGAGCCAAGCCTCTTCAGGGAGGTGATGATGGGTCTGAGGAGAACCTCCCATGGACAGCTTTAGTTGGGGGAGTGTTGCCGAAAGCTTTAACTAGGTGTAGACTTACAGACCACAGCTTTGAGCTGTGTGTGGGTGATACCCGCTAACAGAGCTAAGGCAGGGAGGTCTGCTTTCACAACTGTGTGTGTGTGTGTGTGTGTGTGTGTGTTGCTACATGTGTGTTGCCTTTTTTATGCTTTTCCTTTTCTCTTATGCCTTCTTCTCAATAACACTATCCTCCTTTAAAGATATAACTCTTTAGCTCTCAACTCGAAGCCAAAACACTATGCTCTCCTTCTCTCTATCTCTCTGTAAGCAACGTATCTATCTACCTCCAGGAGTGTTGAAGTAGGGGGCCCTAGATGCATGAGAAATATAAAAAGGAATATAAAAAGGAAGGGGGAGCCACAGAGACTGTTTGTGAATAGAGCCCAGAGTTACAGCTACAGCCCTGGCCTGTCTATCTCTCTCCAACTCCTTCTATACCCCTCTGCCACACAGACACACACACACACACACACACACACACACACACACACACACACACACACACACACACATTTTATACTTTATTTGATTCCACATTACAAGTTAATGTTCATTCACATACAGACACACATAAATGCAACCATACAGTCTGTCTCACCGTAGAGGAACTGGGAGCACTGGATGTAGCCCTCCTCCATCTCCTCACACTTGTCTGCAGCCGTCTCCACATCACTGATGGTCGTGGCAAAGATGGCCGCCCCAGACTCCACCAGCAGCTTGCAGAGGTGCACACTGTTACAGGAGGCGGCGCAGTGCAGAGGGGTCCTGGGTACACACACACACACCCGCACACGCACATACACACACACACACACACACAGCCATGCACACAAATCAGTTCCACAGTAGTTGCATTAGAAATCTAGGTCCCTTTTAAAAATGTTGTTTATTTTCAGAACATATCTCTGCTATTCTTAGGAACCTGTTAGTAATATCTATTATGAATTATATACAAAACTTCAAAGTGGCATCTGATGAAACACAGTATGTGGTATCTAGTAATGCAGCACCAAGACAAACACATCCCCGCATCAAACAACCATTAGGCTCATTATGGGAAGCATCAAGCACGTACTGCCCAGGAAAGTTAATCTTTTTCAGGGAGGGGGCAAACATCCTCGGCCTTACCATCCGTCACTGTCGGCCGCATTGACATTTACTCCAAAGTCCAGCAGGAACTTAACGATGTGGTGGTGCCCGGCGCATACAGCGTTGTGGAGCGGAGTGATGCCCTCATCATTTGGTGTGCTCGGATTCTGCACCTAGATGGTGAAAGAAAGATTCAGTGAGATTCAGATTAACTAACTGAATAGGGACATCATTTTAGAGTAGAGGAAGTTCAAAGAGAATAGAGTACATTCCAAATAAAATTCCAAAAACATGAATGTCCCCATTTTACTTTATGACTCATAACTGCATTTATGGGCTTTAATCTTTACAATGTGTGGATTTGTTGGGTTAATACCAATAATACAACTTTAATGTTAAAAGTCCAATTATAAATATTGTAAATATTGTAAATACCAAAATATTGACAAAAAGGACAAAAATGTTGACACGTGCTATAGGCATTACCTGTTGTACAGTAAGTCTTATACATAATTTCTGCCTGTTGAATCACTGCATGTCTATATGTTGAGTCAACATCTGCCGGAGTCCAGTTCCTTGTGTATGTAAGTATACATGGCCAATAAATCTGTTTCTGAGTCTGATGTCAGTGGTTTTACGTTTTCTTGTCACAGTAGGACACAGGTGGCTGTGTGATTACCTCATAGATGATTCTCTGCACCAGGTCAAACTCTCCCTCCAGGGAGGCATCGAGCAGCAGAGCCAGGGGGTTGAACTTCACCCTCAGGCCGTGGCCTGTTCGCTCTGAACCTGGCTTCTTCAGGTTGGTCCGTTTGGCCTGCAGGACAAACAAAGCACAGGGAAATAAATATGCTGAATTTAAATTGAAGGGTGTCAATCAATGGTGTGCACTGTCTCTCTGCTGAATCTGAGAGCTAAAACTAGATCTACATTTCTACATATTTGGTATATTTTGGTATTCTATCAACACAGAAATTTTAAACTTAATAAAACATTTTTTTCTATCTTTTTACTACTGCTTTGTATTAAATGATCAATTATTGACTAGCAACTACAACCTGCTTTATATCTGATGAAATGTTAACTAGAAGTTATTATGAGGCTTATACATTGAAATCTTCTGAATTCTGGCTTACTGTCAGCGACTTTGGCCATTCCAAGCCACAAACTACATTTATCACTGTCTCAGGTGCTATTGTCTACTCAACAAGCTAATTCAAGTGTGCAGTCAAGGGATGTTGCTGTTTTGTTTATGCCAAGCGCAGGTGTTTGTTGTTAATTGCTCACACATGTGAGATGATGCCAGTAAGCCCCAAGTCTGTACAAAAGCTCTGACAGCCAACATGTCTCCACAATATGCTGACTTCCTGGCGTCGTTACTGTTGACTACTAATACACAGTAATGACAATGTACACCTACGCACTGCCTGGTTCTCCAAGGAGGACACCTGGCTGGCTGAGGGGCTGTGTGTGATAAGAGTCATTGCTCGAACCTAAAATTTCCCACATAATATTTCCCACACGGCCTCCATAGGAGGAGTCATGTGACCTCGTTGAAACCTGTATCATTTGTGCCAGAGCTAATACTAACAATAATTTTTCAACAATCGACAACCATTGTTTTATGTTCTGTTCTTTTATCACGGCTTTTATTAACTGAGGTGCATTTTTTTCTGTAAAGCACATTGAATTGCGGTATATAAATAAACTTGCCTTGCCTAATACTGTCTATATTCAGGAGTCATATCATCAGCCAAAGGGGCGAGAGAGGATAAACAAAAGCTGCATCTCCACAAAAAAAAACAAGCAAACAAATAAAAAAAACAGCACTCAGTGCACTCCTGCACACTTACACCCCATAAAATATGCATAGGGCTTGTGTTTGTGTGCAATTGTATGTGGCCACACAGCCCGCTAAAGTGGCACTATGAAAAGCCCACTGATGCTAATGTTAGCGCTACAGCTACAGCATCTGTGTGTGGTAGCTCGTCAAATACCCGTCGCAAGTCCGGTTAAACCTCGGACTGACTGGCATGCGTTGCTCGTGCCACATTTTACATTTCAATTTGGGACACGTCAGGGACTAATTACGTCCCAACTTCCTTTTTTGTGGTTATTTTCAGCTCACTCGCCCTCTAGGTGCTATAAATTTGCACCATTTGAATTCCGGCTGGATGTGAACTAGTTCAGATTTCAAATTCCACAGGTCATAGGGAATCTGAAACAAAGATAGCAAGTGTATTTCTGGTGGGTGTTGAATTTTGCTGAGGCCTTATTCTCTCCTGATTACCCACTAACGGCTTTTCTCTTTTTCCTTCTTTTCCATAACACTGACCTTACAAATATTACTTTGGTTAACTCTCTTCACGAGTATGACTTTATAGTTCTCAGCTGAAAGGCAAAATACTGTGCACATTTTACAGCCTCTATCGATCCATCTTTTCCCTCTATCCCTCTTTCCCTCTTTCCCTCCCTCTATCTATCTACCTATCTATCTATCTATCTATCTATCTATCTATCTATCTATCTATCTATCTATCTATCTATCTATCTATCTATCTATCTATCTATCTATCTATCTATCTATCCATCCATCCATCCATCCATCCATCCATCCATCCATCCATCCATCCATCCATCCATCCCTCACCGACGGGCTGGGGGGTGAGCTGGGCTGGGGCAGTGCCTCAGGCTCTGCAGCGGGGGTGACGGCCTCTGGCGCTGGGCTGCTCTGGACACTGCCTGGGCCCGGCTGGTGGTGGTGGTGCTGCTGCAGTTGGTGATGATGGTTGTTGTTGCTGTTGTCCTCTGTGACCTCAGGGGCCAGCCTGGACGCCTGAGGAGGTGGAGGCTGGGTGTCAGCGATCTGAGCGCTGGGCATCGCATCAGGCGCAGGCTGTGCCAGCCTGTTCTCGTTGGCATCCGAAGACAACGGAGGGGACCCAGACAGAGGGGTCAGGGGCGCGTCGGGCGTGGGCACCTCCACGCAGACAGGCGGCATCGCCAGGCCGTCGGCGAGCGGCGCGTTCCCGTTGGTGGAGTCGGCCTCGTTGATGATCATGGGCGGGCCCATGTAGCTGAGCGGGCTGTCGGGCTGGTAGAAGGGGGTGCCCACCGTGCCGCCCTCCATGCCCCCGGCCAGCGTGTTGAAGCGCTGGTACAGCAGCTTCTGGATGTTGGGGCCGGCGGGGCCCTCGGGCTCCGTGATGGAGCTGCGCTTCTTGAGCGGGCGTGGAGCGTTGGCCAGCTTCCTGCGGAGCACCTCCAGGTCGGCGTCGCTCTGGTAGCGCAGCGGGGAGTGGGCCACCGGCGTCAGCTTGGTGGGGCTGAGGGGGCGAGGGATGTTCTCCACGTTGGGTGGGGGTAGCGGGGCACCCTCGGCGTCTGTCTCGTCCCTACTGGTCTGGTGCTGGAGGGGGGTCGGGGAGGGAGACGTGGAGCTGGAGGGCAGGACTGGCTTTCCGTACACTGGACACAAAAACAGGAATGGAGGTGGGTGGTAATAAAAGTTAGAGACTGCTTTTATCAAGACAGTAATTGTGTAGTCTCTAATCTATACGTTGGCATTGTCCTGTTGGTAGAATAAAGCAGATTAGAGATTAGATAATACATTAGCAATAATCATGGAACAAAAGAGCATTGTTTATAAATAATCAATCAGTTCCGCTATTCCCTCCATCAACTTCTGTGGAAATGAACGATGCATTTCATGACTAAATTTAAGGAGTCGTATGTCTTGGACAGTGTTTTGGCAGACAAACACAACCTACCATAACTGTGTGTGAGGGATATCATGCCATGGCACACTGTGCATTCGCGACATGCGCATGCTGTCATTACTATTCTGTTTAAGCGCAACGTTCGTTTTTTTCTGGCAGAAATTCACATTGTCTACATAAGAGATGAGATTGCAATAATAGCAACAGGCCATGGAAAAAACGTGGCTTGCTTTTAAAGGAAATGACAGTAAAAACTCTGATTGGTTTATAGCATGTTACGCCCCGAACAGACCTATGATTAATTAAGTAACTTAAGACCAGTCCTTTTGAGCCATGCGCCAGGCGCAGTGTTAACTTTTCCCTTCGTCAAAATAGCATATTGTCTCATGACTGCCCCCAAAGCAACTTGCGCGACAGACTTCAGACGATGCGCATATGATCGTAAAAACAGAGCCCATGATGTTAGGAGACTCACCGGCCTTGACTGCGGGCCTGCTGCTGCTGCTGGCGTAGCCCTTAGCGGCCGGCTGCAGGTACATGTGGTAGATGGAGCTGGAGTTCATGGTGGCTGGGCCCTTGCGCGGCGACTGGGGTCGCGACCCCCTGTCGGTGACGAAGGGGCGCACGGCGGCTGCCAACGGGGGGTCGGGCCTCTCGCCGCCGGGGAACGCGGAGGAGCCGGCCCCGGACGAGGGGCTGGGGGGCACTGAGATGCGCTGCTGGATCTGCTGGGAGGCGGAGCGGGGGGTCGGGGGCGAGCGCTGCCAGGCCAGGGTGGCGGGGGCCGAGCGGGGCAGGGAGCTGGTGGAGCAGACGGTGGAGTGGTGGCCCGCGCTCGGGTACGTGCCGTAGGTCGGGTGCGGCTGCTTGGACAGGGCGGTCACTGCCCCCACCAGCCTGTTCGAGTCCATGCCCTGAACACAGGATGATGACAATATGCACAATTAGCATATTTCTTCATACATTTCTATAGGGTATCAGCCATGCAGGTTTTAAGCACTTCTAGAATCAGGAATGTTATCTAAACCTTAAGCATTAAGCAAAAGAAAACAACATAAGAAAAATGCAAATAAAAAGTGTGCAAGAATGTGTGTGTACTCACTTTAGTATGCACTAATATGTGTGCAGTTGTTCCATTATGGATTCACTATTTGCCATTACATCTGAAAAGAAAGTTCTACACGTTCACGTAACCTACATTGTTTTTTTTCTCTCTCAGCATGGGTGCTGTTCTCTGCCATGTGGTAAGTCTTACTGTAAGTCTGTTACACAACGAACATAAAGGTTCCAACTTGCTTTTGCTGTCAAACAAATAAGTTTATACTTGCGTCTGAGCCCTTTTTCAAGGCCCTCAGTACTGGTAACCATATACAGTAACAACAGTAATCAAGTTCAGATAGCAGGTCAGGTCTGTCCAATGTAAACCAGCATGGAGCCATGGGAAACAAGCAATGAGACAAAAGCAGCAGTCTTACCTTGTCACCTTGCATTCCGACGGCCATCTTGTCTGGAGGTACGAGCGGTGGCATGCTTTTGGTGAGGGCTGGCCAGTTGGCATCGTTGGCTGTGGAGCGGACGACAACAAGTGAGCATGGCGGAGGAGGAGGAAAGAGAAGAGAGAGGGATGGCCGCCCCTTTGGCTGCATCAAAGCAGCCTGGACAGCCTGTTCTGTTCTTTGGGGGCAGTCGCTTATGGATTAGGTAATTAGAGGATTAAGCACTGAAGGTGGTGTTAGAACACTAGGCTACTTTTCAAATGGTAAGAGATTGGGTTGAAAGTTGCTAGTAAAACTGTTGTAAGAGAGTGCATAACATAGAGACAGCGAGAGAGGGAGAGAGCAAGTGAGAGACAGAGTGAGACGGAAAGAGAGAGGTGGGCAGAGTGAGGAAGATGTGCCTGAAGCTGTGAAATGGTTCTTGACAGCACGGTTGAAATGTAGTTCGAGGAGATCCTTTAAGCTGTCAGCCAGTGAAAATGGAGCCGTACTCACAAGCATAACTCACACAGGCACTTGCACACACACACCCACACCCACACACCCTCAACTACGCATACCCACAGACATACGTGCACAATTACACACAGACCATCAGCTTTCAGCCAATATATTAACCGAGTACCCCTCCCCACTACCCTAATCTTAATGACATCTTAGGAGCGGATCTACTGAGTAAGGAGCGGCGCTGGCGAAGAGGCTGCTGGGTGTTTGTGTCGCACACACACTCTCTCCTGCAGACAATCCAGATCACGCAGGTTCAGCTGGATTAAACACTCCTGTAGCTTACGCGTCGCCATGGCTTCTCCTGTCTGCATCTCTATGAATAGACTCAGACTCATCCATGTCCTCTGCCTCCCTGTGGCATTGTGTCTACAGGTGCTATGGATTCCATATTATAGACCTTTTGTCCTTTACTGTAATATAGTATGTATATTATGTGTTATATGCACAATATTATGCCGATGTTAATTAGCTGTCTATGGGTCCCTCTATGCGCTGTACACTGTTCTTCTCTCCGCAGAACTTCAAGTTTGTTCCTCTTGAGGCGCTCAATGTATGATATTTACCTTTTATTCAGCCACCAATTAAAACCAAACAAATAGACTCTAAAATCTACAAGAATAAACTGGATGAGAATATTATCAAACAAAACCAACCCAGCCAGTGGGCATACGTTGAATTAGCGAGTGCTTTCAGCAGACTATATGTATGCATTCTGTCTGTAAACATGTCTTGTTTACCTCTCGGCAGCCTCAAGGTTTTTTTCTTTTCTTTCTTTTTCGTTCACAGTAAGCAAAGCCTCCTGAGTCACCACCACCACCAACTCATGAACTTTCTTTATAAAGTTTCTAAGTATAAAAATACACCCTGTTAAATTTTGGATGAGCTGCAGCACCACTAGGGAAAAAAGAGCTTAAGTGTGAGACAAAAAAAAGATCTGACCTTCACACCGTCAAAACCATTCTCTTCCTCAGCATCCAGCTGAAACTCAGAAGACTGACTCGGAAGTGACCTCCACCCACAGAACCTTTCCCCCCTCTGTCTAACCCCCCGTTTTCTATTCTTGTTTTTCCCCCCGCGTTTTTATGTTTGTTTAAATAAGCTGCCGTTACGTAAGGAAGCAGTGACTTCCCTGCATTCAGTGGTCAGCAGTCTTATAACTGCCCTTCCGAGGTAAGGTTCTGAGTCACATTACTTGACTGTTTAAAAACATTAACCATGTCTCCAAAAAATAATAAAAAAGGAAGAAAAGATGTGGGGTCTATTCTCTAATGATTTATAGAGCGCTAAGAAACACTACAGGGTTAGTGCATTTGATGGGGCACACTAATGATGCTGTTTTTGTAGCATAAAACTGGTTAAACCACAAAAGTAAGTACAAATCAGAGAGCAGAAAAGCTATTCTAATCACAAATAACATATGCATATATTAGCTTTTCAATACTACATCTTGTCTAAACATTATTACAGCAATTTTATTCTCAGTCTTTGTTTGCCTGTGTGTTGATTGTGCCCATGTAAGTTTTTGTGCACATGTCTGAGCTTTTTCTATATTTTTCCATACATTTCTATATTTTTTGTTTAGATATTTTATTTTGTTGGCCTAAGACAAAACAACGCATGTCTGTTTATGATTAGCCTGATTCTGTTTTCATATACACAAGAAGATTTTTTGTGTATACTGAAATCAGGCAATGCAATTCAATGGTATGTGTAAAATACATATTTATGTAAATGCCACATATAAATATATATGTGCATTTGAGACTTGATATTTACATGAAAACAATATACACATGTTTACATGTAGTGGGTGTTTTTTAACTGCGTGCAATGCATGATTTTAGTGTGTTTATTGCTGTGTGTGTGCATGGATGTTAGTGTGTGTGTGCATGTGCTTGCATGCGTGTCTGTGTGTGTGTGTGTGTGTGTGTGTGTGTGTGTGTGTGTGTGTGTGTCAGATTGGGTATGTGCATGTATGTGTGTGTGTGTGTGTGTGTGTGTGTGTGTGTGTGTGTGTGTGTGTGTGTGTGTGCTTGCATGCACGTGTGTGTGTGTCATCGCATACGTGCAAGTGTGTGTGTGTGAGAGAGATTGGGTATGTGCATGTGTGTGTGTGTGTGTGTGTGTGTGTGTGTGTGTGTGTGGATGTTAGTATAGACCCCTGAAGTCCTCCTGCTGTCTCCTGAAGACTCACTGGAATCACAGTCGGCCCCTGTGGGGTCTGTGGGGGCCCCGGGCCCTTCCGCCTCCCCTGGGGCCAGCGACAGCGGCGAGGGCTCCGCTATGATGTCTAAATCTGACACCTTCCAGGGGCTCGGGGGCTTTCGCACAACTCCACTCCCCTCCTCCTCTGCTGGGACCACCATCACCACCACCCCATCATACCATCCAATGTACACACAAACACATCCATAGTCACACACACACACACACACACACACACACACACACACACACACACACACACACACACATGCACGCCCACACACATCAACACATACACAAGCAAACAGACCCAGGCAAATGTGCATATACACACACACACACACACACACACACACAAACACACACACACACACACACCAGGGTGCACATGCACACACACACACCAGCCCAGCGATCAGAGGGGAACAAAAGATACATTCATGACAAAAAAGCCACATAGACAAGAACAGGGGAAGGAGAAGAGAGGGCGCACAAACAACAGAGAATACACACAAACACAAGAGAGGAAGGTTAGCCAGAAGACCAAGCAAAGGGAAAAAAAGAAGCAAATTAAAAACCATAAGAAATGATTTTCTTTTCTTTTTTGGCAAAGAATGAAAACAGTAGCAGATGCACTTAAAGCAAGCAAAGGATGTTGTTTACAAGGGAGACGGAAATGCTATACAGTACAGGCCTTTCACAGTAAACCGATATTTAATCACCGTCTAACATTCCAAGATGGAGAGAAGCTAAGAAAGAACACGGGCTGGATGCAAGGCCAGTTTACACCGAGTCCTTTTTACTCACTGAAACAGAATAGGGGAGTTCCCTTCCACTAAGATAGTAATCCTACTATTATACTACTGTATTATCCAACAATAATCAAAGAATTTAGTTGCCTGAATTTAGTTTAATGGACCTTGAAGTCCATTTTTACAAATATTCATATTCATTCTTAATTGGGTACTCCAGGTGATACCAACCACACTGCAGTTGGGTTGTTTTTATTGAGTTCAAAATAAAGTCACATCAAAACATGCCAACCCAATTTGACTAATAGTTCGTAAGTAGTAGTTTATATGCAAAATAATAATAAAAAATATTCACTTCAAATGGACTCTATTATTCCTGTCTAATAATACACACACAGGTGCTCTTTTTTCTATGATGGTTAAGAGATCCCAATATGCAGACATCCAGTGCCGACTGTTTCTGTTTTTCTTTTTTTTTTGACAGAGCAGATGGACAGGAATGAGACAGCGCCAGAGGAGAAGAAGGAAGGGGAGACTGACCGGACTTGGAGCGTGCGTGGTTGACCGTGGCGGTCATGGCGAGCGACTGCGGTTTGAGGGGGTCGGGGGGCAGTACGTAGCCCCCCTCCTGTCTGCCCGTCTGCATGGGCACCTGGATGTAGGGGCACACGGCTGCCACCCGACCCGAGCTGCCCGACGCAGGCTGTGGGGACGGGGGTCCGTTCATCCGGTTCAGCTGTGGAGGAGGAGAAAGAGGGCAAGGAGAAGTCAGCACAGCAGCTCTGCTGAAAGAATGGCTGGTTTGTTTTTCCTTTAGTCACTCACTGAGATATCACATTGGTATATATTCAATTTACCTTTGCTCAGTTGCTGAGTTTATTCAATGATGGCTGTTTCTGTATGCAAGTGTGTGTACTGTGTTGTGTGTGTGTGTGTGTGTGTGTGTGTGTGTGTGTGTGTGTGTGTGTGTGTGTGTGTGTGTGTGTGTGTGTACTGTGTGTATGTATGTTTGTGTGTGCATGACCTTGCTGTCTTGTAAGTTGTTGTGGATAAAACATCTGTTTACATTGTAAACATCTTTGTAAGCATCTAGTTATTTAAGTGTCTGTAGTTGCACCTACCATCTGCATTGTCATCGCTATGTGTGTACTGGAGTCTCACCAGCATCTGTGTAAGCATATCAGCATCTACATTATATTAGTGTCTCATTTATCATCAGTGTCAGCAGGTGTTGCTAAACTGCCTTTAAAAATGACTCCTGTAAGGGTATTTGAATTACCACCTATAGTGTCTGCATCACTTACCTAAGAGCATCTGATTTGTCATCTAAATCGGTGGCTACACTCTACAGTATATACCGTTAGTGGTGCATAGTATGAGAGCATTTTATTTCAACGTGCACCTACATTGTATCAGCATCCCATCTCCTTACTCGTCAACACTGACGTCTGTATTACGATCTGTAAATGCTAGTGTCTGTGAGAGCATCTAAATGCTTGTCTTCATTAGCATCTGTGTTTGTATATCTGATGAAGGTCATTTGGCGCCTGTATTAGTTGCTGTGCGATGGCCTGAATTAGCGTCGGCATTGGTGTATAAGCGTCCTGCCGGATGCTCCTGGCCTTACGCTGGCGGGCGGAGGGAGACGTGCCTCTGCTTTTTTCTTGTAGAGGCGCTGGCGCAGGTCGCCGATGCGCCGGTCCATCATGGACACCTCCATGTTGCGCTTGTTCAGCAGCTCCTTCTGCTGCTGCAGCTTGCTGCTCTGCTCCTGGTTCAGCTTGTTGCGGATCTGAGCGGGACAGCGGGAGAGAGAGGGAGAGAGAAAAGGCAAAAAAGAAAGAGAGATAGGGAGAGACAGACAGACAGACAGACAGAGAGACAGACAGACAGATAGACAGACAGACAGACAAACGGAGAAAAAGAAAGAAAGAAAGAAAGAAAGAAAGAAAGAAAGAAAGAAAGAAAGAAAGAAAGAAAGAAAGAAAGAAAGAAAGAAAGAAAGAAAGTAAAACCAACGGGTTGGGGGTTTATAGCCAAAGAATAAAAAATGAAAAGAGGAGGGAAAAAGAAAGAAAAACAGTAACAGAGAAAGGCAAGAGAGAAACATGTATGAAAAGAATATATGAGTCAAGGCTGTTAACCATACACAAGCAGTTGAGCATAAGGGGCAAAAAAAATATGATCACACACTGTTAAAGTTTTCCTTAATTCTTCATGTTCCATTAAAAGATAATGGCTAGCAGCTTTGTTTCCTCTTGTTCAGCTCTTAATAGTATATGCAGAAGCACAAAAGGCCATGTTCAACTGCCTAAATGCTGAACTGTTAAAGAGTCAGTTAGGTCTTTAGGGTGACTTTTCTGGACTCGTTAAAGCGTGATCATGTGCTGTTTTCGGAGTTGGAGCAGAATAAAAGAGAAGTGTTCTCTAAATGGTCTCAAAGTGCCGGCCTGTGAGGCTTAATGGCAGCCAAGCCCAATGAAACAACATCATGTGAAGACAAACACAAAAGGATAGAGGGGAAATGGCTGTTTCATCAAATACGCATCAAACATCACGCCACTATCTACTGACACCTGGTCAGCCAAAATCAGGCAAACAAGGCATAATTGCTGAGTAATTATTGGAGTTTTTTTTCCCTCTGCGAGTACAGTACATCCCTACTGTAACAGTCAGCTCTGCAGTAAATGTGACATTTGGAGATTCTAATAAGAGCTGATCAGCAGCACACTGTGGCAAAGCTGTCTGCGGTGCCAGCCAGCCCCAGAACAGGTGCAGCCCAGCCTGGGTATATCAGAAATGCTGCCATGGAGCCTCTATGCCATGTATTTCAGCAATGTGACTGCACTGCATACGCCTCGGGCTCTCAAGGGAATTTTCTTTACAATACAGCGAGGCTACATATCTGACTGGCAAATCATAGACATAATTTATACAATGTATTTCTACAATACCTTATGTAACATACTTGCTTAGACTATTATGCTAGTATTTCATTTGACTATTCATAACTATTCAGTATTCATGATTCATGCATACTAAAACTAATTTATGTGTACTTAAATATGCAAAGAAACACTGTACTACACAGCAATTCTGGCTTACTGAACTGAATCTTTAATAAAAAAGTATATGTCTATATCTACTTACATTTATACTTATAAGTGTATATTTGATATGGATGATATATATAACATTTAATTGTGTCATATATAAAGCTTGTCATTGTATCCATATATAACGCGCATCCAGGACTACCTGTCAGAGGAGATACTGTGTCTCCATGGGGCCTTCCTGGTGTAATAACAGAAAAATAAACAAAATGAAGTGTGCACCTGTAGCTCCTGGTAGAGTTTGCGTAGCTCCAGCGCGGCGGCCCCGCTGATGGGCGCTCCGAGGGGCTGCAGGCCGTTGAGGCGGCCCCTCCGCAGGTCATCCAGCTGCTGCGTCAGCTGGTCCACCTTCAGCACGGCCTGCTGCAGCTCCACCTGCTTCTCCTGGAACAGGTTGCTCACGTGCTCGATCTCCGCCGCTGAGGACACACACGCCAAACCCACATGTGAGAGGGGGAGCTGAGGAGTCTGTGTGTGCGTGTGTGTGTGTGTGTTTGACTGTGTATGGGTGCTGTGTGTATGGATATGTGTGTGTTTTGTGTGTGTTTTCTGTGGCTGCAGTGGTGTGTGGCTGAAAGCTATGCGACCTCGTGAGAGTGAGCGAGTGTGATGATGGGGAAAGGCTTAATGTGTCCCTGCAGACAGATGCTATCTTCATTCCTCTCCTTCTCTCTCTCTCTCTCTCTCTCTGAGTCTCTCTC